>CAMAPF010001142.1:600000-947500 GCA_945859915.1 Cuscuta epithymum
CCATCAAATATCTCATGAACAAGAAGGATGCCAAATCAAGGTTGATTCGTTGGGTTTTACTACTCCAAGAATTTGACCTTGAAATCCGAGATAAGAAAGGGAGTGAAAACCTTGTGGCAGATCATCTTTTGCGACTTGAAGGCGCCCCAAACACAAAGGAAGAGGAGATAAGAGATGATTTCCCATATGAGCAAATTATGGCCATCAAAGAGGTACAACTACCACGGTTCACTGATTTCATTAATTTTCTTGCAAAAGAAATCCTTCCTCCATCACTCACTTTCCATCAAAGAAAGAAATTCCTAAGTGATGTCAAGTATTACTATTGGGATGAACCATATCTCTTCAAACATTGTGCCGACGGAATTGTTAGAAGATGCATTCCCGATGAGGAAATTATGTCCGTCTTGAACTATTGCCACAACCTTCCTTGTGGTGGCCACCATGGTCCGGATCGGACAGCGGCGAAGGTCCTCCAATGTGGTCTTTTCTGGCCAACATTATTCAAAGATGCAAGGAGTTATGTGAAAGCTTGTGACCGATGTCAAAGAACTGGAAATCTTAGCCGGAAGAATGAAGTGCCTCAAAATATGATCCTTGTGATTGAACTCTTTGATGTATGCGGATTAGACTTCATGGGACCTTTTTCTAACTCATATAGGAAAAGCTATATCATTGTAGCGGTGGATTACGTCTCCAAGTGGGTAGAGGCAATAGCTCTATCCGACAACACTAGCAAAAGTGTGGGGGAGTTCGTTAAGAAAAACATTTTTTTCATGGTTCAGTGTACCCCGTACCATCATAAGTGACAATGGCACGCATTTCAAGAATACCCATTTTTCTAGCTTGCAAAAGAAATATGGGTCCAATTTCCGAACCGGGGCAGCTTATCATCCACAAACAAATGGGCAAGTTGAAGTATCCAACCGAGAGATTAAATCAATTCTAGAGAAAATAGTCACCACCTCTAGAAAAGATTGGGCGTTAAAATTAGATGATGCACTATGGGCATACCGGACGGCTTACAAAACAGCGTTGGGTATGTCACCATACCGGCTTGTCTATGGAAAATCATGCCACCTTCCCGTAGAACTTGAGCACAAAGCACAGTGGGCACTATCCAAGCTAAACCTTGATCCTACACTCTCAAAGAAAAGGAGGATGTTCCAAATGGCAGAACTTGAAGAGCTCCGAAGGGATGCATATGAGAACTCCCGCATCTACAAGGAAAAAGCCAAACCTTGGCATGATAAAAACATCAACCGAAGGGACTTCTACGTCGGCCAAAAGGTACTACTCTTCAACTCTAGACTTCGCCTTTTTCCCGGAAAACTAAAATCCCGATAGTCGGGACCATTCACAATCACCGAGGTCCGACCATACGGGTCAATGATGATTCAAAACGGTGACCAAACACCATTTCTTGTAAATGGTCACCAACTCAAGCCATACATGGAGTATCATATCACCTCGGCAACCACCGCTTGCCCATTGGAGGAGTAAAAAGGTACGTTGCGTCCAACCTACGACGTTAAACTGAGCGCTAATTGGGAGGCAACCCAACAAAAATAATTCCAATTATAAATAAATATGCTTAGTTATACAAAATATTCATATTTTTTATAATTGAACTTTTTGTTTCAATTATAAATAAATATGTTCATTTACAAAAACACATTCATATTTATTAATAATTGAAACAAAAAAAACATGTGTGAACCGGCGCCAGTCCACTGACCAGCCGGCGCCGGTTACTCTTAAAATCAAATCAATTGGGCGAGACAGTAGTTTACCCGGCGCCGGGTAGGCCTGATGGCCGGCGCCGGGTCTGTCGTTTAAAGCTATGCCCAGCCCGTTTTTTTTGCCTTACGCGAAAACAAAAAAAACCTTCCCCCTCGGTCGAGCTCTCCAAACAACGACACCCAAACCCAAATTCTCCCATAGTTTCAAGTTCTAAAGTGAAGAGAGTCCAAATCCATCACTCCCAAGGCTCCACAACATCATCTCCAAGCTTCTTCTCCATCAATTCAAGGTAAAAAGGCAAACCCCCCAATTTTTCCAAACTTTCGAAATTCTTTCTTCTTTTTCGATTTTTGGCCGAATTACATGTTTATGGTTGTTAAAAGTTGATTACTTGTGCTCATATGATGAATGTAAACATGATTCTTGCCAAAAATTTGAGATTAAAGTTGAGAATTGGGGGAAGTTCTTGCAAAATTTTCATTTTTGAACCCTAGGTCAGAATTTCTTGCTTAAATTCAAATTATTTCTACAATTGATGACTTGAATGATATTGAAATACTTTGTATTGATATATAAACATTCCAAACATCTTGATTGCATAATTTGAGATTAAACTTGAAATTTTGGGAAATTAATGAAAATTTAGGAAAATATACCTTCGATTGATGAAGTTTATGGTGTTGTGTGTCTATTTTCTCTTCTAACCTTGCAGGATGGCTCCTAAACGAAAACAAAATAATGGTGCTTCATCCTTCTCCTTCACCGGCAACCGTTTCACTTCGGTTGAAAATGAAAAGTGGTACGAGGAGCGGAAAAAGTGGAAAATTGTGGAGGAAAAAACAGTGCACCCGGATATCGACGCTGTTTTCAAGCTCACTGAGATCTTCACCCGTTTTGGATGGGAAATGATGCTTACATTGACAGGGGCGTACTACCCCCGGTTGGTCCGGGAGTTTTACGCTAATGTCTCGGACAAAGAGACCGGATACGCGGAAATCCAAACAACGGTGAAAGGGAGACACATCAAAGTTGACCCGGACCTCCTCTCAAGCATCCTTAAAGTTAGCAACACGGGTCCCACCTTGGATTACAATCACACCGGCATTCTAAGTGACAATTCCTACAATGAGGCTGATGCACGGCGATTCTTTGGGCTCAAAACAAGCCTACAGACCAAGTATCTATGGCACATTCACGCTCGCCTACTCGTCTACCTCATTGGATTCAAAATTGTCCCCCATGCTAGTGACCGCCACTTGGTTAGGAGGATTGATCTATACCTTCTTCAAAAGATGCTAGTTGGACTAGGAGACATAGAAGGGATACCGCTACCACGACTCATCCTAAAAAATATGAAAAATGTGGTGATCTCCAAACAAGGTTCAAAAAACTTTTGTCACCCTCTTTTACTCACCAAGATTTTCAGGCACTTTCAGGTTGACTTTGATGGAGAGGAAGTTGCTTATACCAATGACTCTAATGTCTTGGACAAAGAAACAATGACTGCCCTCAAGCATAAACTGTCCAACTCTGGGAAATGGTATTTCGCCGACGGAATAGGCTTACACAGAGATGATGATGAAGTAAACGAGGAGGCCATGGAAAATGCTCATGATGATGGAGCCACACCCGAACCACCGGTGCCACCACAACCACCACACACTACCGATCCCGCGATGGCGTACTTGATGCACTCCATGGCTCGCATGCATACGCGGATGGATGCGCAAGAGGAGCGGCAAAAGCGGTATGAGGAGCGGCAACAACGGTATGAGGAGCGGTTCGACAAATTCACCGACTACTACTACTCCCAACATGGGTACCCCCTTCCCGATCCACACCATTGACTCCCCCTTGCTCTTATTTCATTTTCCCATGACATTACTTTCCTCTAAACACACTTATGTTGTGGATGTTGTTGAAAGTATTTGTTTATCATGCATGATACATTGAGACAATGTATTATAAGTGTGGGGGGTGCATCTCATGGGTAGTTAAAACAAATTTTGTGTGCAAAAATAATTTTTTTTAGGAAGGTAAAATTGTCATATTTCTCTTTTTAACGGGTATTTGGTTGAGAAAGTTTTTATTTAATTATTTACAAAAATCTATCAGTTTTTTTAGACTACTCTTTAATCTTGAAAATTATTCCAAAAAAAATAAATTCTTGTGACTAAAAAGCATCTCCTTCCTTCATTTCCAAAAATGGTCAAATACTTTCAAGCACCATTTTGGAACACAAAACCCACTCTCACACCTCATCAAATAAATTGTCATCATTAAATGACTTTTAGTAAATACTAGTTGAAGACCTTTTCAAATGAGTTAAAAGAAATTAAAAAATTAAATAAATATATAACTCATGGTCTCAACTAGGAAGTTCAATTGATTCATACAACTGAAAGTCAAAAACACCAAAAAGCCATCCCACTCACCCAAAGAGTCATAGTCACAAACCACTCCTTTATTCTCAAGAGTATTAGTAGTTTTCTAAATCTAAATGATACTTTTTGTGTTTAATGAAAAAAAAATGGTTTCTGGACCGAGAATGATAAAAGAGTTTATATGTCATTTTTACCTCTCTTAAAAAATTGATTTATTTTTGTATATATCTTTGTTGAAACTAACCCAAAGCATACAAGGTGACGATATTGCTCGAGGACTAGCAATGCTCAAGTGTGGGGGAATTTGATAAGCACAACAATAATCTATATTTTATATAGGTAATTATGATTATCTGTACAAATATTCAAAGATAAAACAGATAAAAATCCCAATTTGAGCGAAACCGCACTTAGACGTCAAAAATGAAGAAATGGGAGTCAACAATGGGGAAAAAGGGACCAAGAACCGGCACCTCAGGGTCAACAACAGGCGTCAAATGGAGCGAAAAGCGAAGAAAATACAAAAAGGGAGCTAATTGGTGCCGGTCCACCCTATACCCGGCGCCGGCCCGTCGGTTTTTCGCACAAGCCAATCCAGTAGCTTACCCGGCGCCGGGTAGGCCTGATGGCCGCCGCCGGGTAGGTGTGATCCTGCAAATACAAAAGAACGTGCAACAATATTTTGATGGAAAAAACTCACCTTCCTCATGAGCTGATCAAATATATCTTCCATGCTTGATTGTTGGGCTCGAATAGACTAAACGATGCCAATCTTTAGCCTATATAAAGCCCCCAATTCATCAAACAAGATCATCAATCCATCCTTGAAGCTTAAATTTTACTTTTTATATTTTCTTTTTGCATTCTCTTGAAATGCTGGAGAAGAAGCCATTTCTCCCCTTCTACAATTGGTTCTAGGTACTTTTTCTTGTATGTTATTGTATTTCCTTTATCTTAGTTACACTTTTGTAATTAGTATGAGCTCAAGGAGCTAAGTTCTTAGCTAAGGCTAGGGATGAACCTCTATGCCACTAGGTGTTTGATAAAAGTTCTAAACCAATAAATTGTGGTTTATCCTTTATATTTTGATTGTTTATGACTATGGTGTACAACATAGAAGTATGTTGAATTTAGTTTATGCTTGCAATTAACGTTGAAGTCTAAACTATGAACATTAAAGGATAAACATATATAGTACCGAGAATAGAAATATGTGTTGGGTTTCGGGCAGAAAAACGCAGCGGAATAAACAAAAAAATTTTACTACCCAAAAGTAAACGAACGGATCTGAGGTTCTTATTATAAACGAAATTACAAGAATTTAAGAGGGACTTACATAACAATCTTAATCAAGGATGTCAGACAGTCCGAGAAAACGATCCCGAGCTCTACCGGTATCCACACGCACGTGACTGGATCGGCCGCAGGGAACGTGCTAGCGTTCTCTTCTTTCTTCCTCTCCACTCTAGGTTTAAGAAGTGAATTTTAACTCTTAAAATTCGTGGGTCTCCTTAGCCCTATTTATAAGAGGTGGAAAGAAGGGGTTTTATGGCTAATAAAACCCTTAAAGAGGCCCTAGCCCAATACCATTCGAAACCCTCTTTCGAATTGGGCTAATCAAGCTATTTTAATGTTATTAACAAACATTAATGATCCAAATCACTTAGGTGTGTGACCCTGTAGGTTTATATATTATTGGCAGTGGGCTAGAAATTAATTCGAGCCTCACAAATCATAAGCGGTCTCTAGCAAGGCATTATGACTATCCAAAAATATATAAATGTCAATTAAATCTGACATAACCTTTTAATGATTAATTTGTGCTAATAATTCTCTTTTGTCAAACGATATCTTAATTGAGACAAGGTTAGGTCGTGTCATCCTTGTTATTCTCAATTAATATTTCTTGATTACCAAGTAAGATTAATCTTGATCAAATGACACCTCATTTGAGCATGGCCATGCTAATTAATCTTACTTGTCAAGGGGCCCAATAGATATCTTTCTCTCGATGTACAAGAGTGACAAAAACTATCTTGATAATTCACATACTACTACATGGTTCATAATATGTACAATCACCACCTTTATAATTACCCAGTTAAAGATAACATGTAATGGTGTTAATACATATTAATTCTCATGCTAGTAACCATGATTATCTCAAGTATAAGAATATAGCACCTCATCATTATTGAGGACAACACTGATGACATATAACCTAGCAGTGTCCTCAAGTTGGGTCTGTCCAATGAACTTGTTCCCTAACAAGCATCTATGTTATTAACTTGATATCTCTATACCCATGACTAGTGGAATATAGCCATCAGTTAATCCACATACTGGTCTATTAATTATTAATGTCCCAAATTAATAATATTAGACCAGGGACAATAAGAATATTATGTTTATTTTAAAGTGTAGCATTCCACAATTAAGTCACATACTTAATTAGCTACTAAACAGAATATTCAGGGACTAAATATTAATAAAGAAAACTCACAATAATAATTAACATAAAATGAGTTTGCAACTTTATTAATTAATGAGCATTAAATATTTATTGATAAATCATAAACTATGATTGTCCTAGGGCATATTTCCAACAATATGTCCGGTCTTATATGATACGGGTGTGATGTCTTGATATTCAACGGGATTTTCGGTAGATGAATGTAAGCCGTCACGGGACTTACACGTAACGAAAATCACGCTCTCGCTGCCTTAACCGGAGTTGAGAATATATTAGCGACATCGTATTCTGTTAGGTCCCTCAGACTTTGATGAAATATAGTTTTGATGATGCAATCCTCCCTTGATGATTAGATTTTCTATTCAATATTAAATGATCATTGTGTGAACTGAAGTGTGGTCTAAAAAGGAAGGTGACAAAATTAGGAATGTATAAATTATGTCACAAAATAAATATACTGAAAATATAAAATGCAATAAGGTAAATCCCTACCTTTCAAGGATATTCAAATCCAATCAGTATATTTATTTGTGACACAAATTTATTATTGTCACTAGTAAAATTGTGACTAATCTTACATGTACATCTTATGTACAAAATTAATTTTACTGGAAATATAAAATGCAATAAGGTAAATCCTTCTTTACCTTAAAAAGGATATTTAAAATCCTACCAGTACAAATTAATTTTGTACACAAGGACCAAAGTCACAAAGTTTACTTGGTAAGTTGTATAATCACGAGACACTCCAGAGTTGCCTGTGAAGACAAAATCCCACTAGATTATGAATAGTGCGCAAAAGGCCTAAAGGAATGGGTTTACATTTCCTGCAAAGCAAGTTGCTCCAATTGCGTCTGAAGATAAGCTGCTCCAACACAAGAAGACGAAAGTACAAGAAGCCTCAACGACATAGATTAAATCCTCTCAACCAACGGAGGAGATTAATCAACCAGAGATGCCTATAAATTCGGGCATAAGCATGAGAAGAAAAACAAGCTCCTGAGTTCACTAAGCAGAGAAATCATACTACACAAAGAAGATATCTAGCAAAAAGAGAAAGTGTTCATTACATTCTGCTCTCTGCTTAGACTCATGCTTCACTAAACCTTCTAGAACAGAAATCCTCATTGATACACTCAGAAAGTTTAGTTTTTAGTTGGAGGCTAGAAGTTTGTTTCATATTAAAACTGTTGTAAACACTTCTAAGGATAGCGTCGTCTAAGTCCTTAAGTGTGGTAGAATAGGATAGAGTACCTTTTGATCCCCACTGGAGCAATCGAGAAAAACCTAAAGGATTGAGTAACTTGGAGTGGTGTGTACTCTCAGTGAAACACCTTGAAGTCTGAGCAAGTTGGTAATAACAGCCAGACGGTCACTAATTGTATTGGGCTGAATACTTTAGTGGAAATCCATCTGAAAGAGGATGGGACTGGATGTAGGAGGATTACACCACCTCTGAACCAGGATACATCTCGTGTCAATCTTATTTACTCTGATCCAAGATCATCAGAGGACCTCACGCAAGAGTTTCTGATTCTAGATCATCAGAGGACCTCACTCAAGGGTCTCTGATTCAAGATCATCAGAGGACCTCATACAAGGGTCTCTGACTCTAGATCATCAGAGGACCTCACTCAAGGATCTCTGATTCAAGATCATCAGAGGACCTCACTCAAGGGTCTCTGATTCAAGATCATCAGAGGACCTCACTGAAGGGAGTCTGACTCAAGGTCATCAGAGGATCTCACTAAAAGATCTTCAAAGCAGAGCCTCTAGTCTACTATACACTCCAGTCACTAAAGATAAGTTGTCCTACATACAAATACCTCTTCCCTCTTATCCTCTTATAAGAAAGTTACCATTCACAGTCAAAAAGAGGTCATAACTTCCGCTGCGATCCTAAATCTCTCAAAAGATTTTAGATCATCATACCTATGAGGGAAACTCTTTAAAAATTGAAAGATCTTTAAAAGTCTATTCACCCCCCCCCCCCCCTCTAGACTTTTACCCTATCAGGGACCATCAAGTGGTATCAGAGCAGGTGTTCCTAGAGTCAGTTTCTGACTAAGTTTGAACTAAAAATCCAAAACTCACTCGAATCCCAAAATCTTCAAGAATGGACAACCAACTTTCAAAAAATCTCCTGTTCAACTTCAACAAATTTGATGACTGGAAAATCAGAATGAAAGCTCATCTGAGTGCTCTACATGATGAAATGCTAGAAGTCATCACTGATGGACCCATCAAAATCATGAAGGTCATCACATCCAGAACCACTGAAGGAACAGATGATATGTACATTCCAAAACCAAAAATGGAATGGACAACTGAAGATAGGAAGAGAAACAACCTAGACAATGTTGCCAGAGACATCCTCTTCAAAGCCGTTGATGAATCCATATTTCCAAGGATAAGGAAATGTGAGACTGCCAAAGACGTATGGGATGAGTTAACCAAGATTGGAACTGGCGATGAACAAGAAAAAGACAACAAACTAACTATTGCTCTCAAGAAGTTTGAAGATTTCAGAATGTTGTCAAATGAATCCATTCATGATATGGAATCCAGATTTCTTAAAATTATTGCAGAGGTCTCTGATCTTGGGAAAACTCTCTCCCAAAAAGAGATCTCTCTTAAAATTTTAAGAGGACTACCATCAAGATGGGATATGAAGGTAACTGCCATGAGAGATAGCAGAGATCTCAGAAGTCTTTCAACGGATAAGCTCTTTAGTGATTTAAAAGCTTATGAGTTTGAAATGAAAGAGATAAAGGATGAAAAGGAGGAAGAGATCAAGACACTGGCCTTAGTGTCTGAACCTAGCACATCAAGATCAACAGAAAAATCACTCAACAATCTCTTCACTGATGAACAATTTGCAATGTTTGTAAGAAAATTCAAAAGGTTCATAAAGAAAGAAGGTTCATCCCCAAAGAAGCCATTTCCTCAACAATCCAGAAGATACAAATCAAGTGAGAATACTATTCTTTGCTACAACTGTAGACAGCCAGGACACTACAAAAATGAGTGCCCTCTCCCATTGGCACACAAATATCAAGGACATCAGAATGCTACTCACAAAGCAGGATTCAAAAACTTCAAAGGCAAACATCAAGCCTTTGTAAGTGAGAAAAAGAGTGAAGAATCCCAAAATGATGAAAGCAGCTCAAGTAATGAAAGCTCTTCATCAGAAGACTCTGAAGAAGCACTACTCTGTCTAGGAGTCTGGCCAGATGCTAAGGATACAAGCAGCAGTTCATCTCAGGATAACTCACTCAAATGTCTCATGGCAGATAACCACGACAAGGATGTAGAGGTAACCTCCTGTTCTTCCTATCGCTCAAATGATTTTGGACCATCTAGTATCACACTAGAATCTTTACTTCAAGATTTTCAGAAGGTCCAAAATCATCATGTTCTCTTAAGATCTGAAAATGAAAGACTAAAACAAGACATTAAGAACATTCATGATAAACTCTTAGTTGCCTTATCCAAAATCAATAGCTTGACAGAAGAGAACATTGAGCTAAAAACAAAAATGAATAATCTCAGCCTGATTAGTGAAAATATTGATCACACTTCTGAGATTATCCTTAAAAAGAAGAACAGAGGTCTTGGATACAAAACACCCACCAAGTACTCAGAAAACAAACTGTCCACAAACTATACCATCAAAACAACAACACAAAGCCACCAACACTCCAATTCCCAAACAATTCCCACAAAAAGGAACATGTCTGCTCCCAAACCAAAATCCAAACACCTGTACAAACAAAACTTTCCTATCAAACAAACAAGTTGGCAACTCACCAATAAGACCAACTACCAACAAAAAAGGCAGCAAATTCCATCCAAAAGAAACCTCTCTTCTCCTACATCTAGGAGAAAGAAACTAAACATCTATACAGCTATCCCATATAACTACAACACCCCAAACGGCTATAGACCAGTCTGCTTAGAATTAGATGGTTCTAGATGGGCATGGATGCCTAAACTTGTTCAAGGAAAGAAGCCCACTAACTTGTGGGCTGCTGCTCAACACTGATGAATACAGGAGGGTGCTGGAGCAGCTGATTCAACAGAATGGTACATAGATTCAGGCTGCTCCAGGCACATGACAGGAAGCAAAAGGCTGCTGTCAAACTACATGGCAAGGGAAGGACCCAAAGTGACATTTGGGAATGAAGAAAGGAAAGGAGAAACCAAAGGAGCTGGAGACTTAGTAAGAAGAGGACTTATAATCCAAAACATATCTTATGTTAAGGGTTTAAAGTTCAATTTAATAAGCACAAGCCAGCTTTGTGACAACGTGTAACACCCCGGCCCCACCAGACCCGAGGTAGTTACTCCGGACCAATAGTACTGTCCTCACAAACCGCCACTAGCCTTTTACGCGCACTTTGTCCTCACTCGTGCGCGCCCTGAGAATCTTCCCAGGGGGTCACCCATCCCAAGACTACTCCCGTGCAAGCACGCTTAACTTTGGAGTTCTTGGCTAATGAGCTCCCTTAAAAGGAGATGCACCTTGTTGGTATGAGTAGTACTATTAATCCGTTTATATTAAATCTCAAGTGTCACAATCACCCCCACTTAGGATCGCAACGTCCTCGTTGCGCCCTTGAACCAATCTCAAATCTCAATCAAATCCCAGAATCTTCCCCCGCTAAGTGCCCGCCCGATATCCAACGAGTCATCACACTGTCGCGGGGTTGCTCTGATACCACCTGTAACACCCCGGCCCCACCGGACCCGAGGTAGTTACTCCGGACCAATAGTACTGTCCCCACAAACCACCACGAGCCTTTACCGCGCACTTTGTCCTCACTCATGCGCGCCCTGAGAAACTTCCCAGGGGGTCACCCATCCCAAGACTACTCCCGTGCAAGCACGCTTAACTTTGGAGTTCTTAGCGGATGAGCTCCCGTAAAAGGAGATGCACCTCTGTTGGTATGAGTAGTACTATTAATCCGTTTATATTAAATCTCAAGTGTCACAATCACCCCCACTTAGGATCGCAACGTCCTCGTTGCGCCCTTGAACCAATCTCAAATCTCAATCAAATCCCAGAATCTTCCCCCGCTAAGTGCCCGCCCGAACTTTGGAGTTCTTGGCTAATGAGCTCCCTTAAAAGGAGATGCACCTTGTTGGTATGAGTAGTACTATTAATCCGTTTATATTAAATCTCAAGTGTTACACAACGGCTATAATGTAACATTCTCCAAAGACATCTGCTTGATCAGAGATGTCCAAAATAATGAAATTGTGCTCACTGGTAGAAGAAGGAAGGACATGTACATTGTTGACTGGAAAACTGCAAAGGAAGGAATCTGCTTAGTAACAAAAGCTGATTCAGATCTAAGTTGGGAATGGCATAACAAGCTCAGCCATCTCAACTTCAAAACCATCAACAAACTGTCCAAGAAAGGATTGGTGATTGGTCTTCCAGATATCAATTACAAGAAGGATAATCTATGTAATGCATGTCAAAAAGGGAAACAAACAAAAGTACCCTTTAAAAACAAAAATGATGCATCATCAACCAGACCATTGAGCCTACTGCACCTTGACTTGTTTGGACCAATTGACCCAACAAGTTTAAGTGGCAAAAGATACACTCTGGTTGTGGTAGATGATTATTCCAGATTCACATGGACCCTATTCATGAAAAGGAAGAGTGAAACTGAGAAGAAGCTCCCAGAACTGATGAAACTCCTTCAGAATGAAAAGAGCATCTCAATACAAAAGATACGGTCAGATAGAGGTACTGAATTTCTAAATTCAACAGTAATTCAGTACTGTGAAGAATCCGGAATCCATCACCAAACATCAGCAGCAAGAACACCTCAACAAAATGGTGTTGCTGAAAGAAGGAACAGAACATGTTGAGAAGAAAACCATTAGATTGGAGTACATCCCCACAGAAAAGCAGCTAGCTGACATCTTCACCAAACCCTTAAATGAAGCCAGGTTTAATTCTCTAAGACAAGACCTAGGGATGCTTGATGATCTGGATCAAAGTAGAGAATAAAGTCTGCAACAACTCAGGGGGAATTCCACTCATAGAACTCAATTATGAGGGGGAAAATATACTCAAACATCTAACAAAATAAGCATCAAAGAAGTTGGAGCACACAAAGACAAGGGAATGAAGCTCTATGGTCCTTATACAAAAGGTCTCAACGATGCATCAGAAGACCTCTTCCTACAGAAGGTCTCAAAGGTGCATCAGAGGACCCCTGTCTATCAGAAGACCCTAGATCAGAAGGTCTAAATACTATCAGAAGACCCCAGATCAGAAGGTCTGAATACTATCAGAAGACCTCAGATCAGAAGTCTCGGACCTAACCAACGGAGAAGACATCACAGACAATCTCTTAGGCTAAAACAGACGACTACCTCAACCAGAGGTAGAATCACTTTAACAAAAGGAGTCAGGAATCTACGCATGCATGCAACTACGACACATGGTGATTCAATAAAATCTTGGGAAGCAACTTCATTAAATTGGTAAGCTCCTCCAACCAATTTTTCTCTTTTATCTATGCTGATTTTATTCTTGAAAAGAACATCAAGCCGTAATTCCATTAATACGCTTTGATTTCTCAACCAAGAATCCCAAACGATGCATGCAAGTATAAATATCCTGGTTGATCCTCAAATAAACAAGCATCTTTTGCAAACACAAATCTCTACTAAAAGGTCCTCTTCAAAAACACATTAGCCAAAACACTCCAATGGCACACCAAAGACTCAACCTAAATCTCTCCTTAGGCCCCCCAAATGCTCCTGATAAGTTCATCAGTGACCTAGAATCATGGATAATCTACACCACTGACAAGGATTCTCTTGACCAAGAGAGACAGAGAGTCCTAAAGTGGAAGTATTGGAGACTCGCTCCGATCAACCAACTTCTTCTTATGGCACCCCTCATCCCAATAGAAGAAGAATTTGCTCTCAAATGGTTGGGAGCAAGCTCCATAGAAGAAGCCCTTTCCCAGGAGTTCATCGAGAAGGTCTACAACAAAAAATTAGACCAACTCAAAAGAACTCGAAGAAAAAGGAAACTGGATGAAGGAGAATCATCTAGGAGACAGAACTAATCTAGGTGTGAGCTGCTGCCAAAAAGGGGGAAAATAGAATCTAGCTCATCTTTGTTTTATGTATTCAGAATCTAGTTTTTGGCATCATCAAAAAGGGGGAAATTGTTAGGTCCCTCAGACTTTGATGAAATATAGTTTTGATGATGCAATCCTCCCTTGATGATTAGATTTTCTATTCAATATTAAATGATCATTGTGTGAACTGAAGTGTGGTCTAAAAAGGAAGGTGACAAAATTAGGAATGTATAAATTATGTCACAAAATAAATATACTGAAAATATAAAATGCAATAAGGTAAATCCCTACCTTTCAAGGATATTCAAATCCAATCAGTATATTTATTTGTGACACAAATTTATTATTGTCACTAGTAAAATTGTGACTAATCTTACATGTACATCTTATGTACAAAATTAATTTTACTGGAAATATAAAATGCAATAAGGTAAATCCTTCTTTACCTTAAAAAGGATATTTAAAATCCTACCAGTACAAATTAATTTTGTACACAAGGACCAAAGTCACAAAGTTTACTTGGTAAGTTGTATAATCACGAGACACTCCAGAGTTGCCTGTGAAGACAAAATCCCACTAGATTATGAATAGTGCGCAAAAGGCCTAAAGGAATGGGTTTACATTTCCTGCAAAGCAAGTTGCTCCAATTGCGTCTGAAGATAAGCTGCTCCAACACAAGAAGACGAAAGTACAAGAAGCCTCAACGACATAGATTAAATCCTCTCAACCAACGGAGGAGATTAATCAACCAGAGATGCCTATAAATTCGGGCATAAGCATGAGAAGAAAAACAAGCTCCTGAGTTCACTAAGCAGAGAAATCATACTACACAAAGAAGATATCTAGCAAAAAGAGAAAGTGTTCATTACATTCTGCTCTCTGCTTAGACTCATGCTTCACTAAACCTTCTAGAACAGAAATCCTCATTGATACACTCAGAAAGTTTAGTTTTTAGTTGGAGGCTAGAAGTTTGTTTCATATTAAAACTGTTGTAAACACTTCTAAGGATAGCGTCGTCTAAGTCCTTAAGTGTGGTAGAATAGGATAGAGTACCTTTTGATCCCCACTGGATCAATCGAGAAAAACCTAAAGGATTGAGTAACTTGGAGTGGTGTGTACTCTCAGTGAAACACCTTGAAGTCTGAGCAAGTTGGTAATAACAGCCAGACGGTCACTAATTGTATTGGGCTGAATACTTTAGTGGAAATCCATCTGAAAGAGGATGGGACTGGATGTAGGAGGATTACACCACCTCTGAACCAGGATACATCTCGTGTCAATCTTATTTACTCTGATCCAAGATCATCAGAGGACCTCACGCAAGAGTTTCTGATTCTAGATCATCAGAGGACCTCACTCAAGGGTCTCTGATTCAAGATCATCAGAGGACCTCATACAAGGGTCTCTGACTCTAGATCATCAGAGGACCTCACTCAAGGATCTCTGATTCAAGATCATCAGAGGACCTCACTCAAGGGTCTCTGATTCAAGATCATCAGAGGACCTCACTGAAGGGAGTCTGACTCAAGGTCATCAGAGGATCTCACTAAAAGATCTTCAAAGCAGAGCCTCTAGTCTACTATACACTCCAGTCACTAAAGATAAGTTGTCCTACATACAAATACCTCTTCCCTCTTATCCTCTTATAAGAAAGTTACCATTCACAGTCAAAAAGAGGTCATAACTTCCGCTGCGATCCTAAATCTCTCAAAAGATTTTAGATCATCATACCTATGAGGGAAACTCTTTAAAAATTGAAAGATCTTTAAAAGTCTATTCACCCCCCCCCCCCCCCTCTAGACTTTTACCCTATCAGGGACCATCATATTCATAATTATTGGGGAAGAACTAATATTCAATCCTATTAAAGCATTTAAGTGATTCCCGAAGCCTTAGCTGTTGTTATCATCCTACTTAAATCCGAATTAATCAAGGTTACTTCCTTCAATTAAAAGTGAAAAGCCAAAAATATAAAATACAACTCAAAATCCCTGCACTTTACTCATTTCAATATTAAAGTTATCTACTCTCGGACTTGAATTAAACAACGTTTCCCTGTGGATTCGACCCGGTATTTTACCGGAATTTATTACTATATCGGCACTTGTACACTTGCAAGTTCAAACCGGTCAATGACCTTAAGGTCTTACTATGTTTGCTGGATCAATAAGTTTATTTTCAATCAATTTTGTCCTTATAGTTTAGGCCTTGATTTTCCGGTCAAGGTTGTTTACCTTAGGTTCTTAATTTATGAACCATTTTGGAAAGCTTTACCAATTTTGACCCTTAGGTTCTCATTGTTTGAACCAAAACAGGGTGATCGTCAAATTGAAAAACCAAAAAGTATCACATCACATGACAAAGGATATGCAAGATTGCACATTTGTAATATACAGACATACGGTCACTAACATTTACACTCAGTAAAATATATTATATATAATATATATTATATAATTATATTATAACACTAGTTTTCGGGACAATTCGGTACAGTACGAGATGGTTCGGTTCAATACGATTCCGGGACGGTTATGGAACGGTTCTCACTAAGAACCGATACCGTACCATCTTATTAAAAAAGCTCGGTATGGTACAGTACGGTATTACATTTTTCCAGTTCTATCGGTTCTGGAACGGTTCGGGTCAGTTCTTCGGTACAGAACGAGAATTCCCAGATCCGCGCTCAGCCCTAGGAGCAAGTTCCTTCATGTAATTCCTTGATCACCTGCTGAGCTTGTTCTGGCCTTAGACATTTGAGTAGCACGTCGTTGTAGCTTCTTTTGTAGAGTTTGCCATTTTTAATGACATAATTTGGAGTCCATCTTCTGACAAGCTTCGCTTTTTCTTCATTTGGGGGCAGTGTCCCAGTCTCCTTGTATTCTATCAGTTTTCGACCCAAGATTTTTGAGTCTGGTCGATAGGTAAGATCTCCAGGTCTTTAGTGACTTCAATGTTAGGCCTATCCATCTCCTGGACTCGAGCTATCTGAGTGATATGTTCAGGAGTGTCTTCTGTTAACTTTGACAAAATATCTGCCTCAGCAATCTGGGCTCTCGGGACACACATCAGGTCTGATTCCTCAAATTGTTTGATGAGTTCCAGGGCTGTATCCTTGTACTTCTTCATTCGCTCTTCCTTGTCTTCGTATTCGCCCCTATGTTGTTTGATTACCAACTTAGAGTCGCTTTTGACCCTTAGTTTCTGGACTTTGAAATGTCTCACTATTCTGAGGCCGGATAATAATGCCTCATATTCCGCTTCATCATTGGACAAGTTAAACTTGTATCTAAGGGCATGATAGGTTTTGAAGCCTTCAGGGATGATGAGGACCACCCCTCCACCGCAACCTTTGGACCCTGATGACAATCCATCAGTCATTAGGGTCCACCAATCTTCTTCCTCACAGCGTCTTTCTTCAGCCATGTCCCGGACAGTACATTCAACTAGGAAGTCTGTCAAGGCTTGACCTTTGATTGATGTTCTAGGTTGGAAACTTACTTGGTATTGGCTATTAAGCAGAGAACACTTTACAACCCTTGCTGTCTTCACCGTCCTGAGTAAAGTGCCAACTTCCAGATCTGACAGCACTTTGAATGGATGAGCCTGGAAGTAATGTGCCAGTTTCTTAGCCGCTACGTAAACTGCAAGTGCGGTCTTCTCCAGGACTGGATACCTTAGCTCAGCCCCATGGAGGACCTTGCTGATGTAGTAGACTGGCTTCTGCATGGTTCCTTCCTCGCGCACTAGTACATAGCTAACTGCGCTTTGAGTGACCCCCAAATAGAGAATGAGGGTTTCGCCGGCCTCAGGCTTGCTGAGCAGCAGGTCTGATTGCAAATATTTCTTGAGGTCTTCAAATGCAGCTTGGCACTCGGGGGTCCATTGGAACCCATTGCTCTTTTTCAGGACTTGAAAAAATGGTAGGGATTTGTCCGCAGACCTGGATAGGAATCTTCCCAGGGCCGCCAGCCTTCCAGTCAAAATCTGAACTTCTTTCACATTTTTGGGGGATTCCATGTCCAGGATAGCCTTCACTTTCTCTGGGGTGGGCTCAAAACCCTATGTGTAACCATAAACCCCGGAAACTTCCCTCCTTGAACTGCAAAAGTGCACTTTTTAGGGTTTAGCCTCAGGTTTACCTTCTTCATGATGTTGAAGACATCCCTGAGATCGTCTGCGTGATCCTTCGCTTTTGGGCTTTTCACAATCATATCATCAACATATGCTTCCATATTCCTCCCAAGGACTGCTCGGAAGACGTTAGACACCATTCAGGTATAAGTAGCCCCCAAGTTTTTTAGTCCAAAGGCCATCACCAAGTAGCAAAAAACTCCTTCGGGGGGTAATAAATGAGGTCTTCTCAGCATCGTCCGGGTGCATGGAGATCTGATGGTACCCCCTGAATGCGTCCATAAAGGAAAGGAGTTCACATCCAGCGGTCTGATCCACCAATTGATCTATACTTGGCAAAGGAAATGGGTCCATTGGGCAAGCTTTGTTCAAATCTGTGTAGTCTACACACATTCTCCAGGTTGGTGGCTTAGGGGCCAAAACCACGTTAGCAAGCCACTCTGGATAATGAACTTCTCGAATGTGCTTGATGCCTAATAGCATAGCCACTTCCTTTTTAACAAATTCTTTCCTATCCAAAGAGAAGTACCCGCGTTTCTGTTTGATGGGAGTAGCCTTTGGATCCACGTTCAAATGATGAACTGCAATGCTGAGGTCGAGCCCTAGCATGTCTTCAGGTCCCAAAGCAAAGGTCTTCTCGTAATCCATCAAAACTTGGACTATTTTTGTTCTCAGGTCGGCCTGGAGCCCTGCACCGATTTTAACCCGATGTTCTGGTCGGACGGATCGACTCCAACCTCCTCGAGCTCCGAAGTAGGTTGGGCTTTGAACTGCCCTTCCTCGAACTTCGACAAGTCTTGCTCGATGGAATTTACTCTTACCAAATTCCTTCCATGAGCTTTGCAAGCCCTCACATATCAACTCCTTGCCATTTTTGGTCCCCTCTCACTGTACCTATCCCGGCAGGCGTGTAAAACTTGATGCAAAAATGAGCCAGGGAAATGATGGCTCTCAGGTCTTCTAACAGAGGCCTGCCTAAGATGGCCTTGTGCACACTTGGCAGTTGAACCACAACGAAGTCTGTTTCAACCGTCCGTACACAGGGCTCCGATCCAAGCTGGATCTTGAGGGTGATCACCCCTTCCAGCTCAATTGTGTCACCGGTAAAGCCTGGGAGTGGAGTTTTGACGGGCTTGAGGGCTGTCTTTTGGAGGCCGATCTCCAGGAGGGTTTCTGTTGGTCCCGTTTGAGTTGGTAATCAGTCTAGAGGGGGGGGGGGGTGAATAGACTGATTCAAGTTTTTCAACTTTTCTCTAAGTCAGAGTTGACTTGTCAGAGAGGGTCGAGTTCTGATAATCAGAACTGGTCTTGCAGCGGATAAGAGTTCCGGGTAGCCTCAAACAAATACTAAGGCAAGTGCCTTTCTGATAACTCTGAAAACAAGATCTGCTGAACACAGATTCCAAGTCTTAGAGTTAAACAGTTAAAATCCTAAGTGCAGAAAGTAAATGCAGTAAAGTGAATGACACCGGAGTTTTTATAGTGGTTCAAGGAACAACACGTTCCTCTAGTCCACTGTTCCACTAGCTTTGAGGTAAACGGTTACAAAGCGTAGTCCCTAGCACTTAAAAAGTTCTCCACGCCTTCTTCAAGTCTAGTTGTCACCTGGGATGCAATCCTGCTTCCTGATGACTGGTCCTTTCACTCAGCTTCCCGGAAGTATCACCACTTCACTACTGCAGTTACTTGGACGCCCTTCTTTGCAGAAGATGTTCTGAAAACAGAGTTTTCTCCAACTTGCTTCGTTACAAGAGATATGTAGTTGAAGTTCTTGAAGTGTTGAAGAAATAGGATGAACTTTGCTGTGTGTTGGGATTTGAGGTTATGGATATTAGAATCTTCCCAACGTAAGCTTGTCTTGTTGAAGATTGTAGAATTTGAATCTCAAGAGAGCTTGAATTATGATGAGCAAAAGTTGTAGCAAAGTTATCTTCCTGTTCTTCGGTGAGTAGCTTATATACTGGGGTTGTCTGCCTGTTGGAGGAGGAGACAACTGCATTGAATGCACGTACTGTTGACTCGACCCACTGTTTTGGAAGCTTTCTATTTTTATAATATATCTTCCAGATTTCTCGGTCAATTATTTGCAATCAATCCAAAGCGTATCAGGCTCATTTAATGAGCATTAAATACTTTCCTTGGACGGAATATCTTCTAGCCGTTGATGAATTTCCCAGCCGATGGAAGTAGCTTTGAAATTCTTCTAAGTGTTAGTCTGACTCTGATCGGAGTCTTCTGATACGTTGAATTCTAATGGCTTTCTGAAGAGTAGTTCTGATGTAGCTTCAAGTCGAGCTCTGGTGTGAGAACTCTGATGCTTGTCTGATGTTGAGTTCTGATGAAGCTATACATCGAACTCGGATGTCTTTCTGATGTAGACTTCTGACGAGTCTCTGAAGAGCAACACTGATGGTTCTCTGATGAGCAACTCTCATGATTTCCGGGAGCGACTCTGGAAGCAGTTCTCATATAGCAGCTCTGATCAGTTCCACAAAAGAGCAACTCTGATCGTCGACTATACTAATACTTACAACTGAGAATTCTAATACACAGAATCTAATTGGGGTACTTTAAAATTCTAATCTAATTATCCTAGCATCATCAAAATCTAATTACATTTATTCCTTACAATTTCCCCCTTTTTGATGATGCCAAAACCCTTAAACTATTTCCAGAGAAGTGCCTTTCACCATGAAGAAAAATAAGTTAAGAATAAACTTTTCATTTAAAAGCTTGGTGGGCACTTGGCATAGGAAAATAGTAAGAGTAGGATACAAACAATCAGATAAGCAAAGTAAGAAATAACACAAGATATCAGAGCATAAAATAAAACAAAGTGCAAATTTTTGAAATTGCCATGCAAAATAGAGGCAAGCTGGTTATCTTATTAATAAAAGATATTTAAAGCAACAAGAGGGTAGAGTTTAGATATCTTCCTCTTCTAGTTGAGCTTCCTTTGCTTCTATTTCTTTCAGATCAGCATTTATCCTGGCTCTGATTGTAGCAAGATTCCTGGGATTCTGATATTCTGACCAAGCAGGTTCAAGCTTGCAATCAAGATAATTTCTGATGGCTTCTGATAAGTCCTTGCCAGGGATCACTTTCATTCGCCACCAGTCTTCTGCTTCTTGCATAGAGCCACCATGATTAATGATTATCAGACCATCATTATCCAAAATGAGATTTTCTTGTTGTATAGGGGTCATATGCTTCTTCATTTCTCTGAATTGAGCAGCATCAGGTTTAGCTAAATCACTGTTGAGCCATTGAGCCAGAGTGAAGGTGGAGGTTGTCTTCTTCCCTTTCTTTGATTTTGGGGGAGTTGGTCTCTGAATACCAGCAGCAATCTGCTTCTGCCTGGCTCTCTCAAAATATATTGAAGGATCAGGCGTACCAGAGATAGGGGTCAGAGCTCTGGTGCTTGTACCTTCCGCAGCTCTGATAGCTTTAGCAGGTTCTCTGATATCTTCCCCCTTTTTGGCATCAACAAGATCACCAAGTAGGAGTCCAATTTTCGAGAATTCTGTAGCATTGTTTTCTTTGATTGCTTCTAGGGCACCTGGGAGTGTCTGAGTCACAGAGGCCAGACCTTCTATCAGCTCTTTCTGTTTGCCCACAGCTGATTGAATATCCTTGGTAGTAGCTTCGAGGAGAGTCAGCTTGTGATCTCTGTCCTTTCCACTGTTTATCAGCTTGATGTCAAATTCCTTCAAGGTTTTGCAGATGTCCTCTACATCTGTTAGTTGCTCAGCATGCTTATCAGAGGACCATTGAAGATCATCCACAGTATCAGACAGGTCTTGAATAGCTTTGTCCTGGGCTGACAGAGTCTGAGATTGTGAGAACAATACAGTATGTAGGCTAGCAACCTCTGTGGCTATGCTATCAACCTTCTCATTTGAAGTCTTTATGTAGCCGAGGAAAGTATTTGTCAACTGAGAGAGAGCGGTTGAGATTTTGTCAAGTCCTGACTCAATGTTGTACTGTACCAAATCAAGATGAGCATCATGCTTCTGATTCAGTACAAGCAACTTGTTCAGCCCAGCCACCATCTGATCTCTAAAGTCTTCAGCCGATTCCACAAACTCCTGGAAGGGGATGAGGACAGCTTTTGGTGGTTCTGGCTGAGGTATATTATTGACCTGTGGTTGTGGTTGAGCAGGAGATGGAGGAGGTGTAGGGGTCTTTCTTTTGTTAGATTGTAGGTCACCAGCCATTGAAGCTGTGAGAAAACCATCATTGTCTTCAGAGGAAGATAGAATCCGTACAACATGTTCTCTCTTTTGAGTGGGGGCTGCAGAATGTTGTGGAGAGAGGGGTTTGGAGGATTTCTGATGAGGAGCAGACTTGGATCTCTGATTGGCTGAGCTCTGATGAGGTTGAGCTTGTAGAACGGGGGTACTCTGATGTTGGGGTGAAGGAGGAGGTGAAGGTGAGCGGCTTCTGATGGGGGTTATCTGGTGGCAGGGTGATGGTTGTTTAGGTGAGGATGGTTTCTTAGGTGATGGAGTTTTCTTGGGTGTGGCTATTGGTGAATTTGGAAGAGGTTGAGGGGATGGGGGTGGAGTTGTGGTTGGTGTGATTGGTTTGGGTGAAGGGGATTTGGGAGGTGATGGAAGTTGAGCAGGAGAATTAGGAATTACCTCAAGTTCCTGGTGCTGAGATTTCCTCCAATCAGTGATCAGATTTGCAAAGATCAGCTCTGCATCAGAAGGTCCTCCAGCTTGCTGTTGAGGTTCAAGAGAATCCTTCATTGTCTTCTCTACCAGCCAAGCTTCAAAGATAGGTACCTCTTGTTCAGTGAGAGGAGGAATAGCTGATGCAGCATGTTCTATTGCAGTAGCAGCAGTCAAACGACCTTTGCCTTTGAAATTCCTCTTCTTCTCAGCTAAGACAGACTCCAGAAAGGAGATATCAGTGCACTTGGACACATCATCAGTTCCGGTCCAGTTGAACACTTCCTTTTCTTCAGCAGAATAGAAACCAAATTGTTGCAAAATGTTAGAGAGTGGTCCCAATCTCCACTTCCTCCATGCTAGTACTCTGGTGAACTGTTTGTTCAGAGCAGCAAGGTTGTCATCTTGAACTTCATCATCTGGAGTTGGAAGTACTGGAGAGATAGAGATATGCAAGTCTTGTTCTGAGGAGGGTTGGGCTTCTGATGCAGGTTCCCCCTGAGCATCAGCCTTCTCTGGCGCTGGTTCTTGTGCAGCAGCCAACTCTGGTGCAGGTTCCCCCTGAGGTTCTGATTCTTTGGGGGGAGAATTGGTTTTCTTCTTCTTCTTCTGCACTCTGATAGGAGATTTTGAGCTATCAGAGTCACTCTGAATGATAGCTCTTCTTCTCCTCTTCTGTCTCAACTTTTTGACAGGAGCCTCAGCTGGTGCATCCTTCTCTGATGCTTCATCTTCTGATGCAGGTTTCTCTGGGGTGGTGTCAGGCTTCTTTTGAAGCTTTTTCTTCTTGCCCTTGGGTTGTTCATCATCAACCTCAACTGCGGTAGCTTGTTTCTCTCTCAGTTGCTCAAGCTTGCTAGTTTTCTTCAGCTCTGCAGCAACAGCTACATGTAGTTTGGGGGAGGCGGTGAGAAAGATGGTCTTGTTGTGGTTTACTTCATTTGCTTCTCTAAGTGCAATGTTGGCATTTGAGATGAGCCTAGAGATCAGAAGTCCATGACCCATCTTGGTGGAGAACATCCCTGTCTTTTTGTCCTTTTTGGCAACAGACTCAGAGATGGACTGGAAAAGTACCTTTCCCCAGTTGATGTTCATACCCCGATGAACAGCATAGATGGCCTTAGCATTTGAGTTGTTCATCTGATCAGTGGAGCCGGTTTTGCACCACAGACAACGGTGCATAATGCTCATTAGGCGTTCATAGTCCTTCTTGAGCTGGTTCTTCTTCATGTAGAGTTTATCTACTCCGGTTGCATCTTCCCGGCAGTAGGTGTCCACAAATGTTTCCACAGAGACTTCGACTGACTCCAAGTCGATGAGTGTAGGGGTGTCAATGTCTTGAGAGTCGAGTTCGATGTTGAAGAACTCGTTCAGTGCTTCAGCATCAACCTTCAGGTCCTTCCCCTGGACTTGAGAATGGATGGTGTTGTCAGTGATGTAGGCGTTGAGGTAAAACTCAGCCACATCCAAGTTGCTGAAGTGCTCATAAGGATGAGCTACAATCTTGTTTAGCTGTGAGTCAATCATCCCAGCAATGACTTCTTTCATGATTTTCTTGTTTTCTGCCAGCAACGGCAAGGAGGACATGTCAACCTTCATCCCTGTGGCAATGTTAGCCACAAGCGCCTTGGCTTCCGATTCGGAGAGGTCGGTGATGTTGATGAACTTCATTTTCAGGTTCTTGGAAAGATTTGAGAGGATTTGAAGGTTGGAAATTTGGAGAAATAGAGCTTGAAGTCGAAGAGTAAAATTGCAGTAGCGATTTAGGTTTCAGAAAGAGTATATATGATTTTGGGTTAGTGGACGTTTGATATAATTTGCGGTTTCGAGGTCGCATTAAATGGATTGTGGGCGGAAAGCCGTTTTCCAAATATGGTAATAACTACCTGATGGTCCCGGATAGGGTAAAAGTCTAGAGGGGGGGGGGGGGGGGGGGTGAATAGACTTTTAAATCTTTTTCTACTTTATGAAATTTTCCCTCTAGATGAATTGATCTATAATCTTTTGAGAGATTAACAGATGCACAGCGGAAGTCTTTACCCTTTATGTAATGAGTGTGTGACAACTTTCTGGCTTGAATGATGTTTGGATTTTAAACAATGAGCAGTTGGCTTGGCAGTTGCCTAGATGGCAGGGAACTGCTGAGGCAACTGCTAGTGAAAGATAGGAGATTGAGAAAGATGATAATATGGCCTTGTAAAGAATGATGTGAGCTTACTGAATATGTGCTGAGCTGGTGGTGATAGAAAGGTTTGCCTGAGCAGTGGACTGAGCAGTTGGATAATCCCAGGAGACTGCTAAGCCGTCTGCTGCTTATAAAGAGGTATCTTTGAGGACTGACCAACCACACCTTTTAGTTGTGATATTCAAAGTTTTAGGGAAACAGATGTCTCAAGGAAAAGTGAGTTATTAAGCAGTAGGATAAGCAGTAGAGTCAATTAAGATGACTGCTTAGGATGCTGCTGGCAAACTACGATCCCTTTAATGAGAAGTGTTGGGTGTGTGCTCTGTTGAGTAAAGGATAATCAACACACGATGTATCCTGGTTCAGAGGTGGTGTAATCCTCCTACATCCAGTCCCATTCTCTTTCAAATGGATTTCCACTAAAGTATTTAGCCCAATACACTTAGTGCCAATCTAGCCTTTACAACTCTTAGGCCTAGATTGAAGGTTTTTCACAATGAGTATAACACCACTCAAAGTTACTCAGTCCTTAGACTTTTCTCAATTGATCCAGTGGGGATCAAAAGGTACTCTATCTATCTAACTACACTTTAGGATCCGAACAACTGTTCTCCTAAGTGTTTACAACCACTTGTGAAATGTTACATGAAAGTTCTAACCTCCAACTATGAACTAAGCTCTAAAAATGTGAAAGTGTTGATCTAATCTAAGAGCTTAGTGAAGCATGAGGCTAAGCAGAGAGTAAAGTTGAGTTTGCACTTTCTCTTTTGCTAGATAGCTCGTATATGCTTTGATGAAAGTATTTCTCTACTTAGGATGCTCAAGCTTATGTTCGAACTCATGCTTCTGCCTAAATTTATAGGCCCTCATGGTTGATTAATCTCATCCGTTGGTTGAGATGGATTAATCTTGTGCGTTGAGGGTCTGGCTGGGACGAATTGTACATTCGTCTTCTTGTGTAGGAGCTTTTGTTTTCTGTCTTGAATAATTGGGCCGCGGCATGGGTTTGTCTTCAGTCGCTGCAGCTTCACTCCAAAAGGACGTCCCATGCTGTAGGACCATGTACCTGTTTGAGTTTTTAATGCTGGTCATGTTTTGTCTTCCAATCATACACCTTTGATGTATATGATTTTTCGAGCATCTATAAAAATGTGACATTTATTTAATCTTTGAGCCAAATGATATGTGCCGGTTGGATCTAAATATCCGTTAAGGTAAACAAAAAGTACCTTATTGCATTTTCACTTTTTCCGGTACTATTTCATTAGTCTCAAAAATTGTACATTTATTTTGTCACATTTGAATAATTTGAGTGCAAACATTTAAATTTAATTTAGACACAATGTACGGGTGCAAAGTATAGTGGCATCATCAAAATCTTATCAAAATTGGGTACTAACAATTTCCCCCTTTTTGATGATGCCAAAACTATACAACATAAGAACAAATGTTTTTATTGATTTGAGACAATCGTACATTGGTCTACAGTCTAAAGTACAATAGTTTTTAGTCACTTTCGGACTTTTCTTGAAGTCTGCTTTTGTTGATTTCTTCCAGCTTTTTCTTGGCTTCTTCTGCTTTTCTTTTTCTGATCTCTGCTTCTTCTTGGAGGAGCTTGTTCTTCCTTCTTGTTGCAGCTGCTTTTCTTGCTGCTGCTGATCTGGAAGAAGAGGGACCTACTTGAGTTGTCCTTTCCCCCTTTTTGGCATCATCAGCAGGGGTCTCACTCTCTTTGAAGAGTGCTTCTATTTCTGGGTCAGAGTCAGGATCTTCATGTTGTCTTCTGGATGGATGCAGACCATAAACTTCTATAGACAGTGCTTTGATGTGGTTGTTGATGTCCAAAAGATCTGTTTTGACTTCATCCTTGACCTCATTCTCTAATCTTTGAAGCTTGTCCTGTGTAGCGACTAGACTCTGACTTAGTTTCTGAAAGTCAGACCCTTGCTTCCAAAAGGTGTCCTGAGTAGCCTTTTGAAGAACTTGAAAGTTGTGAGCAACGTCTTTAGTGAGCTGTTCATAGGCTCTAGCATGAGCCTGCTGGTCCATAAGGAATTTCTGAGAGAGCTTGAACATGGCAGGGAACTCCTCATTCCTTAGTTTCAGGAGGTACTCTTCATGTTCTTGAACCTGTTTAAGAGCCTGATCGAGGGTAGGTGGAGGAGAAGTTAGGGAAGGTACCTGATCAGATGGTCCTGCTACAGTTGGCTGGTCTTTTTGTTGCCTTTGAAGTTCTAGTATCTGTCTTTCGAGATCCTCATTTCGGGCTTTGAGTGCATGAAGCTCCTGCTTGATCTCTGTATTAAGAGCTGACTGCTGGGAGGTTCTTGTTTTGAGGAGGGCTCTTTGCTCAGCATTGAATACTTGTTGGATCATGGAGTCTTTTCGTATATGACTGTGGATTTCTCCAAATCTGATGTCCAACCTTTCCTCTAGCTGCTTTTTCATCTTGATCAGTCTTTTGTGTAGTCGGACCTCTGCGCGGCTAATGAATTGTGTGGTAGCCCTTCTTTCTTTGATGAAGACACCTGCCAGGGTAGTAGTGTCTTCTTCATTGTCCTCAGGTTCTAGGATGAATGTTGGAGAGTGTTGCTCTATGTTTTGAGTAGATGCTTGAGAGTGTGCACTAGACTCCTGCTCTTGATCTGCAGTGGGCTGAGCAGTGGGTTGAGGTGGAGTAGTGGCAGCATGTTGCTCAGTGGGTTGTTGATCTTCTACCTCCATTGTTCTGGAGGTTTCTCCACCTCCTTTTGTCTCAAGTAGAGATCTGTGTAGAGCTATTTGGAGTTCTTTATCACTGGAGAAGGAGGAAGAGATTATTTGTTTACCTCTACCCTCTGGAGAGCCATTTGGAGCAGTGTTGTTGTCATTATCATCGAGATCATCATCATCATCATCGGTAGAAGGTTCTTCTTGTGACTTACCGGTTAGTTGCTTCTTTTTCGTGAGGTAGACTTGATTCATTTGGTGAAGATTTGTGGCCTTTGCTAAGTCTTCAGTGCCAAGCCAGGTGAGAGCAAAGTACTCTTCACTGATGAATTTTGTTAGGGTCCTGGCTTGGTGGAGAATTTTGGAGAGTTTGCATTCTCTCCAAGCTTTGACTCTAGCCCATTCAGCCTCTAATTTTTGCAGAGGAGTGGGTGAGTGGTCTGTTGGTGAAGGTGGAGCCTCCTGTTCTTCTTCCTGAGTTGTCACCTCTTGACGATTTATTGACAGTGGAGTAGCAGAGATAGCAATACCTGAAGAGGAAGTAGCCTGCTGTTCTTCGCTCTGTTTGGAACCTCCACTTTCTTCATGAATAGTGGGCAGTAAAGAGGCAGCTTCATGAATAATTGGAAGAGGAGAGACAGCTGCTTCCAATTCCAGTTGTAGATTTCGAGTTGGGGCAGAACAAGACTCCTTTTTGGATTTCTTTGACTCAACCTCTTGATTCTCAGATCGATGTCTTTTTAGTGATTGAGTTTTGATCTTTCTAAACTCTGTTTTGAGAGGCTCATCGGAGAGAAATGTGTCTTCTGCCTTAGGTAGTTCAGGGGCTCCTTGATTGGACTTGAGAGAGAGAAATTTTCTCCAGTTGGTTTCTTCTTTAATGTTGCTGCGAGCTCCCTTTCTTCTCAAGATTTCACCAATAAGAAAACCATACCCTAGCCAGGGCATGGTGTTGGTTGCTCTTTCATGATATTTCTTTACATATGCCAGTAGATTGTTGAAGACGTATCTTGCCCAGTTGAAAGGTG
Source organism: Cuscuta epithymum (assembly GCA_945859915.1). Taxonomy (NCBI): domain Eukaryota; kingdom Viridiplantae; phylum Streptophyta; class Magnoliopsida; order Solanales; family Convolvulaceae; genus Cuscuta; species Cuscuta epithymum. Next base: position 628,448 of record CAMAPF010001142.1, read on the forward strand.
TTCCAGAGATGATTGCAGCCAATGGAGTTGCTCTCTTCTTGTTGATTTCATCAAGTGCAGTATTCTTGGAGTCAATGCACTTGTAGAGTATGCTTAGCAGAAGAGCATACTCATGCACCATTTTGTTGGTCTTGAGGTTGAGAGTTTGTGTGTTGCGTGCACTTGGTATTAACGCCAACTCTTTGAATTCCTGTTCGTTGAGTTCAAAGTTTTCAACTGGTGGAGCTTCATCTCCAGGGAGGGAGAGCAGTGTTCTGATATCTCCTTCTTCAATTTCCACAGGTCTGCCCCTTATCCAGGATTTGAGAGTGTCCTTGGTAGAGTTGAGGTAGAACTCTGCAGCTACCTCGGGATAGAAGCATGGATATGGGTAGGTAGCCATCTTTAGGAGACCTGTGCTGTCAAGCTTTCTCAGAAGATCTTTCATAAGATCACTGTTGTTAGTTTTCTTCAGTATTATAGATGTGTCAAGAATGGATCCGGTGTAGATCTTCTTAGCCATGAGTTTAAGAGATGCCATTCTTGTTTGTTTGAGGAGTAGAAGGAGATGGTGAGTACAAGAGTTTGTTGTTTGAGGGCTTTGAGAAGGATAGGATGCAGGTTGAGAGCTGTTGAGAGTGATTGAGGATTTTTAGAGAGAGGTTTGAGAAAGATTGCAAAGTAACAGTGTAAAGGGAATTGTACGGAGGAGATATTTATTCTCTATCGGAAACTAGCCGTTGAGATATAGCCGTTAGAGAAAACGGCTGGACACGCGTACCATTCACTCCGTTCACACTTGTAGCAGAGGGCTCAATGATGGGTAGATTTTTGATGGTCTGTGAAGACGAAAGTTACCTTTTTAGAATCCTTGATATGAGAGAATCAAGATGACATATGCCACGTGCTGAGATTTCATGTACATTTGCAGTAATTATAGCCAACTGCTGATCTCAGACAGTGGCCTGCTTCCAAGGTAGACACCTGCTGGCAGACATCTGTTCGAATTTTGTGAACCAGTGTCTGTACCTCCATTGTTCCTTTCTTGTTCCAAGCTTGTATTCTTCTTTATGAAAGTATTAATTCAAGTCCGATCCTCTTATTACACATGTAGCAGTGGTCTAGTTGGACAGCTGCCTGCTGACCCTACTGCTGTTTTGAACAGTCACCTGCTGAGCCTACTCCTTGAATTTTGACTGCTTCTTTCTTTTGAAGGTCTGAGATAGACTTTCTTGGACCTTGATGCTTCATTCCTTTTGGATTGTGAGTAGCCGAGATGGCTACCTCTGATAGTTCCTCCTCAACAGATGGCTAGGAGTTCCCCCTTGATTATGGAATTTGATTCCCCCTGAATAAATGCAGGGTTATTCCTTCGCTTGATCTAGATCATCTAACATTCCAAGCTCTTGCCTTAGTTGGTTGAATCTAGCTTCATTCAATGGCTTGGTGAAGATGTCAGCCAGCTGTTTTTCCGTGGGGATGTATTCAAGCTTGATGGTTTTCTTCTCAACATGCTCTCTGATAAAGTGATGCCTGATCTCAATGTGCTTGGTTCTTGAATGAAAGACAGGATTATGAGTGATAGCAATAGCACTAGTGTTATCACACAGTATGCTAATCTCTTTTGTTTCTTCTCCATAATCCTTCAATTGCTGTTTCATCCATAGTATTTGAGCACAGCAGCTGCCTGCAGCTATGTATTCAGCTTCAGCAGTGCTAGTAGCAATTGAGTTTTGTTTCTTGCTGAACCAAGAGACAAGTCTTCCACCAATTAATTGACAAGTTCCTGAGGTGCTTTTTCTATCAATTTTGCATCCGGCAAAGTCAGAGTCTGAATAACCATAGAGTTCAAAATCTCCATTTGTTGGGTACCATAATCCAGAGTTAGGATTGCCTTTTAGATACCTCAAAATCTTCTTGGCAGCTAGAAGATGACTTTCCTTAGGCTTTGATTGAAATCTTGCACATACCCCAACTGAGTAGGATATATCTGGCCTACTAGTTGTGAGATATAACAAGGAACCAATCAATCCTCTGTAGAGTGTAGGATCAACATCTTTCCCATCATTATCTTGACTCAAGCCTTGTGAAGTATTCATGGGAATTTTCACAGTGGACTTGTTTTCAATTTGGAACTTCTTCATGAGATCTCTTGTATACTTTGCTTGGTTGATGAAGATACCTTGTGGGGTTTGCTTCACTTGTAGTCCCAGAAAATAATTCAACTCTCCCATCATGCTCATTTCAAACTTGTTTTGCATGAGAGTTGAAAATTTCTCACACAATGCTTGATTTGAACTTCCAAAAATTATGTCATCAACATAGATTTGAACAAGCAGTATGTGGGGACCTTCTTCAATTTTGAATAAAGTCTTGTCTACTTTGCCCTTAGTGAATCCATTATTCACTAAGTACTCAGAGAGAGTGTCATACCATGCTCTTGGGGCTTGTTTGAGTCCATAAAGAGCTTTATGCAGTTTGTAGACTAGATTCTTCTCTCTATTGATTTCAAAACCAGGAGGTTGCTCCACATAGACCTCCTCTTCTAGTAGACCGTTTAGGAAGGCACTTTTTACATCCATTTGATAGACTGTGAATTGCTTGTGAGCAGCATACGCCAAGAATATTCTTATTGCTTCTAATCTGGCAACAGGAGCAAAGGTTTCATCAAAATCTATACCTTCTTCCTGGCAGTAGCCTCTGGCTACTAGTCTTGCCTTGTTTTTGACAATTGTGCCTTCCTCATCCATCTTGTTTCTGAACACCCATTTGGTTCCTATCACATGTTGGTGATAGGGTCTGGGCACAAGCTCCCACACATTGTTTCTCTCGAACTGATTTAGTTCTTCTTGCATTGCTTGTATCCAGTCAGAGTCAAGTAGGGCTTCTTCAATTTTCTTGGGTTCGATTTGTGAGATGAAGCATGAGAATAGTGCCTCTTTTTGGATTGCTGACCTTGTACGAACCCCTTCATGGATGTTTCCAATGATTTGGTGTGGAGGATGTTTGTTCAACCATCTAATGTCAGATGTGGTGGTTTTGCTTTGAAGTTGTTGGTCATTCTCAACTTCATCTTCGTCACTATCTTCTGGTAGAATAGGATACTTAGGAATTTCATGAGTTCCTGGAAGGATATTTGTTGGTGAGTCACCTGCTGGCAGCGGGCTGACAGTTGAGTCCACTGCTGGCTGTGGACTGACTTTAGATTCAGCTATTTTTTCTTTATCATTTCCTGGAAGGCAGCTTGGAGCCTTTCCAGTGTCCTTCTTTGAGTTGGATGACTCACCTTCTTCTTTTGATTGAGCAGTGGGGTGATTTTCAAAAACCACATGGATTGATTCTTCTACCACCAGAGTTTTTTTGTTGAGGATTCGGAAGGCCTTGCTTGTTGATGAGTAGCCCAGGAAGATCCCTTCATCAGATTTGGGATCAAATGGCTTGAGATAGTCTTTTCCATTGTTTAGAATGAAGCATTTGGATCCAAACACATGGAAATGACTAACATTAGGCTTCCTTTCTTTCCATAGTTCATATGGAGTCTTTTTGTAAGTCTTATGAATGAGACTTCTATTCTGGGTGTAGCAAGCAGTGTTGATGGCTTCTGCCCAAAATCTTTTGGGTAAACCAGCTGCTTCTAAGATTGTCCTTCCGGCTTCTTTGAGAGTTCTATTCCTTCTTTCAGCAACACCATTTTGTTGAGGTGTTCTTGCTGCTGAGGTTTGGTGATGGATTCCATTTTCTTCACAGTACTGAATTATTATAGAATTAATAAATTCAGTACCTCTATCTGACCGGATCTTTTGAATTGAGAGGCTTTTCTCATTTTGGATTAGTCTCATCAATTCAGGAAGCTTCTTTTCTGTTTCATTCTTCTTCTTTAGGAATATGGTCCAAGTGTATCTTGAGTAATCATCAACTATCACCAGGGTGTATCTTCTACCACTTAAGCTCGTTGGTTCAACTGGTCCAAACAAGTCAAGGTGTAGTAGGCTTAAGGGCCTAGTTGATGATTCCAGTTCCTTTGATTTGAATGATACCTTGGTTTGTTTTCCTTTTTGGCAAGCATCACAGAGATGGTCCTTCTTGAAATTGATTTCAGGAAGTCCTTTCACCAATCCTTTTCTGGACAGTTTGTTGATTGTTTTGAAGTTGAGATGGCTTAATTTGTTGTGCCATTCCCAACTCAAATTTGAATTTGCCTTTGTCACCAAGCAAATCCCTTCCTTTGCTGAGCTCCAATCAACAATGTACATGTCCTTCTTCCTTCTACCAGTGAGCACAATTTTGTCATTTTTGACATCTCTAATCAAGCAGATGTCTTTGGAGAATGTAACATTATAGCCATTGTCACAGAGCTGGCTTGTGCTTATGAGATTGAACTTTAATCCTTTAACATAAGATATGTTTTGGATTGTAAGTCCATTGATGGATAGGTCTCCAGCTCCTTTGGTCTCTCCTTGTTTTTCCACATTCCCAAAAGTAACTTTGGGTCCTTCGCTTGCCATATAGTTTGACAGGAGCCGCCTGCTGCCTGTCATGTGCCTGGAGCAGCCTGAATCTATGTACCATGTTTGTGAGTCAACTACTCCAGCACCTTCCTGTATTCATCATTGTTGAGCAGTAGCCCACAAGTTAGTGGGCAACTTCCTTTGTACAAGTTTGGGCATCCATGCCCATCTAGAACCATTTAGTTCTAAGCAGATTGGTCTATAGCCATTTGAAGTATTATAATCATGGGGGATGGCTATGTAATTGTTAATCCTTTTTCTTCTTGAAGTTGAAAATGGATTATTGACATTTGGAGGAGACTGCTTAGTGTTTTGACTGTGGTTGGTCTTATTGGTTGATTGCCAACGGGTTCTTGGGTTTTGATGGTTGGGAAGTTTTTGTCTATACAGGAGATTGGATTTTGATTTGGGAGCAGGCAGGTTCCTTCTTATGGGAACATTCTGAGAATGGGATTTTTGGTAGATTAGCTTTCTTGTATTTTGTTGGTGGCTTGTGGAGGGTGAGTTTTGAGTGAGTCTGGTGGGGGATACATATCCGAGGCCTCTTCTCTTCTTATTTAAAACAACTTCAGTAGTAGAGTCTGTAAGGAATAAATGTAATTAGATTTTGATGATGCTATAGGATTAGAAAGTTAGAGTACCCCCAAATTAGATTTCATGTATTAAACTTTTCAATTGTAAGTATTAGTGTAGTCGACGATCAGAGTTGCTCTATTTTGGATCAGATCAGAAGTGCATCAGAACTGCTCGACCAGACTTGCTTTATGAGAACTACTCCATCAGAGTTCTCTTGCCAGAAGTCCATCAGAGGTGTATCATGAGAGTTGCTGATAAGACTGGACATCTGATAGCCGATGAGATCTACAGATCAGAAGTACTCATCAGCGGACCTATCAGAGTCAGAGTTCAGTCAGAGATCAGAAGACCATCAGAACTCAACTCATCAGATAGCCATCAGAATCCAACATATCAGAAGAACCTGATCAGAGCTCGACGAACACTTAGAGATTTTCAAGCAACATCCAACAGCTCTGAATTCAACGGGTAAAAACATCCAACGGCTACAAGACTGTGCATGAAAGGAAAGCATTTAATGCACATTAAACGAGCCTGATACGCTGAAGGATTGATTGCAAATGATTGACCAAGGAATCCGGGAAGATATATTATAAAAATAGAAACCTTCCAAAACGGCGGTCAAGTCAACTGTACGCACATTTAATGCAGTTGTCTCCTCCTCCAACGGGCAGACAACCTCAGTATATAAGCTACACACCGAAGAACAGAAAAATAACTTTGCTACAACTTTTGCTCATCATCATTCAAGCTCTCTTGAGTTTAAAATTCTACAACCTTCAACAAGACAAGCTTACGTTGGGAAGATTCAAACTCCAAATCTTTCATCCCCAACAAACAAGCAAAGTTCATCCTGCTCTTCAACACTTCAAGAACTTCATCAAACATCCTTTGTAACGAAGCAAGTTGGAGGAAAAACTCTGTTTTTCAAAGGATCTTCTGAAAAGAAGGGCGTCCAAGTAACTGCAGTAGTGAAGTGGTGATACTTCCGGGAAGCTGAGTGAAAGGACCAGCCATCAGGACGTGGAATTGCATCCTGGGTGGCAGCTAGACTTGAAGAAGGCGTGGAGAACTTCTTAAGTGCTAGGAACTAAGCTTTGTAACCGATCTACTTCAAAGCTAGTGGAACAGTGGACTAGAGGAACGAGTTGTTCCTTGAACCACTATAAAATATCCGGTGTCATTTACTTTACTGCAATTTATATTTCTGCACTTAGGATATTAACTGAGTAACTCTAAGACTTGGAATCTGTGTTCAGCAGATCTTGTTTTCAGAGTTATCAGAAAGGCATCTGCCTTAGTGTTTCTGAGGCTACCCGGACAGATCAGAATCCGCTGCCAAGGCCAGTTCTGATATCAGAACCAGCCTTTCTCTGTCATCAGAATCAGACCTTCTCTGATAAGTCACTTCGGACTTAGAGAAAATTTGAAAAACGGACCAGTCTATTCACCCCCCCCCCCTCTAGACTGGTTACCATATTAAACGGGACCAACAAGTGGTATCAGAGCCTCCTTGTTCTTGTAATCTTTTAGGTTACTCTCTGAACAAAGATCCACTTGTTCTTAGCCTCTCCTTATTTATTATAATGGATAATTCTCTTGCAAAGCATCTTATGTTCACAGATCAGAAGTATGATGATTGGAAGATCAGAATGAAGGCACATCTATGTGCTCTTCATGATGAAATGTGGGAAGTCTTGGAAAATGGCCCCTTTATCCAGTTCATGAAGATCAATCCTGCTCACTCCATTGATAACTCTCAGCCTCAGATGATTGAGAAAGCCCGGTCAGAATGGACCAAGGAAGAGAAGAGGCAGTACAATCTAGATAATATAGCCAAGGACATCCTTTACAAGGCTATTGATGAAAGATACTTTAACAGAATCAAGAAGTGCAGAACTGCCAAAGAAATCTGGGATAAGCTGGATGAGATTGGAGCAGGAGATGAACAAGAAAGAGACAACAAGCTGACCATTGCAATGAAGAAGTTTGATGACTTCAAACTCCTACCAGAAGAATGCATTGCTAAGATGCATGAGAGATTGCTGATTCTCATCAGTGAGATTTCTGAGCTTGGGAAGGAGCTCACCATCAAAGAGGTCAACATGAAGATCCTCAGGGGACTGCCTTCAGCTTGGAAGATGAAGGTGATTGCAGTCCAGGAAAGCAAGAACATCAAGACTTATGCCACTGAGAAACTCATCTCTGATCTCAAGGCTTATGAGTTTGAGATGCATGAAGAGAAGGAAGAAGTTCCTGATGAGAGGACCACCACTGCTCTCACTGCTAGCACCTCAAAGGTAAGTGACTTTGACCCTTCTACTCTGTTATCTGATGAGTATATGGCTGCTTTTGCCAGAAAGTTTAAGAAGTTTATGAAGAAAGATGGAAGGAGTCCATCTTCCATCAGAAGACCACATCAGAAGACCAAGTCCTCTGAAAGCAATGGAGAGTACCTCTGCTACAACTGCAGACAGCCTGGGCACTTCAAAGCAAACTGCCCCTATCCAAGAGTGTCCAAGAAGCAAGGACATGAAGATGAAAAGAAACCAGATGATCAACACAGAAGAAGAAGAGCATTTGTCTCAGAACAAGCTGAGAGAGATCCACTCTCTGAATCAGAGTCCAGCTCAGACTCCGACTCTGATGAAGCATTCTGCTGCTTGGATGCAGAAACTGAAGACCTTTGCCTCATGGCACAATCAGATGATGAGGTATGCTCTACTTCTAATTCTATTTCCTCTTCGGTAGGCACAGCCTTAAATGATGATCCAATGTCATCATTCTGGGAAGAGTTCCAAACTATCCAAGCCACTTATTCTTTTGTTAAAGAAGAGAACAGTAGGCTGAAAGTTGATATCTCTGATTTAAGGAAAGAGACTGAGTGTAAACTTAATCTCTTAACTGAGGAAAGAGATAGACTGAAAGCTGAAAATGAGTCTCTTCTGAAAAGAATAAGAGACATTGAGGAACTTGAGAGTAGATATAATAGCCTTCTGAAGATGCAATCTTCCATGAAGAATATTGGTGACTCTCATAACTTCACCTCTGGCCTTGGATATGTTGAACCAGAGTCTGGTGAGCCTTCTGTAAGGCCTAGCACCCGGGTTGCTAAAGCTAAAAAGGTCATAGTGCCACAGACTCTGAGCCCCAATTGCCATGCTAGTACTTCTGGTACTAAAGTTGTTCATGAGAAGGTCATACCAGAAAAACAAACTCTAAAGGCCAAACCAAAACAAAGTTTGAAAACTAATGAACCTGGCAGACACTCTAACAAAAGGAAAAGTTTTCAGAACAATAATAATCAACGGCCTAACCCTATCAGACAATCTCATGACAATGGTATCAGAAACTGCTATCAGAAAGGCAGATATCAAGAGAAGATTAACTATAGGCAGAAGAGGTTGTCTGGTCAACCTCAGAAGTCTAAAGTTAAGCGCTCCTCTGATCTTGATAGTATATGGGACTTCTTTCCAACAAAGAAGGCTATGCAGAAGTATGCAAACAGAAAGCATGATCCTCACAAGCATCTGCCCAAAGTGAATCATACATCTGTTTACTACAACTACCAGGTGGACAATGGGTACCATCCACCAAGGTTTCAGTTGATGAGACCAAAATGGTACCAACTACCAAGACTGCATTACCCCCCAGGACCCAACATCGCTTGGGTACCTAAATCCTCCTTTTGATCTTGCAGGAACAGTGTGCTGGAGCTATCTCAGAACAAGAATGGTATATTGATAGTGGATGCTCCAGACACATGACAGGTGACAAGAGTTGCCTATCAGAGTTCCAGAAAATCAATGGACCCAGAGTCACTTTCGGTGGAAATGACAAGGAAGGGCAAACAAAAGGAAGAGGGAAGCTGATCAAGAAAAAGATAATCATTGAAGATGTCTCATATGTCAAAGGTCTAAAGTTCAACTTGCTGAGTGCTAGCCAATTCTGTGACAAAGGCTACACAGTTGAATTCACCAAGACCTTATGCTATGTCAAGCATGAGACAACCAAAGAAGTGGTTCTTACAGCCAGGAGAAGGAAGAACATCTATGTTGTTGACTGGCAAACAGCAAAAGATGGAACCTGTCTGATAGCAAAAGACAATTCAAAGCTAAGCTGGGACTGGCACAAGAAGCTTAGCCATCTGAATTTCAAAACCATCAACAAACTGGCAAGAGAACACATTGTAGATGGTCTGCCTGACATTGTCTACAAGAAGGAGACCCTCTGCAGTGCTTGTCAAAAGGGAAAACAAGTAAAGACCTCATTCAAACCCATAGCTGGAGATCTTTCTACTTGTCCTCTAAATCTGATCCATATGGATTTATTTGGACCAGTTGAAACTCCCAGTGTTGGTGGAAAAAGATATACTCTTGTTATGGTTGATGACTACTCAAGATACACATGGACTGTGTTCCTAGCCAAGAAAAATGAAACTCTTCAGAAGTTGCCATCTCTGCTAAAGCAACTTCAAACTGAGAAGAATATGAAGGTCAGGACAATCAGATCTGACAGAGGAACTGAATTTGTCAACAAAGTGATCAAAGACTTCTGTGATCAGAATGGTACATTCCATCAACTCTCTGCTGCCAGAACACCCCAACAAAATGGTGTTGCAGAAAGAAGGAACAGAACACTGAAAGAAGCTGCAAGAACTATGATTGCAGAATCAGGATTGCCCATCAGATACTGGGCTGAAGCAATCAACACTGCATGCTACACTCAGAATAGAAGCATGATCCACAAGAATCATCAGAAGACCCCCTACGAGCTGTGGAAAGGAAGAAAGCCAAATATCAGCTACTTCCATGTGTTTGGATGCAAGTGCTATATTCTAAACAATGGAAAGGAGAATCTGAAAGTATTTCAAGAAAACGCTGATGAAGGTGTATTCTTAGGCTATTCAAGCTCAAGCAAAGCCTATAGAGTACTCAACAGGAGAACTATACAAGTTGAAGAATCCATTCATGTCAAGTTTGATGACAGCACCTCTGCAGAAGAACTATCAGAGACCCTGCAGAAGATCAACCTTGAAGACAAGGGTTCAGAACCATCAGAAGAGGCCATCAACAATCCTATATTCTCAACTCCTCCTGCCAATCCAATTCTGATAAACAAAGATGAAGATGAAGAATCAGAAGATGAACCATCAGAGCTGCCTAGACAGCAACTGTCAGAACCTGATCTAACTTGGTTAAGAGATCATCCTCCTAATCAAGTGATAGGTCAAGTCACCAGTGGTGTTAGGACCAGATCTGCATCAAGAAGAGAAGCCATGTTCACCTGCTGCATATCTCAAATGGAACCAATGTGTGTGGAAGAAGCTCTAGAAGATTCAGATTGGATCAATGCAATGCAAGAAGAGCTGACACAATTTGAAAGGAATGAAGTATGGAAACTTGTTCCCAGACCAAAGCATCAGAATGTCATTGGAACCAAGTGGGTATTCAAGAACAAAGCAGATGAAGAAGGCAACATTGTAAGGAATAAAGCAAGGCTTGTAGCAAAGGGATACTGTCAAGAAGAAGGCATAGATTTTGATGAGACCTTTGCACCTGTAGCAAGACTGGAAGCAATCAGGATATTTCTAGCCTATGCTGCTTACAACGACATCAAGGTCTACCAGATGGATGTCAAGAGTGCATTTCTGAATGGAGAACTTGAAGAGGAAGTTTATGTTGAACAACCTCCAGGTTTTGTCATTCCTACTCAATCTTCTTGTGTCTACAAGCTCAGAAAGGCCCTCTATGGTCTTAAGCAAGCTCCCAGAGCTTGGTATGACACATTGTCCTTATTCTTAGTGAACCATGGGTTTACTAAAGGAAAGGTGGACAAGACTCTTTTTCAAATTTCTGTTGCTAATCATATTCTGTTAGTGCAAATCTATGTTGATGATATTATATTTGGAAGCACTAATCCAGAATTATGCAAGAAATTCTCTCAAGTTATGCAGAAGAAGTTTGAAATGAGCATGATGGGAGAACTCAGTTACTTTCTTGGATTACAAGTCAAACAAGTACCAGAAGGCATCTTTATCAACCAAGGAAAGTACACCAGAGATCTTGTTAAGAAGTTTGGAGTAGATGGAAAATCTTCAGTCAAAATTCCAATGAATGCCTCTCAAGGCATTGGACCAGATGATGAAGGCAAAGATGTTGATGCAACAACTTATAGAGGAATCATTGGATCTCTCCTCTATCTGACTGCAAGCAGACCAGACATAGCTTTTGCAGTAGGAATCTGTGCCAGATACCAATCAAAGCCAAAGGAGAGCCATCTAGTTGCTGCTAAGAAGATTATCAGATATATCAAAGGAAATCCAAACGCAGGACTATGGTATCCCAAGGGAGGTAATTTTGAACTAATTGGCTATTCTGATTCAGATTTTGCAGGTTGCAGATTGGACAGGAAGAGCACTTCTGGTCATTGTCAATTGCTAGGTGGGAGACTTGTCTCCTGGTTTAGCAAGAAGCAGAATTCAATCTCAACTAGCACTGCTGAAGCTGAATACATTGCTGCTGGAAGCTGCTGTGCTCAATTGCTCTGGATGAAGCAACAACTCAAGGATTATGGAGTGCAAGCAAAGGAGATCAAGCTGTTATGTGATAACACAAGTGCCATTGCCATCACTCAGAATCCTGTGCTGCATTCAAGAACCAAGCATATTGAGATCAGACATCACTTCATCAGAGATCATGTGGAGAAGAAGCACATCTCAATTGAGCATGTCCCAACTGAAGACCAGCTTGCAGATATCTTGACCAAACCTCTCTCTGAGGCAAGGTTTAACAAGCTAAGAGAAGAATTGGGAATGATGGATGATCTTCCCAGAGATGCATGAATCAGAGTTGTAGAAGTATCAGATGTGGACTCAACAGAACATCCCATCTCTGATACTCAAGCTCTTATCCATCAGAAGCTTGAATCAGAATCATGAAGGCTCAGACTTGCAAAAGTCAGAGTTGCAGGAAGGATCAGACCTGGTATTCATCAGAGGTCCTCATATCAGAACATCTCTATCTCTGATACAAGGGCTAATACCTATCAGAGTGGCTGTGGACTTAGGAAAATTTTCTAAATTCCGGACGAGACTATTCAATAAACCGGAAGTTACTATTTTACCCCCGGTAGTTATTACCACTTTTGGAAAACGGCTTTCCGCCCGCATTCCATTAAATGCAACCTCGAAACCATAAATTATATCAAACGTCCACTAACCCAAATTCATATTTACCCCGTCTGAAAACCTAAATCGCTACTGCAATTTTATTCCTCGTCTTCAAGCTTTATCTCTCTAAACTCTCAATCTTCAGAACTCTCAAACTCCTCACTAAACTGAAAATGAAGTTCATCAACATCACCGATCTTTCTGAATCTGAAGCTAAGACCCTAGTGAACAACATTGTCACAGGGATGAAGGTAGATATGTCCTCACTACCGCTGTTGGCAACAAATCAGAAGATCATGAATGAAGTGATCCAGGGAATGAGTGATTCCCAGTTGAACAAGATCGTTGCTCATCCCTATGAGCATTTCAGCAACATTGATGTCGCAGAATTCTACCTCAACGCTCATATCTCCAACAACACTATCCATTCACAGGTTCAGGGTCAGAACCTCAAAATTGATGCTGATGCTCTCAACGAGTTCTTTGGCATCTCTCTGGAGCCTCAAGAGGAGGGCACCACTGACTTCATCGAGCTTGATGATGTGAACATCACAGTTCAAAACTTCGTAGCAACCTACTGCCGAGAGGATGCAACAGGCGTAGAAACCCTGTATATGAAAAAGAATGCTCTCAAAAAGGACTTTGAGAGGCTGATGAGCATTATGCATCGGTGCTTGTGGTGCAAAACAAGTTCAACCGATCAGATGAATCACACCAACTCCAAAGCCCTGTATGCTGTTCACAGGGGGATGAACATCAACTGGGGTAAAGTGCTGTTCCAATCCATTTCTGAATCCATCTCCAAGAAGGAGAAAAAGACTGGTATGTTCTCTACAAAGATGGGTCACGGACTTCTGATCTCCAGACTCATCTCTAACTCCAAGATAGCTCTCAGAGAAGCCACCTCTGTGGACCACACAAAGACCATCTTCCTCACCATCTCTCCCAAAGTAAACGTGGCCATTGCTGCTGAACTGAAGAAATCCAACAAGCTTGAGCAAAACAGGGAGAAGCAGGCTATCAAACCTGTGGCTGCTGCTGCCCCACCCAAAATCACTCCTGTCAAGAAGTTGAGTCAGAAAAAGAGAAGAAAAGCAATCATTCAGAGTGATTCTGATAGCTCCACATCTCCTATCAGAGTTGCAAAGAAGAAGAAGAAGATTCTCTCACCCCCCAAGGAATCAGAACCTCAGGGGGAACCAGCACCAGAGCTGGCTACTGCACTGGTGATCTCTGATGCTCAGGGGGAACCTGAATCAGAGATCCAGCCCATCTCTGAATCAGCTCTGCAAGTCATCATCTCTCCACAAGAGCACCCAACTTCCTCAACTGGGATTCCTGAAGTAGATCCCATCTCTGCTCTCGAGAGACAATTTCAAAGGGTGCTAACATGGAGAAAGTGGAGAATGGGACCACTACAACAGATTCTTGCTCAGGCTGCCACCTTTGAATCTGAGGAAGCTGAAGTCCTCAAATGGGCAGACACTGATGATATCTCCTTGTGCTTTGACCTCCAATATCTGCACTCTATCCTTGAAAAGAAGAAGGAAATCTACAAAGGAAAGGAGAAGGTACCTACAACCTCACCAGAGAGACCTGTCAAGGCCCTAGAAGATCATGAGAGGGATGCCTTTGATGCCTGGCTGATGGAAAAGAAAAGGAGGGAGTCTCTAATCAAGATGAAACCGATTCCAGGTACAGAGGGAGAGCCATCAACTGCCAATGACCTATCTCTGGCAATGATGAACCTTATCAGAGAATGGAGAGACTCTCAGTTTGAAGAAACTGTTCTTGAGGTAATTCCTAACTCTCCTGTCCCAATCCCATCACCTCCCAAATCCCCCTCACCTAAATCAATCACACCAACCACAACTCCACCCCCATCTCCTCCCCAACCTCAGCAAATCCCATCTCCAACACCCAAGAAATCCTCCACACCAAAACAACCCTCACCTTGCCATCAGGTAACCCCCATCAGAAGCCGATCACCCTCACCTCCTCCTCCATCACATCATCAGAGAACCCCTATCCCTCAGACTTCACCCCATCAGAGCCCCAACCATCAGAAATCCAAATCTCCTTCTCCTCAGCAGAAGCCTACATCTAACTGTCCCTCCCCTCAGTATTCTGCTGCCTCAGCACAAAAGAGAGAGCCAGTTGTAAGGATTCTTTCCTCAACTGAAGATAATGATGGGTTTCTCACAGCTTCAATGGCTGGTGATCTTCAATCTGCAAAGAGAAAGACTCCTACTCCTCCTCTATCTCCTGATCAACCTCAAACTCAACCCCAACCTCAAATCAATCAAGTACCTCAGCCAGAACCACCCAAAGCTGTCCTCATTCCCTTCCAGGAATTTGTGGAATCAGCAGAGGACTTTGGAGATCAGATGGTGGCTGGACTGAACAAGCTACTTGTACTAAATCAGAAGCATGATGCTCATCTGGATTTGGTACAGTACAACATTGAGTCAGGACTTGAGAAAATCGCCAACACCCTCTCACAACTGTCGACCACCTTCTTCAGCTACATGAAGACATCCAATGAGAAGGTTGATGACATTGCTTCCGAGGTTGCCAGTCTGCACACGGTCCTGTTCTCACAATCTCAGACTCTCTCTGCTCAAGACAAGGCTATTCAAGACCTATCTGATGCTGTGGATGATCTTCAATGGTCCTCTGATAAGCATGCTGAGCAGCTCACAGATGTAGAGGACATCTGCAAAACCTTGAAGGAATTTGACATCAAATTGATAAACAGTGGAAAGGACAGGGATCATAAGTTGACCCTCCTTGAAGCTACTACCAAGGATATTCAGTCGGCTGTGGACAAGCAAAAGGAGCTGATAGAAGGGCTGGCTTCTGTAACTCAGACTCTGCCAGGTACCCTTGAAGCTATAAAAGAGAACAATGCTACAGAATTCTCGAAAATTGGACTCCTACTTGGCGATCTTGTTGATGCCAAAAAGGGGGAAGATAGCAGAGAACCTGTCCCACTTCCCAGAGAAGCAGAAGGTCCAAGCTCCAGAGCCATTAACCCTGCTAGGTACTTTGAAAGAGCAAGGCAAAAGAGGCTAGCTGCTGGTATTCAAAGACCTCCTCCTCCTCGGTCTAAGAAAGGGACGAAGACAGCCTCTACTTTCACTTTGGCCCAATGGCTCAACAGTGACTTGGCTAAACCTGATGCTGCTCAATTCAGAGAGATGAAAAAGCATATGACCCCTACTCAACAAGAGAATCTCATTCAGGATAAAGATGGGCTAATAATAATCAACCATGGTGGGTCTATGCAAGAAGCAGAAGACTGGTGGCGTTTGAAAGTAATCCCTGGCAAGGACCTATCTGAAGCCATCAGAAACTATCTAGATTGCCAGCTTGAACCTGCCTGGTCAGAATATCAGAATCCCAGGAATCTTGCTACAATCAGAGCCAGGGTCAATGCTGATCTGAAGGAAATTGAGGCAAAGGAAGCTGATCTAGAAGAGGAAGATATCTAAACTCTATCCTCTTGTTGCTTTAAATATCTTTCATTTATAAGATAACCAGCTTGCCTCTAATTTGCATGGCAATTTCAAATTATTTCTCTATTGCATTCTGATTATTTATGCTCTGATATCTTATGTTATTTCTTATCTTATTTATTTGATTATATTGTATCTTACTCTTACTACTTTCCTATGCTAAGTGCCCACCAAGTTTTTAAATGAAAGTTTATTTTTAACTTATTTTCTTTATGGTGAAAGGCACTTCTCTGGAAATAGTTTAAGGGTTTTGGCATCATCAAAAAGGGGGAAATTGTAAGGAATAAATGTAATTAGATTTTGATGATGCTATAGGATTAGAAAGTTAGAGTACCCCCAAATTAGATTTCATGTATTAAACTTTTCAATTGTAAGTATTAGTGTAGTCGACGATCAGAGTTGCTCTATTTTGGATCAGATCAGAAGTGCATCAGAACTGCTCGACCAGACTTGCTCTATGAGAACTACTCCATCAGAGTTCTCTTGCCAGAAGTCCATCAGAGGTGTATCATGAGAGTTGCTGATAAGACTGGACATCTGATAGCCGATGAGATCTACAGATCAGAAGTACTCATCAGCGGACCTATCAGAGTCAGAGTTCAGTCAGAGATCAGAAGACCATCAGAACTCAACTCATCAGATAGCCATCAGAATCCAACATATCAGAAGAACCTGATCAGAGCTCGACGAACACTTAGAGATTTTCAAGCAACATCCAACAGCTCTGAATTCAACGGGTAAAAACATCCAACGGCTACAGGACTGTGCATGAAAGGAAAGCATTTAATGCACATTAAACGAGCCTGATACGCTGAAGGATTGATTGCAAATGATTGACCAAGGAATCCGGGAAGATATATTATAAAAATAGAAACCTTCCAAAACGGCGGTCAAGTCAACTGTACGCACATTTAATGCAGTTGTCTCCTCCTCCAACGGGCAGACAACCTCAGTATATAAGCTACACACCGAAGAACAGAAAAATAACTTTGCTACAACTTTTGCTCATCATCATTCAAGCTCTCTTGAGTTTAAAATTCTACAACCTTCAACAAGACAAGCTTACGTTGGGAAGATTCAAACTCCAAATCTTTCATCCCCAACAAACAAGCAAAGTTCATCCTGCTCTTCAACACTTCAAGAACTTCATCAAACATCCTTTGTAACGAAGCAAGTTGGAGGAAAAACTCTGTTTTTCAAAGGATCTTCTGAAAAGAAGGGCGTCCAAGTAACTGCAGTAGTGAAGTGGTGATACTTCCGGGAAGCTGAGTGAAAGGACCAGCCATCAGGACGTGGAATTGCATCCTGGGTGGCAGCTAGACTTGAAGAAGGCGTGGAGAACTTCTTAAGTGCTAGGAACTAAGCTTTGTAACCGATCTACTTCAAAGCTAGTGGAACAGTGGACTAGAGGAAAAGCTAGTGGAACAGTGGACTAGAGGAACGAGTTGTTCCTTGAACCACTATAAAATATCCGGTGTCATTTACTTTACTGCAATTTATATTTCTGCACTTAGGATATTAACTGAGTAACTCTAAGACTTGGAATCTGTGTTCAGCAGATCTTGTTTTCAGAGTTATCAGAAAGGCATCTGCCTTAGTGTTTCTGAGGCTACCCGGACAGATCAGAATCTGCTGCCAAGGCCAGTTCTGATATCAGAACCAGCCTTTCTCTGTCATCAGAATCAGACCTTCTCTGATAAGTCACTTCGGACTTAGAGAAAATTTGAAAAACGGACCAGTCTATTCACCCCCCCCCCCCCTCTAGACTGGTTACCATATTAAACGGGACCAACAGAGTCACTGGTTTTACTATCCATGCTGAAGTTATTCATTTTGTCTTTCAGCTCTTTGTTCTATTCTTCTAAGACATTGTTTTTGGTTAAGGCATCTAGCAATCTTGTGTGAACAGCCTTAATGTCTTGTTTTAATCTATCATTTTCTGATCTTAAGAGAACATGGTGATTTTGGACTTTTTGGAAATCTTGTAATAAAGATTCCAGAGTAATATTGGTTGGTCCAGAATCACTAGAGCTATAGGAAGAGCAGGATGTTACCTCAACATCATTGTAGTGGTCCTTGGCCATTAGGCATTTAGGGGAGCTGCATTCATCATCTTTACTGAGCCATCTGCTGCTTTCTTCAGTGAGCCAGCTGCCGCCTTCTTCAGCCACCTGCCAGGATCCCAGGCATAGAAGTGCTTCCTCTGAGCTTTCAGATGAAGAGCTTTCATTGCTTGAGCTGCTTTCATCTTCAGATTGGGGTTCCTCCTTTTTCTTTTCACTTACAAAAGCTTGTCTTTTGCTTTTGAAGTCCCTCTTGTAACTAGCTTTGGGACCAGTCCCCTGCTGCCCTTGATACTTCTGGGCTAAGGGCAGAGGGCATTCATTTTTGTAATGTCCTGGCTGTCTACAGTTGTAGCACAGAACAGTTTCCTCACTGGATTGAGGTCTCCCTTGTCTTCTAGGTGGCAGGTTGTCACGCCCCGGACCTACCGGACACGTCAACAACCCGCCGTACAGTACGAATAGTCAACCGCAGTCCAACTCATCCATACTATACTAGGCGTCTTGAATACCATTCACACATAGTACATCCATAAACAACATAATGTAAAATAATCATTTAAAGCAGCGGAAATGTTCAATACAAATGTACACGCCACACTTTGGCAACATGGGCATACAAGCCCTAAATACATATTAAAGAAAAATAATATCCATGAGCATGGTTTAAATCGTTTTCAAAACAGAAATAGAAGAAGCACGAACCACGTCTTCTTCTCTTGAATTCTCCGATACAACGGGCGGTAGCGGCAAGCTTTAATCCCGACCTGAAACTGTGAGGTGGCCTCCCCCGTGAAGGGGAGGTCAGTACTTGGAAGCATTTGACAAGTACAATGACAACTATACTAAGTATAATCAAAGTTTCAATTTCCAAGACCCTCAACTTAGGATGTTACTATTTGAAATTAATTTATGTTCCTTCATGCTAGAGCTCGGCTCATAGTCATGTTAATTTGTGCTAGAGCTCGGCTCATAGTCACACCACATTTCGCTAGAGCTCGGCTCATAGTCATTCCTACATTTTTGTGCTAGAGCTCGGCTCATAGTCACACTACATTTTGCTAGAGCTCGGCTCATAGTCATTCCTACATTTTTGCTAGAGCTCGGCTCATAGTCATACTACCACGTGCTAGAGCTCGGCTCGTAGTCACGTCATCTAATCCTTAAACCACTTCTTAGTCTAGGCTCCATTCCTTTTGAGTAACCCTTGAGGTCTACTCCTAACATAACTTGACTTCGTAAAGTCCACCCTAATTATCCTTTAAGGTTACTTAGCTTCAATATCTTGGGATTAGCTCCCAAGCACTATTGAACTAACATCCCCGACTAGTCTTCAATATTAGTCGTCTAATCTTAATAAGCCAACGCCAATTTCATAATAATTCATACATTTCAATTTAATTTCACATTCAAGTATAACTTGATTCAATATCAAAATATCACTTTTATTCCCTTCATGAGGTAAAAGCATATTTATCACCATACAATTTTATAACTTACACCACAATTGGGTCATTATAATCACAACACATAATCATACACAATTTATTCTTAAATTTGTATATTATGCATTTTTCTTTATGAACAATACTATATCCCATTTTAGGCATTCTTAATCATAAATAACTCATGCCAAACACATATAATTCATTTAGGCAATCTTATGAAATTAACCCAATAATTATAAACAATATAGTCGGTCATCCTCACCTTAAGTGAGCTTAAGCGCGTTCTACGCTTCCCGGTTGAACTTTGGCGGACTTTGACCAACTCCGGCCAACTTTGACCAACTCCGGCGAAACTCCGGCGAAACTCCGGTGAGGCTCAAAATACTCTATATCAAGTTCCTAACAAGGTTTCAACATCATAAAACCTTAATCAATACAAATAACCCCTAAAAGGTTATTTTCCGGTGAACTTGCCGGTTTGGCTTCTAAATCCGTTCTTGGACTTAGAACCACTCTCCAACCCATTATTCTACACTTAAATTATGTAGAACAACCCTCAAGGTTCTCCATATGATATATATCTCATATGATAGAAGAAAAATAGAGGAGAAGTTATGATAAGGTTATCACCTTAATTTTCACACTTTTTCCTAGTTTTCTCCTTCTTTAATCTTCCTCCTTGGGACTCCTTTGCTTGAGCTCGAATTTGCTATGGGGGATGGTGGTTTGCAGAGGTTTCTTCTCTCCTTGGTGTGTCTTGGCCGAGCTCAATGAGTGGGAGAGGAGGGGGATGGTTTCTTTTGTCTTTCTTTGCAAATGAGTAAGGAAATGGGGGTCCACTAGATGTCAAATGTGTTCCTCCCATCCCTTCACTTGTCCTCCAGCCCTCCTAGCACTCAATCAGCCCTCTTTGGTTGACAATTTCGTGGGGTGGCCCCCACCCATGTGGGAGGTCATCCCAATCCGTCCCGAAGTGTACAATCAGTCCCGAAAGTTGTATTTTTCGGACTGTTTTAAATATATTTTATTTTACCGGGTCAAATAAAATATATTACGTGTTCTCGATCAATATAACCCTTATAGTGAATATACATTCCCCAACTTTTAATTTATAGGTCTCAGAAATTCATTTATGGCTTTTATCTGTTAAATTACCAGTACCGGTATTTTGGCCTTTTTGATCAACCGGTCAACTCCATATCATTTCTTTGGACCAATAGGTTATCCACCCCTATATAAATATTATATTGACCAAGATGAATAAAATATACGGTCTCGGGAATATCGGGCGGCCCCCGCTCCCGGTGTGGGCCCCACGTGCGAATTTACTATACATGCAAAATAATTAATGAAAATTCACCACTTCATATTCTCATTAACTATTATACAAGGTTCAATATATTATTCACTTAAAAGTAAATACATTTGGGGACGGTGTTACAAGTTCACCCCCCCTTATTTGGGATTTCGTCCCCGAAATCCACGTGTCTAATCGAAAAGAAACGGGTATTGCTCCCTCATTGAGACCTCCGTCTCCCAGGTTTCTTCTTCGACTCGATCACTCCTCCAAAGAACCTTCACCATTGGAATCTCCTTGTTCCTCAATTTCTTCACTTGTTGTCCGACAATCTCCACCGGTTCTACTGCATATTGTAGATCTTCACGTATCTCTACCGGTGGCTTCTCAAGAATATGAGATGGATCTCTCACGTATTTCTTGAGCATCGATACGTGAAACACGTCGTGTATCTTCTCAAGTTCTGGCGTCAACTTCAGACGGTATGCCACGGCCCCTATCCTTTCAAGGATTTCAAATGGGCCAATGTATCGGGGGTTGAGTTTTCCCCTCGATATAAATCGGATGATACCCTTCCAAGGGGAAATCCTTAGAAAGACCTTATCACCGACCTCGAACTCCAATGGCCTTCGTCGTTTGTCGGCATAACTCTTCTGCCGATCTTGGGCTGCCTTGAGTCTATCCTGAATGACTTTCACCTTAGCCTTGGTGATTTCAACAAGTTCAATCCCTTCGAGCTTGGCCTCGCCAACCTCGTCCCAACACAACGGTGTCCTGCATTTCCTCCCATACAATGCCTCATATGGAGGCATGCCAATACTCGCCTGATAGCTATTGTTATAGGCGAACTCTACTAGAGCCAAATGTTTGTCCCAACTCCCCTGGAACTCCAGAGCACATGCCCTAAGCATGTCCTCTAAAATTTGTATCACCCTCTCGGATTGCCCATCCGTCTGTGGATGAAAAGCTGTGCTAAACTTCAGTTTAGTACCCAAAGATGCTTGAAATTTGGGCCAAAATCGAGATGTGAATCGTGGATCCCTATCCGAGACAATGGATATCGGGACTCCATGTAGTCTCACAATCTCCTCTGTGTATAGCTTTGCCAATCTCTCAAGAGGATAAGTGATGTTGATAGGCAAAAAGTGTGCACTCTTGGTGAGCCTATCAACCACTACCCATACTGCATCATAGTTGTTCACTGTTCGTGGTAGCCCCACCACGAAGTCCATGGTCACGTGCTCCCACTTCCATTCTGGAATGGTTAGTGGCTGCAAAAGCCCCGCCGGGTGCTGATGCTCTGCCTTAACTTGTTGGCAAGTAAGGCATCGACTCACGTACTCTGCGATATCCCTCTTCATACCCGACCACCAGTAACTTTCCTTCAAGTCTCGGTACATTTTAGTGCCTCCTGGATGCATAGCATATGCCGAAGAGTGAGCCTCCTCCAGGATAGACTTTTGGAGCTCTTCACTCATTGGTATGCACACACGGTCTTTAAACAATAAAAGACCGTCATCACGTACCCGAAAGTTCTCCACGGGCCCTTCGAGGATCCTCTCGCGGATCTTCTGGCATTCATCATCAGTGGCCTGACATCTACTGATCTCACTCAGCAATGTGGGCCTAACCTCGAATCTAGCAATGAGGACCCCACTCGTGGACATCTCCACTTGTGCCCTCAAAGTTCTTAGACATGTGAGTAATGTCCCCGACGTACTTTTCCTGCTCAGTGCATCGGCCACTACATTGGCTTTTCCGGGATGATAGTCGATGATCAAGTCATAATCCTTGATCAACTCCATCCATCTCCTTTGTCTCATGTTCAACTCTTTCTGAGTGAATACGTACTTCAAGCTCTTATGATCGGTAAAAATGTGACATGTCTCCCCATAGAGGTAATGTCTCCAAATCTTTAGTGCAAACACTACCGCCCCCAACTCTAGATCGTGGGTAGGGTAGTTCGCCTCGTGTTTCTTCAATTGCCTAGAAGCATAGGCAATCACCCGACCGTTTTGCATCAGTACACATCCAAGCCCTTGGATGCTAGCATCACTGTAGATATCATACCCTATCCCCTGTATAGGTAGGGCTAGTACTGGTGCTTCGGTAAGTCGTTTCTTCAGTTCAAGGAACCCTTTCTCACACTTGTCGTCCCATATGAACTTGGCTCCTTTCTTTGTGAGCTTCGTTAATGGAGACGCCAATACGGAGAATTTTTCCACAAATTTACGATAGTATCCCGCTAAGCCAAGGAAACTACGTATCTCTTTCACATTCTTGGGTCTCTCCCAATCCATAATAGCTTTTATCTTGGCGTTATCCACAGCTACGCCCGAACCGGATATGACGTGACCGAGAAAACCAATCTCCTTGAGCCAAAATTCGCATTTAGAGAACTTGGCAAAGAGTTGCTTTTCCCTTAGCCGATCAAGTATAAGCCCCAAATGATGCTCGTGCTCCTCCTCACTCTTGGAGTATATCAAGATATCATCAATGAATACTATCACAAATTGATCTAAGTATTCACTAAACACCCGGTTCATCAAGTCCATGAATGCTGCCGGTGCGTTGGTTAAACCAAACGACATCACAAGGAACTCGTAATGACCATACCTAGTGCGGAATGCACTCTTAGGTATGTCGCTCTCCTTGATCTTCAACTGATGATACCCCGACCTCAAATCAATCTTCGAGAACACTATTGCCCCCCGAAGTTGATCAAACAAGTCATCAATCCTCGGTAAGGGATACCTGTTCTTGATTGTGACCTTGTTCAATTGTCGGTAGTCAATACACATTCTTAGTGTACCATCCTTCTTCTTCACGAAGAGTACGGGTGCCCCCCACGGTGAATGGCTGGGTCTGATGAATCCGTTGTCCAATAATTCTTGCAGTTGGACCTTCAACTCTTGAAGTTCGGCCGGTGCCATTCGATAAGGAGGAATCGAAATGGGTTTGGTTCCCGGCTCCACTTCAATTACAAACTCTATCTCTCTATCGGGTGGAAGCCCCGGTAGGTCTTTGGGGAAGACATCCGGGTACTTGCACACGACCCGTACATCTTTGATGTCGACTTCCTTCTTGGTATCGTCCACCACGTAGGCAAGGTACGCGTGGCATCCCTTTCTCATCATCTTCCGTGCTCTCATCACGGATATGATACAAGCATTAGATTTCCCCCGATCTCCCTCTAAACGTAGCATATTCCCTTGACCATCCTCAAGCTCCAACACCTTGGTGTAGCAATCTACTCGAGCATGGTGCTTCTCGAGCCAATCCATTCCTAGGATTGCATCGAACTCCAACATGCTTAGAGGTACGAAATCGCAAGTCAAAGGTTGACCCGTCACTTCTACCTCACACGACGGATAGTAATGATTTCTCTCCACGTCGTCTCCCAACGGTGTGGAGACTAACAATGTTTGAGTCATAGGTGTCAATGGCACGTCAAGGCCCTCGGCGAACGCCTCACTCACAAATGAGCGTTGTGCCCCGGTATCGATGAGGATCCTCGCACACCTACCATTGATCTTTAATGTTCCTACATTTATACACATGTAAGATACATTTTCTAATGTTTTAACACATCTTTAGGAGGTTATTAGGCTCCTACTAATGTTTGGAATCAAACGGGGGTCCAAACGTAGAAGAACGGGGCGAAAAAATCAAGTTTCGGGTGCTGGGGGTCCACGCACGGCGTGCCTGGGTGGCACGCACGGTCGTGCGTGCGTGAGAAACTCGGAATCCGCCACTGCCGGCTACGCACGATCGTGCGTAGCTGGTCACGCACGATCGTGCGTCCCACGCACGGCGTGCCTTACCTGCACGCACGGCGTGCGTCTGCGCGGAAAATGACCAGAGGCTACTGCCTCGCACGCACGGTCGTGCGTCTGTAGGTACGCGCGATCGCGCGTAGTTGTTTTTAGCCCGTTTCGCCCCGAATTCGCGGGGTTTGACCCCGGGGTGGCCCGCACCCAAACCCAATGACTCGTATGACCCAAATAAGCCTAGAAATACATGGGAATACGTGTATTACCTGCAACGGAGTCGGGATTGGCCCGAGCATCGGCCTCGGTCATTGCGTAGACTCTAGCTTGCGTCCTTCCTTGATTCACGGACGGCGCGTTGCTGGCGCTCGCTCCCCCCTGCCCCGTACTAGCATGGGGTGCTCCGGTCCGACTCCTACTTGCCGTAGTAGCGCCGCTTGATCCCGCCCCTCGGTTTCCACCAAGTTGAGGGCAATTTGGTTTAAGATGCCCCGTGTCTCCACATTGGTAGCACCGAGGAGGGTCACGACACTTACCGGCGTGGCTCCTGTTGCAATTTCGGCACCTGGGCGCTGTCGAGGCTTGTGAGCCCGAGTTGTGCCCGCCGAAAGCCGAGTTTCCCTTGGATGGCGGCGCCGGTGCCCTGAACGATCCTCCTCCCCCGTGGTTCCCCTTTTTGTTAGAACCTTGTGGGCCATGGCTTTCCCACTTCCTCTTCTTCGCCTCCTCGGCGTTCCTCCGCTTTCTTTCCTCCCACTCTTTCTCCCCCTTCAGGCCCTGTTCAACCACTTGACTAAACGTCATATTAGGCAATTGTGTTGCCCTCTCGCGTATGTCAAGGTCTAAGGCATCCCAGAAGTGGTTCACCATCCGGTTCTCATCACATATGTACTCCGGTATGAATTCGGCAAGCTTTCTGAACTTGTGCTCAAGTTCCTTCACCGTACATGCGCCTCCCTGTGTCAAGTTCGTATACTCCCTCCTCTTCATGTTTACCTCGAAGTCGGAGTAGTATTGGTTGAAGAACTCCTGCCGAAAGTTCTCCCATGTGACGGCTTCGCCGTATTTTCCTTTGACCCCGTCCCACCACGTGGACGCCATGCCTTCGAGCAATCTTGTTGCCACCCTCAATTTCATGATGGGTGGCAGCTGCATGTCAAGGGCCGCCTCGTTGAATCTTTTGATCCATTCGGCTGCAACGGAGATGTCTCCCGTTCCATCAAACGGTTTACATCCCAGATCTCGTGCTTCTTTGATAAATTTGGAGATCCTTATGGTTGGACCTCCCACATCTTGGCCTCCATGTGGTTCAACATGGACTCTAGAAGCACCTTGGCTTCCTCCTCTCGAAGCCATGCCCGAAGGTTGCCCCGTTCGGCGCCTTCGGCGTTGTCTCCTCTCTTCGCGCTCCCGGTGGTATTGTTGGAGCAGCGCCTCGATCCTCCCAAGAGTGCCATCGTCTTCACTCTCTTCACTCACATCGTCATCTTCCCCATCATATGGGGTTTCCACCGGCTCGGTTTCCGGCCTATAGGTTGAGTCCTCATAGGACCAATAAGTCTCACTCTCGGTGTCCACGTGGCCATCGCTCACGGTTTGTTGTTGGCCTCCACGGCCCCTTCCCCTGGACACCCTAGTGGACCCCCGGCTGCCGCGTTCGGACCCACCCGGTACACGGCCCGTCGGGTTCCTCCTAGTGATCCTTCCAATTGGCTCCATTTCTGAAAGAAGTTTAGAATGGGCCGTTAGACTCGTATCAAATGTCAAGTGACGGATAGGTACTTAAGGACATCTTTTGGCTCAAATCACCGCCATGCCAATTGTTAAGGGTACCATCTTAACAATTAGAGACTTTGCAACTCAAGTACCAAAAGTTCTATAAGTACAAAACTTTATGCTCATGGTTTTCAAATTCTTTTTCAAAAGGAATTTTGAAGCTTCATTATGAAGTTTACGGACTAAGGCTCTGATACCAATTAAATTGTCACGCCCCGGACCTACCGGACACGTCAACAACCCGCCGTACAGTACGAATAGTCAACCGCAGTCCAACTCATCCATACTATACTAGGCGTCTTGAATACCATTCACACATAGTACATCCATAAACAACATAATGTAAAATAATCATTTAAAGCAGCGGAAATGTTCAATACAAATGTACACGCCACACTTTGGCAACATGGGCATACAAGCCCTAAATACATATTAAAGAAAAATAATATCCATGAGCATGGTTTAAATCGTTTTCAAAACAGAAATAGAAGAAGCACGAACCACGTCTTCTTCTCTTGAATTCTCCGATACAACGGGCGGTAGCGGCAAGCTTTAATCCCGACCTGAAACTGTGAGGTGGCCTCCCCCGTGAAGGGGAGGTCAGTACTTGGAAGCATTTGACAAGTACAATGACAACTATACTAAGTATAATCAAAGTTTCAATTTCCAAGACCCTCAACTTAGGATGTTACTATTTGAAATTAATTTATGTTCCTTCATGCTAGAGCTCGGCTCATAGTCATGTTAATTTGTGCTAGAGCTCGGCTCATAGTCACACCACATTTCGCTAGAGCTCGGCTCATAGTCATTCCTACATTTTTGTGCTAGAGCTCGGCTCATAGTCACACTACATTTTGCTAGAGCTCGGCTCATAGTCATTCCTACATTTTTGCTAGAGCTCGGCTCATAGTCATACTACCACGTGCTAGAGCTCGGCTCGTAGTCACGTCATCTAATCCTTAAACCACTTCTTAGTCTAGGCTCCATTCCTTTTGAGTAACCCTTGAGGTCTACTCCTAACATAACTTGACTTCGTAAAGTCCACCCTAATTATCCTTTAAGGTTACTTAGCTTCAATATCTTGGGATTAGCTCCCAAGCACTATTGAACTAACATCCCCGACTAGTCTTCAATATTAGTCGTCTAATCTTAATAAGCCAACGCCAATTTCATAATAATTCATACATTTCAATTTAATTTCACATTCAAGTATAACTTGATTCAATATCAAAATATCACTTTTATTCCCTTCATGAGGTAAAAGCATATTTATCACCATACAATTTTATAACTTACACCACAATTGGGTCATTATAATCACAACACATAATCATACACAATTTATTCTTAAATTTGTATATTATGCATTTTTCTTTATGAACAATACTATATCCCATTTTAGGCATTCTTAATCATAAATAACTCATGCCAAACACATATAATTCATTTAGGCAATCTTATGAAATTAACCCAATAATTATAAACAATATAGTCGGTCATCCTCACCTTAAGTGAGCTTAAGCGCGTTCTACGCTTCCCGGTTGAACTTTGGCGGACTTTGACCAACTCCGGCCAACTTTGACCAACTCCGGCGAAACTCCGGCGAAACTCCGGTGAGGCTCAAAATACTCTATATCAAGTTCCTAACAAGGTTTCAACATCATAAAACCTTAATCAATACAAATAACCCCTAAAAGGTTATTTTCCGGTGAACTTGCCGGTTTGGCTTCTAAATCCGTTCTTGGACTTAGAACCACTCTCCAACCCATTATTCTACACTTAAATTATGTAGAACAACCCTCAAGGTTCTCCATATGATATATATCTCATATGATAGAAGAAAAATAGAGGAGAAGTTATGATAAGGTTATCACCTTAATTTTCACACTTTTTCCTAGTTTTCTCCTTCTTTAATCTTCCTCCTTGGGACTCCTTTGCTTGAGCTCGAATTTGCTATGGGGGATGGTGGTTTGCAGAGGTTTCTTCTCTCCTTGGTGTGTCTTGGCCGAGCTCAATGAGTGGGAGAGGAGGGGGATGGTTTCTTTTGTCTTTCTTTGCAAATGAGTAAGGAAATGGGGGTCCACTAGATGTCAAATGTGTTCCTCCCATCCCTTCACTTGTCCTCCAGCCCTCCTAGCACTCAATCAGCCCTCTTTGGTTGACAATTTCGTGGGGTGGCCCCCACCCATGTGGGAGGTCATCCCAATCCGTCCCGAAGTGTACAATCAGTCCCGAAAGTTGTATTTTTCGGACTGTTTTAAATATATTTTATTTTACCGGGTCAAATAAAATATATTACGTGTTCTCGATCAATATAACCCTTATAGTGAATATACATTCCCCAACTTTTAATTTATAGGTCTCAGAAATTCATTTCTGGCTTTTATCTGTTAAATTACCAGTACCGGTATTTTGGCCTTTTTGATCAACCGGTCAACTCCATATCATTTCTTTGGACCAATAGGTTATCCACCCCTATATAAATATTATATTGACCAAGATGAATAAAATATACGGTCTCGGGAATATCGGGCGGCCCCCGCTCCCGGTGTGGGCCCCACGTGCGAATTTACTATACATGCAAAATAATTAATGAAAATTCACCACTTCATATTCTCATTAACTATTATACAAGGTTCAATATATTATTCACTTAAAAGTAAATACATTTGGGGACGGTGTTACACAGGTTGTATGCTTTCTTTGGAGCAGTTCCCTCCTTCTTCATGAATCTTTTAAATTTCCTCACAAACATAGCAAACTGCTCGTCAGTGAGGAGATTATTGAGGGATTTTTCAGCAGATTTTGAAGTGCTTGGCTCAGACACTAGAGCTAGTGTCTTGTATTCATCTTCCTTCTCTTCTTTGATCTCCCTCATTTCAAATTCATAGGCCTTGAGATCACTAAAGAGTTTGTCAGTTGACAGAGTTCTGAGATCTCTGCTATCTCTCATAGCAGTTACCTTCATGTCCCATTTTGATGGCAGGCCTCTCAAGACCTTGAGGGAAATCTCCTTTTGAGATAATTCTTTCCCAAGGTCAGAGACCTCGGCCACAATCTTCAGGAATCTGGATTCCAACTCATGGATAGATTCAGTTGACAGCATTTTGAAATCTTCAAATTTCTTGAGGGCTATGGTCAGTTTATTGTCCTTCTCCTGTTCATCTCCCGCTCCAATCTTTGTGAGCTCATCCCAGACATCTTTGGCAGTTTCGCATTTCCTGATTCTGGGAAATATAGATTCATCAACAGATTTGAAGAGAATGTCCTTGGCAATGTTGTCAAGATTGTTTCTCTTCCTGTCCTCAGTTGTCCATTCCATTTTGGGTTTTGGAATGTACACATCATCTGTTCCTTCTGTGGTTCTGGATGTGATGACCTTCATTATTTTGATAGGTCCATCAGTAATTACTTCAAGCATCTCATCATGTAAAGCACTGAGATGTGCTCTCATCCTTATTTTCCAGTCATCAAATTTGTTCAAGTTGAACAGAAGGTTCTTGGCTAACTGACTGTCCATTTTCGAAGGTGTTTGGGAAGTAGAGTGCTTTGAATCTTTAGTTCAAATTAGTCAGAAACTGACTCTAGGAACACTTGCTCTGATACCACTTGATGGTCCCGGATAGGGTAAAAGTCTAGAGGGGGGGGGGGGGGTGAATAGACTTTTAAATCTTTTTCTACTTTATGAAATTTTCCCTCTAGATGAATTGATCTATAATCTTTTGAGAGATTAACAGATGCACAGGGGAAGTCTTTACCCTTTATGTAATGAGTGTGTGACAACTTTCTGGCTTGAATGATGTTTGGATTTTAAACAATGAGCAGTTGGCTTGGCAGTTGCCTAGATGGCAGGGAACTGCTGAGGCAACTGCTAGTGAAAGATAGGAGATTGAGAAAGATGATAATATGGCCTTATAAAGAATGATGTGAGCTTACTGAATATGTGCTGAGCTGGTGGTGATAGAAAGGTTTGCCTGAGCAGTGGACTGAGCAGTTGGATAATCCCAGGAGACTGCTAAGCCGTCTGCTGCTTATAAAGAGGTATCTTTGAGGACTGACCAACCACACCTTTTAGTTGTGATATTCAAAGTTTTAGGGAAACAGATGTCTCAAGGAAAAGTGAGTTATTAAGCAGTAGGATAAGCAGTAGAGTCAATTAAGATGACTGCTTAGGATGCTGCTGGCAAACTACGATCCCTTTAATGAGAAGTGTTGGGTGTGTGCTCTGTTGAGTAAAGGATAATCAACACACGATGTATCCTGGTTCAGAGGTGGTGTAATCCTCCTACATCCAGTCCCATTCTCTTTCAAATGGATTTCCACTAAAGTATTTAGCCCAATACACTTAGTGCCAATCTAGCCTTTACAACTCTTAGGCCTAGATTGAAGGTTTTTCACAATGAGTATAACACCACTCAAAGTTACTCAGTCCTTAGACTTTTCTCAATTGATCCAGTGGGGATCAAAAGGTACTCTATCTATCTAACTACACTTTAGGATCCGAACAACTGTTCTCCTAAGTGTTTACAACCACTTGTGAAATGTTACATGAAAGTTCTAACCTCCAACTATGAACTAAGCTCTAAAAATGTGAAAGTGTTGATCTAATCTAAGAGCTTAGTGAAGCATGAGGCTAAGCAGAGAGTAAAGTTGAGTTTGCACTTTCTCTTTTGCTAGATAGCTCGTATATGCTTTGATGAAAGTATTTCTCTACTTAGGATGCTCAAGCTTATGTTCGAACTCATGCTTCTGCCTAAATTTATAGGCCCTCATGGTTGATTAATCTCATCCGTTGGTTGAGATGGATTAATCTTATGCGTTGAGGGTCTGGCTGGGACGAATTGTACATTCGTCTTCTTGTGTAGGAGCTTTTGTTTTCTGTCTTGAATAATTGGGCCGCGGCATGGGTTTGTCTTCAGTCGCTGCAGCTTCACTCCAAAAGGACGTCCCATGCTGTAGGACCATGTACCTGTTTGAGTTTTTAATGCTGGTCATGTTTTGTCTTCCAATCATACACCTTTGATGTATATGATTTTTCGAGCATCTATAAAAATGTGACATTTATTTAATCTTTGAGCCAAATGATATGTGCCGGTTGGATCTAAATATCCGTTAAGGTAAACAAAAAGTACCTTATTGCATTTTCACTTTTTCCGGTACTATTTCATTAGTCTCAAAAATTGTACATTTATTTTGTCACATTTGAATAATTTGAGTGCAAACATTTAAATTTAATTTAGACACAATGTACGGGTGCAAAGTATAGTGGCATCATCAAAATCTTATCAAAATTGGGTACTAACACTACCGGGGGTAAAATGGTAACTTCCGGTTTATTGAACAGTCTCGCCCGAAATTTAGAAAATTTTTCTAAGTCCACAGCCACTCTGATAGATAATAGCAATCCATGTATCAGATAAGGGGTACTCTGATACAGGGTCCTCTGATGGAAAAGAGTATCAGAGGTGGTGAGTTCTGATGGATCCACGTCTGGTGCTTCTGCAACTCTGATTCAAGCTTCTGATGGATAAGAGCTTAGGTATCAGAGATGGGGTGTTCTGATGAGTCCACATCTGATACTTCTGCAACTCTGATTCATGAATCTCTGGGAAGATCATCCATCATTCCCAATTCTTCTCTCAACTTATTAAACCTAGCCTCTGAAAGAGGTTTGGTTAGAATATCTGCAAGCTGGTCTTCAGTTGGAACATGCTCAATTGAGATGTGCTTCTTCTCCACATGATCTCTGATGAAGTGATGTCTGATCTCAATATGCTTTGTCCTGGAGTGCAACACAGGATTCTGAGTGATGGCAATAGCACTTGTGTTGTCACACAGCAGCTTGATCTCCTTAGCTTGAACTCCATAATCCTTGAGCTGTTGCTTCATCCAGAGTAATTGAGCACAGCAACTTCCAGCAGCAATATACTCAGCTTCAGCAGTGCTAGTTGAGATTGAATTCTGCTTCTTGCTAAACCAGGAGACAAGTCTCCCACCTAGCAATTGACAATGACCAGAAGTGCTCTTCCTGTCCAATCTACAACCTGCAAAATCTGAGTCAGAATAACCAATTAATTCAAAGTTACCTCCCTTGGGATACCATAGGCCTGCATTTGGATTTCCCTTGATATATCTGATAATCTTCTTAGCAGCAACTAGATGGCTCTCCTTGGGCTTTGATTGGTATCTGGCACAGATTCCTACTGCAAAAGCTATGTCTGGTCTGCTTGCAGTCAGATAGAGGAGAGATCCAATGATTCCTCTATATGTTGTAGCATCAACATCTTTTCCTTCATCATCTGGTCCAATTCCTTGAGAAGCATTCATAGGAATTTTGACTGAAGACTTTCCATCAATTCCAAACTTCTTGATAAGATCTCTGGTGTACTTTCCTTGGTTGATAAAGATGCCTTCTGGTACTTGTTTGACTTGTAATCCAAGAAAGTAACTGAGTTCTCCCATCATACTCATTTCAAACTTCTTCTGCATAACTTTAGAAAACTTCTTGCATAATTCTGGATTAGTGCTTCCAAATATAATGTCATCAACATAAATTTGCACTAATAGAATATGATTAGCAACAGAGATTTGAAATAGAGTTTTGTCCACCTTTCCTTTAGTAAACCCATGGTTCACTAAGAATAGGGACAATGTGTCATACCAAGCTCTGGGAGCTTGCTTAAGACCATAAAGGGCCTTTCTGAGCTTGTAGACACAAGAAGATTGAGTAGGAATGACAAAACCTGGAGGTTGTTCAACATAAACTTCCTCTTCAAGTTCTCCATTCAGAAATGCACTCTTGACATCCATTTGGTAGACCTTGATGTCATTGTAGGCAGCATAGGCTAGGAATATCCTGATTGCTTCCAGTCTGGCAACAGGTGCAAAGGTCTCATCAAAATCTATGCCTTCTTCTTGACAGTATCCCTTTGCTACCAGCCTTGCTTTATTCCTTACAATGTTGCCTTCTTCGTCTGCTTTGTTCTTGAATACCCATTTGGTTCCAATGACATTCTGATGCTTTGGTCTGGGAACAAGTTTCCACACTTCATTCCTTTCAAACTGTGTTAGCTCTTCTTGCATTGCATTGATCCAATCTGAATCTTCTAGAGCTTCTTCTACACTCATTGGTTCCATTTGAGATATGCAGCAGGTGAACATGGCTTCTCTTCTAGATGCAGATCTGGTTCTAACACCACTGGTGACTTGACCTATCACTTGATTAGGAGGATGATCTCTTAACCAAGTTAGATCAGGTTCTGACAGTTGCTGTCTAGGCAACTCTGATGGTTCATCTTCTGATTCTTCATCTTCATCTTTGTCTATCAGAATTGGATTGACAGGAGGAATTGATAATACAGGATTGATGGTGACCTCTTCTGATGGTTCTGAAATCTTGTCTTCAAGATTGATCTTCTGCAGGGTTTCTGATAGTTCTTCTGCAGAGGTGCTGTCATCAAACTTGACATGAATGGATTCTTCAACTTGTATAGTTCTTTTGTTAAGTATTCTATAGGCTTTGCTTGAGCTTGAGTAGCCTAGGAATACACCTTCATCAGCTTTTTCTTGAAATACTTTCAGATTATCCTTTCCATTGTTTAGAATGTAGCACTTGCATCCAAACACATGGAAATAGCTGATGTTAGGTTTTCTTCCTTTCCACAGCTCGTAGGGGGTCTTCTGATGATTCTTGTGGATCATGCTTCTATTCTGAGTGTAGCATGCAGTGTTGATTGCTTCAGCCCAGTATCTGATGGGCAAACCTGATTCAGCAATCATGGTCCTTGCGGCTTCTTTCAGTGTTCTGTTCCTTCTTTCAGCAACACCATTTTGTTGGGGTGTTCTGGCAGCAGAAAGTTGATGGAAGGTGCCATTCTGATCACAGAAGTCCTTGATCACTTTGTTGACAAATTCAGTTCCTCTGTCAGATCTGATTGTCCTGACCTTCATGTTCTTCTCAGTCTGAAGTTGCTTTAACAGAGATGGCAACTTCTGAAGAGTTTCATTCTTCTTTGTTAGGAACACAGTCCATGTGTATCTTGAGTAGTCATCAACCATAACAAGAGTATATCTTTTTCCACCAACACTGGGAGTTTCAACTGGTCCAAATAAATCCATGTGAATCAGATTTAGAGGACAAGTAGAAAGATCTCCAGCTATGGGCTTGAATGAGGTCTTCACTTGCTTGCCTTTCTGACAGGCACTGCAGAGGGTCTCCTTCTTGTAGACAATGTCAGGCAGACCATCTACAATGTGTTCTCTTGCCAGTTTGTTGATGGTTTTGAAATTCAAGTGACTAAGCTTCTTGTGCCAGTCCCAGCTTAGCTTTGAATTGTCTTTGGCTATCAGGCAGGTTCCACCTTTTGCTGTTTGCCAGTCAACAACATAGATGTTCTTTCTCCTCTTGGCTGTAAGAACCACTTCCTTGGTTGTCTCATGCTTGACATAGCATAAGGTCTTGGTGAATTCAACTGTGTAGCCTTTGTCACAGAACTGGCTAGCACTCAGCAAGTTGAACTTCAGACCTTTGACATATGAGACATCTTCAATGACTATCTGGTTCTTGATCAGCTTCCCTCTTCCTTTTGTTTGACCATCCTTGTCATTTCCACCGAAAGTGACTCTTGGTCCATTGGTTTTTTGGAACTCTGATAGGCAACTCTTGTCACCTGTCATGTGCCTGGAGCATCCACTATCTATAAACCATTCTTGTTCTGAGATAGCTCCAGCACACAGTTCCTGCAAGATTAAAAGGAAGATTTAGGTACCCAAGCAATGTTGGGTCCTGGGGGGTAATGTAGTCTTGGTAGTTGGTACCATTTTGGTCTCATCAACTGAAACCTTGGTGGATGGTACCCATTGTCCACCTGGTAGTCGTAGTAAACAGATGTATGATTCACTTTGGGCAGATGCTTGTGAGGATCATGCTTTCTGTTTGCATACTTTTGCATAGCCTTCTTTGTTGGAAAGAAGTCCCATATACTATCAAGATCAGAGGGGCGCTTAACTTTAGGCTTCTGAGGTTGACCAGACAACCTCTTCTGCCTATAGTTAATCTTCTCTTGATATCTGCCTTTCTGATAGCAGTTTCTGACACCATTGTCATGAGATTGTCTGATAGGATTAGGCCTTTGAGTATTATTTTTCTGAAAATTCTTCCTTTTGTTAGAATTTCTGCCAGGTTCATTAGTTTTCAAGATCTGTTTTGGTTTGGCCTTTAGATTTTGCTTCTCTGGTATGACCTTCTCATGTACAACTTTAGTACCAGAAGTACTAGCATGGCAGATGGGATTGCAAGTCTGTGAAACTATGACCTTTTTGGCTTTAGCAACTTGGGTGCTAGGCCTTACAGAAGATTCACCAGACTTGGGTTCAACATATCCAAGACCAGGGGTAGAGGTGTGAAAGTCATTAATACCCTTCATAGAAGATTGCATCTTCAGAAGACTATTGTATCTGACTTCAAGATGTTCGATCTCTCTTATTCTCTTTAGAAGAGACTCATTTTCAGCTTTCAGCTTACTGTTCTCTTCTTTAATAAAGGAATAAGATCCTTGGATAGTCTTGAATTCTTCCCAAAATGATGACATTGGATCATCATTTAAGGTTGTGCCTACCGAAGAAGAAATGGAATCAGCTGTAGAACATACCTCATCATCTGATTGTGCCATGAGGCAAAGGTCTTCAGTTTCTGCATCCAAGCAGCAGAAAGCTTCATCAGAGTCAGAGTCTGAACTGGACTCTAATTCAGAGAGTGGATCTCTCTCAGCTTGCTCTGAGACGAATGCTCTTCTTCTTCTTCTGTGTTGATCTTCAGGCTTCTTTTCTTCTTCGTGTCCTTGCTTCTTGGACACTCTGGGGAAGGGGCAGTTAGCCTTGAAGTGACCAGGCTGTCTGCAATTGTAGCAGAGGTACTCTCCATTGTTTTCAGAAGATTTGGTCTTCTGATGTGGTCTTCTGATGGAGGGTGGACTTCTTCCATCTTTCTTCATAAATTTTCTGAATTTTCTGGCAAAGGCAGCCATATATTCATCAGATAGGAGAGTTGAAGGATCAAAATTTGTAGCCTTAGAAGTGCTGGCTGTGAGAGCAGTTGTGGTCCTCTCATCTGGCACTTCTTCCTTCTCACCATCATGCATCTCGAACTCATAAGCTTTGAGATCAGAGATCAGCTTCTCTGTGGGGTAGGTTTTGATGTCCTTGCTCTCTTGGACAGCAATGACCTTCATCTTCCAGAGTGAGGGTAGTCCTCTGAGAATCTTCAAATTGACTTCTTTGATAGTGAGCTCCTTCCCAAGCTCAGAAATCTCACTGATGAGAATTAGCAGTCTCTCATGCATCTTGGCAATGCATTCTTCTGGCAGAAGTTTGAAGTCATCAAACTTCTTCATTGCAATGGTTAGCTTGTTATCTCTTTCCTGTTCATCTCCAGCTCCAATCTCATCCAGCTTGTCCCAGATCTCCTTTCAAGTCTTGCACTTCTTGATTCTGTTGAAGTATCTTTCATCAATGGCCTTGTAGAGAATGTCCTTGGCTATGTTGTCAAGGTTGTATTGTCTCTTTTCTTCCTTGGTCCATTCAGACCTGGCCTTCTCAATCATCTGGGGTTGAGAGTTATCAGTAGAGTGAGCAGGATTGATCTTCATGAACTGAATAAAGGGGCCACTCTCCAAGACTTCCCACATTTCATCATGAAGAGCACATAGGTGTGCCTTCATTCTGATCTTCCAATCATCATACTTCTGATCTGTGAACATAAGATGCTTTGCAAGAGAGTTATCCATTATAATCAATAAAGAGGCTAGATACAAGTGGATCTTTGTTCAGAGGGTAACCTAAAAGATTACAAGAACAAGGAGGCTCTGATACCACTTGTTGGTCCCGTTTGAGTTGGTAATCAGTCTAGAGGGGGGGGGGGTGAATAGACTGATTCAAGTTTTTCAACTTTTCTCTAAGTCAGAGTTGACTTGTCAGAGAGGGTCGAGTTCTGATAATCAGAACTGGTCTTGCAGCGGATAAGAGTTCCGGGTAGCCTCAAACAAATACTAAGGCAAGTGCCTTTCTGATAACTCTGAAAACAAGATCTGCTGAACACAGATTCCAAGTCTTAGAGTTAAACAGTTAAAATCCTAAGTGCAGAAAGTAAATGCAGTAAAGTGAATGACACCGGAGTTTTTATAGTGGTTCAAGGAACAACACGTTCCTCTAGTCCACTGTTCCACTAGCTTTGAGGTAAACGGTTACAAAGCGTAGTCCCTAGCACTTAAGAAGTTCTCCACGCCTTCTTCAAGTCTAGTTGTCACCCGGGATGCAATCCTGCTTCCTGATGACTGGTCCTTTCACTCAGCTTCCCGGAAGTATCACCACTTCACTACTGCAGTTACTTGGACGCCCTTCTTTGCAGAAGATGTTCTGAAAACAGAGTTTTCTCCAACTTGCTTCGTTACAAGAGATATGTAGTTGAAGTTCTTGAAGTGTTGAAGAAATAGGATGAACTTTGCTGTGTGTTGGGATTTGAGGTTATGGATATTAGAATCTTCCCAACGTAAGCTTGTCTTGTTGAAGATTGTAGAATTTGAATCTCAAGAGAGCTTGAATTATGATGAGCAAAAGTTGTAGCAAAGTTATCTTCCTGTTCTTCGGTGAGTAGCTTATATACTGGGGTTGTCTGCCTGTTGGAGGAGGAGACAACTGCATTGAAT
Organism: Cuscuta epithymum; assembly: GCA_945859915.1. Taxonomy (NCBI): domain Eukaryota; kingdom Viridiplantae; phylum Streptophyta; class Magnoliopsida; order Solanales; family Convolvulaceae; genus Cuscuta; species Cuscuta epithymum. The sequence goes on from CAMAPF010001142.1 coordinate 666,256, forward strand.
GCACGTACTGTTGACTCGACCCACTGTTTTGGAAGCTTTCTATTTTTATAATATATCTTCCAGATTTCTCGGTCAATTATTTGCAATCAATCCAAAGCGTATCAGGCTCATTTAATGAGCATTAAATACTTTCCTTGGACGGAATATCTTCTAGCCGTTGATGAATTTCCCAGCCGATGGAAGTAGCTTTGAAATTCTTCTAAGTGTTAGTCTGACTCTGATCGGAGTCTTCTGATACGTTGAATTCTGATGGCTTTCTGAAGAGTAGTTCTGATGTAGCTTCAAGTCGAGCTCTGGTGTGAGAACTCTGATGCTTGTCTGATGTTGAGTTCTGATGAAGCTATACATCGAACTCGGATGTCTTTCTGATGTAGACTTCTGACGAGTCTCTGAAGAGCAACACTGATGGTTCTCTGATGAGCAACTCTCATGATTTCCGGGAGCGACTCTGGAAGCAGTTCTCATATAGCAGCTCTGATCAGTTCCTCAAAAGAGCAACTCTGATCGTCGACTATACTAATACTTACAACTGAGAATTCTAATACACAGAATCTAATTGGGGTACTTTAAAATTCTAATCTAATTATCCTAGCATCATCAAAATATAATTACATTTATTCCTTACAGTTTCCATGTACATGATATTCAATGAGCTACCATTATCCACAAAGACTCTATGAACAATGGTATCCAGGACCTCCATCTTGACCATCAATGCATCTCTGTGGGGCGGAGGGCATGATGGCAGATCATCATCGGTGAAAATGATGGACTCCCGTTTCTGTTTTTTGTCATCCGAAAAGCGGTTTATCTCACCAATGAATAAATAGCGATTCCACTTTTTCCTCTCCGCCGTCGTGTCTCCACCTATAGGTCCACCGTAGATTTGGATGACATGCGGGTGTTCCTGCCGGCCTGAATCTTCCCCTTCTTCATCATACTCAAACTGGGCTCCAACCTCTCTCTTCTTGGAAGTTGAGGTTGGCTCATCTTTTCCCCTGCTCCAGGTGTTCTTCTTTTGAGGATCTTGATTCTGCCGGAGTTTCTTCATGGACTGATCTAATTGTCCCTCGCGGGCAAGCTTTTCCACAGACCTTTTCAGGATGTAACACTCGTCGTTCTCATGGGTATCACTCTTATGAATTTTACAGAACTTACCCTTGGAGGATTGACCGTTGATGACATTACATCCCTCAGGGATCGTGATCAAACCTTGCTTTGCCACGTAATCTAGGACCGTACTGACTGGGAATTTAGGCTGGGTAGACAATGGCCCGTCTGGAACAATTGACTTGTTCTTTCCCCAGCCCTTCTTCTTCTTTTTGAACCCATTGTTTCTCTTTTGGTCATGGGTTTCTTTCTCTGAACTCTTTTTCTTCTCTTCACCAGGCTGGGATTTTCCAGATTCTTCGTGTCTCTTCCGCTTCTCGGCTTCCTCAACTTCAGTTTGTGCATTTGCACACAGCAAGGCCTCCTCATGTGAGATAAGGGGCGTTCGTATGAAGTCTTTGTATAACTCGCCTGACCTCAGAGCACTGGTGAGGATTGCCACAACAGATTTGTCATCTAAGTCTTCCACCTTAACTGAGTCATCTCTCCAGCGGATTAGGAAATCAACCAGGGCTTCTTGGGGGCCCTGTTTGATCCCTAGAAGGTGAGACACATTCTTCTTAGAATCTTTAGAAGTAGCAAATTGCGCCACGAATGCATGCGCCAACTCTCGGAAATTTCCTATACTCCCATCTGGTAGAGAATCATACCATTCCCGGGCTGGCCCGTCTAGGGTCACCGAGAATCCTCTACACTTTATAGCATCATCATACGCCATCATGACCATGTAAGCCACGTACCTAGAAACGTGATGCTGAGGGTCTGTCTTTCCTCGGTAGGTCTCAATGTTACATGACCTGTATCCTTGTGGCAATGGTGCCTCCATGATTTGACGCGTAAATGGTTCATGAATTCTTACGCCATGCTCGAGACCGGTTCTTCCTTCTACCTCCCTTCTGAGCTCGTCAAGCCTCCTCCTGAGGTCGGCATTATTATGGCCGGCCTGGACACGCAAAGGAGGTCGGCGATCCCTTCGAGCCTACCTATTCGCGTTGATCTCGTCTCTGAGATATCCCCTACCCGTACTGCGACGGTGGGACGAAACAGCAGCCGAAGATGCCCCCTCGTTATGCTCTGTCCTAGAAGAGAGCCTCTCATGGACAGAAACTCTTTGTCCACTTATCCGATTCATCACCGGGATCCTTGGGGTTGCTCTGGATTGATGGGAGCGTTGATATTTTACCGGTTGAGAGTTCCCCTGACAATGAGGGGAGTTTCCTCCTCCCTGCGGGATTATAGATGGAGCCCTGCGAGGGGAAGGAGGTCTCCCATTAGTATCAGGAATGACACCCTGGAACACGGTTGTCAAGGTTTCCATTGCCCTCTGAAACGTAGCTAAACTCGCCAAAGCTTACGCCGGATCCACGTTGGGGATGTTATGTCCAGTGCCCGGCGTTTGGAATTGCGGTGGCCACGCCGCCGTGCGCCTAGAATTCCCCACGCCTTGGATTTGGTTTCTTAAATCACCTTGCGCGGTGATGTTGTCATTACGCCTTCGGAAATCGCTGCGTCGTGACCTCGAACCTCCGTCCTCGATCACAACTTGGTTGTAGTGATCCCCACCTTGATTGCTACCACACGGTTGTGACTGTTTGATCCAACCATTGTTTCTTGTAGATTCCGCTCTCAACGAGAGCACCAAATGATGGAGTTTAATCTAACTACGAGAGCTAAATCTACCAAAAGGTATGAGAAAGGTATGAAAAGTATGAAAGAATATGGCAGCGTAAGGCAGTATACTCTTATTCCGAAAGATGAATCGTCGATCAAATCTCGGTCCCTTGGTAGGGTGTTTACAAGAAGTGTTAGACTACAAGATTTTGATGAACAGTTTTTCTTTAATGATGCCAAAACTCCTCAATGATTTCTCCCCTTCATTTGTAGCTTTAGGAAGTCAAAAATGTTGTATTCTGCTTGACTTGTTGTTACTAGTAGAATGTCATCTGAAAATGTTCTGTTTATCAACTAAACAAATAAATATAACTGGAAAAACATAAAATACAATAAGGCAATATTTTATTGCCTTAAAAGGATATCATATAAATCCAACCAGTTAAATCTATTTGTTTAATGAACAAGAAATGTGAACAACTAACTGGAACACAAAATGCAATAAGGTAATAACTTTTACCTTAAGAGGATTTGTTATCCTACCAGTTAAGTTGTACACAATACCTGCTAAACTACACAAACTCTAAAAGTGACAAAAACACCAATGTAAAAACTATGTACCAAATTAAACATACTGGAATTATAAAATGCAATGAGGTAAATTCTTTTTTACCTTACATGGATATTTAAAATCCAACCAGTATAGTTTTTATTTGGTACATAAGTTTAATCATGTCACTTTTTTTTTTTTATCCCGGAAGGCAAACCACCAAAATCAGTGGGACAAATGCCGGGGAACATTTGCCGAGGTTTTATTGATAGATGAAAGAGTACAAAAAGAGAAGGGGACAAAACCAAAACTTCTCCTCAGAGGCATTCCTCTGCAAAATACAAGAAACTGAAAAGTCAAACGCAACAAAATGAAAAAATTTTGGGGGGGCTGGACCTGACCCAAAATAAAATACAAGTGGAAAAAAATCAGGAGGTTCGCATATAACTTAAACCCAATTTATCTGCAATAATAGCATGTCTTATATGATTAGGGAGATGTTGGATATTTGAGTAAATAATCTGATCAGAAGAATCGATTTTAGACAGAAAATGCGCAGGCCTGTTGACTTCCCTCATAATATGTCTGAAGATAAGGCGAAACTCAACTCTCCACCTTCTGAGATCCTCGAGCTGCTTCCTCCATCTACCTCCTGGGTTTCCATCAAGAATAGACTCAACCACAGCTTTAGCATCCATCTCCACTTCAAAGTCGTGATATCCCATTTCTAACAGCCAGGCGACGGCGTTATAAACTCCCATGAGCTCCGCCTCCATTACTGATAAAGCCGAGAGAGGAAAAGATGTGCCAACGAGAAATTCACCTGATTTCGAGCGAAGAACAGCACCTCCCCTCGCCCGAACTGGGAGAAACGAGGCATCCACACTCAATTTGTAGTCTAGAGAAGGTAACTTCCATTTCATTACCTGAATCCTCGGTCTCCTATGTGATACCCCAAAAATTTAATGTAAAATAAATAATTTTATTAGTCAAGTAAAATGTTTCGAAATTTACATCTTAATTATTAGGTGAGTCAAACAAAAATTTAACGTTTGTGACATGTTTAATCTGACAAAATGATCCGATAATAAAAATAACATTTTATATCAAGCACCAAGTAAAAGTTATATTTTAATAAAATACAAACTCAAAACCCATGGCTAAAATATCTAATGTATGCCGACATATACGTAGTATTAAACAACAGTTGCGGCTCTGAACAAAGTTTTCAGATACGTAGTCCGTAATAAAGCTTCGTATATATATATAAATACATAAATAAAATGTATAAAATGTAGCATAAAATGAAAAGCTTTAAAAAGCTTCGTATAGCTAAGGTATAAAACGTAATATAAATAAAGCTCTAGACGTAGTAATAATACAAAGCTTAGCACGAAGTGAACAAACGAAAAAGCTCCATTGGCCTAGCGAGAAATTCTCCCTAATCCTATAAAACGTACGCAGCATGAACTTGAACAAAGAAACTAGCTACATTCAGAATCCTGAATAAACAAAAACTCATACAGCCGGCAATCGATAAACTCTAACGGAGGTAGTATATATCAGTTGCGCGTAAAAAGTGGATCGCACAACCTCCAACCTTCAAACCGATCGGATGAGCTCAAAAGAAACCCTAGTATGCCTTAAGAACTGTATAAATACTGGCCTCAACCTTCACTTCCTCCCACCCAGAGCAGAGCTCGATCAATATATATACATACATATATACGTATATATATACCTGTTAGGTCCCTGTTTTCTAGTCTAGAATATGTATGTATGGAAGATAGATCTGAGATTTGAAGCTTTCCATTGATGTGAAGGTTTTACAGAATGATATGAATGTTTTAGCGTAAAAACCTTACACAAGAATAGGCACTGCGGCACTAGGAATATCGAAAAGCTTAACCTAGCCTTTCCCTTAAGGCATATATATAGCCTGACGGGAAAGGTAGGTTTTACAATCATTTGGGCTCCTTTTCCTAGGAGGCCCATACCTAAAAAGGTATAAAACCTTTATTACAAAATTGCCTTAAAAGGCCTATTCATTATTCTAGCTAACTATAAACTAGCAAAGTAACATTGATCACAATTACAATGAAAATATCTCTAACAATACCTATACACAAATTTCGACCCTTCGTTTTAGTCAAAACCGAGCCGTGAAAACACCATAGAGACCTTTCCCTTATCGAGAGGAATCCAACGGTGAAAGAATCGTTGAAAACGATCGTGAAACGACGGAGAACGAGCTTGCCGGAGTTCCGCCGGGCTAACCGTAAAGACGGAAAACGGAGAAGAAGGAGGAGCTGCCGCTGCCGCCAACCCATCACCGACCTTCGCCGTCCCCAAACGAGTCTTCTACCACCACCGTATCACGAATCCGTCGAGGTAACCTCCCTTCCCCCTACGCATCTTGTTCCGATATACTCACGAGGAAGAAGAAGTGATGAACAGTGCTTTACTGCTTTGTTCTAAAACTTGGGCCGTCACTTTTTGGGCTGAAACTCCTAAATAATAATAATAATAATAATAATAATAATAATAATAATAATAATAATAATAATAATAATAATAATAATAATAATAATAATAATAATAATAATAATAATAATAATAATAATAATAATAATAATAATAATAATAATAATAATAATAATAATAATAATAATAATAATAATAATAATAATAATAATAATAATAATAATAATAATAATTTGGAAAATTGATAAATTTGAGATGAGAAATATTAATGGTAAAATTGGCTTGATTAATTGATAGTAAGCACTTCGATAAATTTGTTAATTGTTATTTAACATAATGATTTGATGGTTTAATTAATAAAAAATGATAAACGAATATTGTAATTAATATAATAATTGGAACTTAGTAACATGAGTAGACTAAATAAAATTGGATAGATATTATTTTCACTAATTATTGGAATAATACAAGTAGATTAATAAGTTAACACAATTACGGACTCGGAAATACCAAGTGATTGAATAATTAATAAAATCATATTAAGTTGATGATGATTAGTTAATTCGGATTTACTCATAATGTCAAGTAATATTAATTAATTACGAAATTTGAATAGTTGATATAATTCGTTTATGTTTGGATAGAGTAACTGGTGATGTGTAAATCTAAAAAGATAAAAAGAAATTGGATGTTGAAGTAAATTTACTCGGATATTTTATTCAGAGATAGAATTCAAATATTGTAATTAGTGGCAGAATTAATAAGGTAATTTGATTAAAAAAAAAATGATGACTCGATTAATTAATCAATTTAATACATTCGAAATAATAAAATAAAAGGAGAGAATCGGGTAAAAGAATTACCAATAGAATAAGTGACTAATTATATCATCTTAATTAAAAAGGTGAATATTTAGAGACCTGAATAGAAGAAGAGAAATAGGAGCATTGGATTTGAGGTAAGTTTCTCTGCCGATCCAAAATTGTTTCCTCGTATTATATGCTTATTATGCACTATGTGATTAAGTGTGAATTGTGAATTATGAGTGTGTGATTTTGAGAAGATATTAGATCTATGGTATTTAAGAAATACAAATGAAATACTTTTGGGGTGTTAAATATTTTTAATATCATTGAGACCATTTAGAGAGATTAAGAAATATTTTTGAAGTATACTTAATTCAAGATAAAAGTAAAGATTTTATAAGAAGTGAGCACCGCGGGAGAAATTCGCGGTGTCGGTTTTCCACATCCGGATAAATGTGGAGGGTGATTAGGGCTGCTACTACTAAGAAGTACAGTTTGAGTTTTAAGTGACATTTGGATCTATGATCCCTTTTAAGAAGAAGTTATAATAGTAGTAGTCCCTAATCATTCAAGAATTTTAAAAGGTGGGGTAGTTGGTAGACTGAGTCCCGATTACTCGTGACGACTTACTACTCGGAGGGCTTGGAATCCCTTTTAGGGGGTGTGCACACTTAAGGTAGTCGTTTCGTTTCCGCAAGAGCAGATGTGGTACCGGCACTTGTTCGGGGTGGTCGTCCGTAACCACGGTCCACCGGGCCCAATCGAAAGGTTGGGCACCGCCCTTCTAAATTACTAGGAAGTTAGAGAAGAAGTGATTTTTGAGATAATCAAAGAAGAAGAGAATTTTTATGGAGTGTGTTATTTTTATATAGTATTATATAAAAATCTATTTTTGCCAAACCTGATTATTTTACGGGGTTGGGTAGTACTTACTTAGCTCTAAAGCTAATTTTTGTATTCTTTCTTTGTTTTGTTTCTGCACGATATTTGTGCAGGTGATGATGATTATGTTGACTGCTGAATGCATGCGCCTGAGAGCGAGTTAGACGTTGCCTTAGTTAAATTTAGTCTGGAAATAAACATTTATTTATTTAGCTTTATTGTTTTGTTTTAGTTGCCTGTGCATCCGGTTGAGAGATGGCCGGATGTGGCGGTAACACCCATTTCCCTGTTTAGACTTCCGCTGTACTCTTTAAATTTTATTATCAATAAATAAAAGTTTTATTTCAATCATACCAATGTTTTTGGGTGGGAAATTTGGGGGTGTTACAAATTGGTATCAGAGCCCGAGGTTATTTTCTGGGGATTTTTCACAATATTTTTCAAAAAGTTTTCCAAACAATTATTCAAAACAAATTTTTCTAGGAAAAGAATATGACTAGGAAAAGACCTCTTAGGAACGTGGTGAGGATGTGAGACCTTAACGAAATTGATCAGTATGATCGAACTGTGGAAATTCATGGAATTACTTGTTTATGTGAAATGTGTGGAGTTTGATAGCATCTTTGAAATATCTATATGTGATAGAATGTGATAGAGACTTGGTGAATAAATTTATATGCTTAAGATAGCGTAGAGACCTTATGATTAACTTAGTACTTGAGAGAATTGTGAGACTACAAGAAAAGCGGTTAAGATGGTAAAAGTGTTATGGTCAAATCACCTGGCTGAAAACGCCACTTGGGAGATCGATACTTGGGAGACCGAGGATGATATGCGCAAACGCTACCCTGAGTTATTTGGTTAAGGTAATATCTTAGTTACGGGGGCGTAACCCGTCTTTAAGGGGGATAGAGTGTGATACTTCATAATATTAATTTAAGCTGATGCTTCGGGGCGAAACAACTTTTAAGGAGGGTAGAATGTGACACTCCATAAATGTAATAAAGAGAATCTAATATGTGTTAACTGTTAATTGTATTTGTGGGCGATTTCTTAACTTATGTTTCGGGACGAAACATCTTTTAAGGGGGGTAGAATGTGATACCCCAAAAATTTAATGTAAAATAAATAATTTTATTAGTCAAGTAAAATGTTTCGAAATTTACATCTTAATTATTAGGTGAGTCAAACAAAAATTTAACGTTTGTGACATGTTTAATCTGACAAAATGATCCGATAATAAAAATAACATTTTATATCAAGCACCAAGTAAAAGTTATATTTTAATAAAATACAAACTCAAAACCCATGGCTAAAATATCTAATGTATGCCGACATATACGTAGTATTAAACAACAGTTGCGGCTCTGAACAAAGTTTTCAGATACGTAGTCCGTAATAAAGCTTCGTATATATATATAAATACATAAATAAAATGTATAAAATGTAGCATAAAATGAAAAGCTTTAAAAAGCTTCGTATAGCTAAGGTATAAAACGTAATATAAATAAAGCTCTAGACGTAGTAATAATACAAAGCTTAGCACGAAGTGAACAAACGAAAAAGCTCCATTGGCCTAGCGAGAAATTCTCCCTAATCCTATAAAACGTACGCAGCATGAACTTGAACAAAGAAACTAGCTACATTCAGAATCCTGAATAAACAAAAACTCATACAGCCGGCAATCGATAAACTCTAACGGAGGTAGTATATATCAGTTGCGCGTAAAAAGTGGATCGCACAACCTCCAACCTTCAAACCGATCGGATGAGCTCAAAAGAAACCCTAGTATGCCTTAAGAACTGTATAAATACTGGCCTCAACCTTCACTTCCTCCCACCCAGAGCAGAGCTCGATCAATATATATACATACATATATACGTATATATATACCTGTTAGGTCCCTGTTTTCTAGTCTAGAATATGTATGTATGGAAGATAGATCTGAGATTTGAAGCTTTCCATTGATGTGAAGGTTTTACAGAATGATATGAATGTTTTAGCGTAAAAACCTTACACAAGAATAGGCACTGCGGCACTAGGAATATCGAAAAGCTTAACCTAGCCTTTCCCTTAAGGCATATATATAGCCTGACGGGAAAGGTAGGTTTTACAATCATTTGGGCTCCTTTTCCTAGGAGGCCCATACCTAAAAAGGTATAAAACCTTTATTACAAAATTGCCTTAAAAGGCCTATTCATTATTCTAGCTAACTATAAACTAGCAAAGTAACATTGATCACAATTACAATGAAAATATCTCTAACAATACCTATACACAAATTTCGACCCTTCGTTTTAGTCAAAACCGAGCCGTGAAAACACCATAGAGACCTTTCCCTTATCGAGAGGAATCCAACGGTGAAAGAATCGTTGAAAACGATCGTGAAACGACGGAGAACGAGCTTGCCGGAGTTCCGCCGGGCTAACCGTAAAGACGGAAAACGGAGAAGAAGGAGGAGCTGCCGCTGCCGCCAACCCATCACCGACCTTCGCCGTCCCCAAACGAGTCTTCTACCACCACCGTATCACGAATCCGTCGAGGTAACCTCCCTTCCCCCTACGCATCTTGTTCCGATATACTCACGAGGAAGAAGAAGTGATGAACAGTGCTTTACTGCTTTGTTCTAAAACTTGGGCCGTCACTTTTTGGGCTGAAACTCCTAAATAATAATAATAATAATAATAATAATAATAATAATAATAATAATAATAATAATAATAATAATAATAATAATAATAATAATAATAATAATAATAATAATAATAATAATAATAATAATAATAATAATAATAATAATAATAATAATAATAATAATAATAATAATAATAATAATAATAATAATAATAATAATAATAATAATAATAATAATAATAATAATAATAATAATAATAATAATAATAATAATAATTTGGAAAATTGATAAATTTGAGATGAGAAATATTAATGGTAAAATTGGCTTGATTAATTGATAGTAAGCACTTCGATAAATTTGTTAATTGTTATTTAACATAATGATTTGATGGTTTAATTAATAAAAAATGATAAACGAATATTGTAATTAATATAATAATTGGAACCTTGCGACAGTGTGCTGATCCGTTGGATATCGGGCAGGCACTTAGCAGGGGAAAAGATTCTGGGGTTTGATTCAGATTGGTTTAAGGGCGCAACGAGGACGTTGCGATCCTAAGTAGGGGTGATTGTAACACTTGAGATTTAATATAAATGGATTAATAGTACTACTCATACCAACAAGGTGCATCTCCTTTTAAGGGAGCTCATTAGCCAAGAACTCCAAAGTTAAGCGTGCTTGCACGAGAGTAGTCTTGGGATGGGTGACCCCCTGGGAAGTTTCTCAGGGCGCGCACGAGTGAGGACAAAGTGCGCGGAAAAGGCTCGTGGTGGTTTGTGGGGACAGTACTATTGGTCTGGAGTAACTACCTCGGGTCCAGTGGGGCCGGGGTGTTACAGGTGGTATCAGAGCCCGAGGTTATTTTCTGGGGATTTTTCACAATATTTTTCAAAAAGTTTTCCAAACAATTATTCAAAACAAATTTTTCTAGGAAAAGAATATGACTAGGAAAAGACCTCTTAGGAACGTGGTGAGCATGTGAGACCTTAACGAAATTGATCAGTATGATCGAACTGTGGAAATTCATGGAATTACTTGTTTATGTGAAATGTGTGGAGTTTGATAGCATCTTTGAAATATCTATATGTGATAGAATGTGATAGAGACTTGGTGAATAAATTTATATGCTTAAGATAGCGTAGAGACCTTATGATTAACTTAGTACTTGAGAGAATTGTGAGACTACAAGAAAAGCGGTTAAGATGGTAAAAGTGTTATGGTCAAATCACCTGGCTGAAAACGCCACTTGGGAGATCGATACTTGGGAGACCGAGGATGATATGCGCAAACGCTACCCTGAGTTATTTGGTTAAGGTAATATCTTAGTTACGGGGGCGTAACCCGTCTTTAAGGGGGATAGAGTGTGATACTTCATAATATTAATTTAAGCTGATGCTTCGGGGCGAAACAACTTTTAAGGAGGGTAGAATGTGACACTCCATAAATGTAATAAAGAGAATCTAATATGTGTTAACTGTTAATTGTATTTGTGGGCGATTTCTTAACTTATGTTTCGGGACGAAACATCTTTTAAGGGGGGTAGAATGTGATACCCCAAAAATTTAATGTAAAATAAATAATTTTATTAGTCAAGTAAAATGTTTCGAAATTTACATCTTAATTATTAGGTGAGTCAAACAAAAATTTAACGTTTGTGACATGTTTAATCTGACAAAATGATCCGATAATAAAAATAACATTTTATATCAAGCACCAAGTAAAAGTTATATTTTAATAAAATACAAACTCAAAACCCATGGCTAAAATATCTAATGTATGCCGACATATACGTAGTATTAAACAACAGTTGCGGCTCTGAACAAAGTTTTCAGATACGTAGTCCGTAATAAAGCTTCGTATATATATATAAATACATAAATAAAATGTATAAAATGTAGCATAAAATGAAAAGCTTTAAAAAGCTTCGTATAGCTAAGGTATAAAACGTAATATAAATAAAGCTCTAGACGTAGTAATAATACAAAGCTTAGCACGAAGTGAACAAACGAAAAAGCTCCATTGGCCTAGCGAGAAATTCTCCCTAATCCTATAAAACGTACGCAGCATGAACTTGAACAAAGAAACTAGCTACATTCAGAATCCTGAATAAACAAAAACTCATACAGCCGACAATCGATAAACTCTAACGGAGGTAGTATATATCAGTTGCGCGTAAAAAGTGGATCGCACAACCTCCAACCTTCAAACCGATCGGATGAGCTCAAAAGAAACCCTAGTATGCCTTAAGAACTGTATAAATACTGGCCTCAACCTTCACTTCCTCCCACCCAGAGCAGAGCTCGATCAATATATATACATACATATATACGTATATATATACCTGTTAGGTCCCTGTTTTCTAGTCTAGAATATGTATGTATGGAAGATAGATCTGAGATTTGAAGCTTTCCATTGATGTGAAGGTTTTACAGAATGATATGAATGTTTTAGCGTAAAAACCTTACACAAGAATAGGCACTGCGGCACTAGGAATATCGAAAAGCTTAACCTAGCCTTTCCCTTAAGGCATATATATAGCCTGACGGGAAAGGTAGGTTTTACAATCATTTGGGCTCCTTTTCCTAGGAGGCCCATACCTAAAAAGGTATAAAACCTTTATTACAAAATTGCCTTAAAAGGCCTATTCATTATTCTAGCTAACTATAAACTAGCAAAGTAACATTGATCACAATTACAATGAAAATATCTCTAACAATACCTATACACAAATTTCGACCCTTCGTTTTAGTCAAAACCGAGCCGTGAAAACACCATAGAGACCTTTCCCTTATCGAGAGGAATCCAACGGTGAAAGAATCGTTGAAAACGATCGTGAAACGACGGAGAACGAGCTTGCCGGAGTTCCGCCGGGCTAACCGTAAAGACGGAAAACGGAGAAGAAGGAGGAGCTGCCGCTGCCGCCAACCCATCACCGACCTTCGCCGTCCCCAAACGAGTCTTCTACCACCACCGTATCACGAATCCGTCGAGGTAACCTCCCTTCCCCCTACGCATCTTGTTCCGATATACTCACGAGGAAGAAGAAGTGATGAACAGTGCTTTACTGCTTTGTTCTAAAACTTGGGCCGTCACTTTTTGGGCTGAAACTCCTAAATAATAATAATAATAATAATAATAATAATAATAATAATAATAATAATAATAATAATAATAATAATAATAATAATAATAATAATAATAATAATAATAATAATAATAATAATAATAATAATAATAATAATAATAATAATAATAATAATAATAATAATAATAATAATAATAATAATAATAATAATAATAATAATAATAATAATAATAATAATAATAATAATAATAATAATAATAATAATAATAATAATAATAATTTGGAAAATTGATAAATTTGAGATGAGAAATATTAATGGTAAAATTGGCTTGATTAATTGATAGTAAGCACTTCGATAAATTTGTTAATTGTTATTTAACATAATGATTTGATGGTTTAATTAATAAAAAATGATAAACGAATATTGTAATTAATATAATAATTGGAACTTAGTAACATGAGTAGACTAAATAAAATTGGATAGATATTATTTTCACTAATTATTGGAATAATACAAGTAGATTAATAAGTTAACACAATTACGGACTCGGAAATACCAAGTGATTGAATAATTAATAAAATCATATTAAGTTGATGATGATTAGTTAATTCGGATTTACTCATAATGTCAAGTAATATTAATTAATTACGAAATTTGAATAGTTGATATAATTCGTTTATGTTTGGATAGAGTAACTGGTGATGTGTAAATCTAAAAAGATAAAAAGAAATTGGATGTTGAAGTAAATTTACTCGGATATTTTATTCAGAGATAGAATTCAAATATTGTAATTAGTGGCAGAATTAATAAGGTAATTTGATTAAAAAAAAATGATGACTCGATTAATTAATCAATTTAATACATTCGAAATAATAAAATAAAAGGAGAGAATCGGGTAAAAGAATTACCAATAGAATAAGTGACTAATTATATCATCTTAATTAAAAAGGTGAATATTTAGAGACCTGAATAGAAGAAGAGAAATAGGAGCATTGGATTTGAGGTAAGTTTCTCTGCCGATCCAAAATTGTTTCCTCGTATTATATGCTTATTATGCACTATGTGATTAAGTGTGAATTGTGAATTATGAGTGTGTGATTTTGAGAAGATATTAGATCTATGGTATTTAAGAAATACAAATGAAATACTTTTGGGGTGTTAAATATTTTTAATATCATTGAGACCATTTAGAGAGATTAAGAAATATTTTTGAAGTATACTTAATTCAAGATAAAAGTAAAGATTTTATAAGAAGTGAGCACCGCGGGAGAAATTCGCGGTGTCGGTTTTCCACATCCGGATAAATGTGGAGGGTGATTAGGGCTGCTACTACTAAGAAGTACAGTTTGAGTTTTAAGTGACATTTGGATCTATGATCCCTTTTAAGAAGAAGTTATAATAGTAGTAGTCCCTAATCATTCAAGAATTTTAAAAGGTGGGGTAGTTGGTAGACTGAGTCCCGATTACTCGTGACGACTTACTACTCGGAGGGCTTGGAATCCCTTTTAGGGGGTGTGCACACTTAAGGTAGTCGTTTCGTTTCCGCAAGAGCAGATGTGGTACCGGCACTTGTTCGGGGTGGTCGTCCGTAACCACGGTCCACCGGGCCCAATCGAAAGGTTGGGCACCGCCCTTCTAAATTACTAGGAAGTTAGAGAAGAAGTGATTTTTGAGATAATCAAAGAAGAAGAGAATTTTTATGGAGTGTGTTATTTTTATATAGTATTATATAAAAATCTATTTTTGCCAAACCTGATTATTTTACGGGGTTGGGTAGTACTTACTTAGCTCTAAAGCTAATTTTTGTATTCTTTCTTTGTTTTGTTTCTGCACGATATTTGTGCAGGTGATGATGATTATGTTGACTGCTGAATGCATGCGCCTGAGAGCGAGTTAGACGTTGCCTTAGTTAAATTTAGTCTGGAAATAAACATTTATTTATTTAGCTTTATTGTTTTGTTTTAGTTGCCTGTGCATCCGGTTGAGAGATGGCCGGATGTGGCGGTAACACCCATTTCCCTGTTTAGACTTCCGCTGTACTCTTTAAATTTTATTATCAATAAATAAAAGTTTTATTTCAATCATACCAATGTTTTTGGGTGGGAAATTTGGGGGTGTTACATCCTATTCCTGAAAGAAGAGCTCAGTAATTTTTCTTCATATAAAATGGGAGTAGGTGTGCCTAATTTAAGATCTGATAATTTAGCTTCAGCCCAAAGTTGTGTATAGTTTCTGATTTGGTTAACAATATTCAGATAATTAACCTCCTTTCCACTCCCCCATTTGATCTGACTGTAAGCCTTCCAAATGTGCCAGGCTATAATCCCAGCCATATTATGTTTAAAAACATCAATTAAGCTTTTAGACCCCGCCTCTAACCACCAAGCAATGAGCATCTGCCTCAAAGAGATTGAGTAAACAGGGTGAGGAATTTGGAAAACTCCCAGAAAGTATTTCCAAATAGCCCAACTAAAAGAACATCTAAGCAGCACATGTTCCATGAATTCAGAGTCCTGCTTACAAAATGGGCACATAGTTGGGAATATTTGCATGTTAAACCTCTGTAGGTTATCTGGGAAAGGAAGTATTTTGTGAAGTAGTTTCCATTGGAAAATCTGTATCTGACTCTTCTGAAACTTGTTCCAGGAATGTCTGAATGAGAAGGTACCAAGCTTAGATCTTCTAATCTCATGGAATGCAGATGATAGGCTGAATCTACCATTGGTTTCAGGTAACCAAAGGAGATCCCCAGTATCATTTTGAGTACATAAAGCTTGCCCCAACTCATTTATCAGACAAATTCTCTTCCAAATAGCTGAATCAGTAGCTTTAGGAGTCATATTTGTCCCTCTAGGGTATCTAGAGTGACAAAACTGTGCCTACCCAGAGGTATTATTCCTCCACTTCCACCAAAGCTTTAGAGAAAAAGCCTTTTCAATATCCAAAAGAGATCTTAATCCCATCCACCTTCTTCATAAGGAAAACACAAATCTTTCCATTTAATCCAATGAAACTTGGACTTGTGAGCACTGCTGTAATACCCCGAAAATTTAAGTTAATATTTTCGTTTAAGATAAAATAAATTGTCACGAAAGTGACATTTTTATAATAATTGGGTTGATGAAATAAAATATTTCTTGCTTAAATAAAAAAATCATTTTTTTGAAACAATATATATACATACCATCATACACGTACACGACTATGCAAAGTAGCAAGAAAAAAAATTGGACCAAAATACGTATTAACTAATCCTCCATATATACTAAGCTACTCACATAGATATATCATATATCATATATACTAATATACCCTAGTATATTAAAATAAAAAGCAATGTACGTAAAGCAAGCCCAAAGGACTGATAAGAATCAAATTTGACCTAAACCCTAGTATGCATGGTTGCCGCATACATTATACATACATCCGTATACTCACATACACACATGTGCAACATATATTTGTAAATAAAAATATTAATGGGAAGACGAAGCGGCAATATTTTTGGGAATTGGGCCGGTTATAATGGAAAGAAGATTCCGGTAACTCTCGTCTGACCTAGAATCATCGAAGACGCCTATAAATAGTAGAACAACCATCGACCTCGGGGGCACAAAGGAAAACGAGCGACAAACCAAGCTCTTGAAACATGCTTCGTATATACGAGTTACGACCTGCTCTAAATAGAGGAAAGAAAACAGAGCGGGAGAGAAGGTCACATATGCAATAATGCAGAAGCTGTTTAGCCATTTTCGCCGGAGAAGACGATGAAGTGCTGCGCCGGAGAAGAAGATGCCATTGCCGCTGGGCCAAGTTACCGTCGCCGGCATCGTTCGCTTGGAACGTCGTTGTGTTCTGCCGTCATTATCGGAGAAGAGGGCCGAGGTCTCCGCTGACCCAACTGCCTATTGATTATCGCCAGAGAAGAGAACCTGCCCGCCAGCTTGGATTGAAGAAGGGGATGGTCACCTGCTCCATGGTTCTTCGTTGTTGGTCCCGTTTAATATGGTAACCAGTCTAGAGGGGGGGGGTGAATAGACTGGTTGGTTTTTCAAATTTTCTCTAAGTCCGAAGTGACTTATCAGAGAAGGTCTGATTCTGATGACAGAGAAAGGTTGGTTCTGATATCAGAACTGGCCTTGGCAGCGGATTCTGATCTGTCCGGGTAGCCTCAGAAAAATACTAAGGCAAATGCCTTTCTGATAACTCTGAAAACAAGATCTGCTGAACACAGATTCCAAGTCTTAGAGTTAATCAGTTAATATCCTAAGTGCAGAAATATAAGTTGCAGTAAAGTAAATGACACCGGATATTTTTATAGTGGTTCAAGGAACAACTCGTTCCTCTAGTCCACTGTTCCACTAGCTTTGAAGTAGATCGGTTACAAAGCTAAATCCTAGCACTCAAGAAGCACTCCTCGTCTTCTTCAAGCCTAGATGCCACCCAGGATGCAGTTCCACGTCCTGATGGCTGATCCTTTCACTCAGCTTCCCGGAAGTATCACCACTTCACTACTGCAGTTACTTGGACGCCCTTCTTTTCAGAAGATCCTTTTGAAAAACAGAGTTTTTCCTCCAACTTGCTTCGTTACAAATGATGTTTGATGAAGTTCTTGAAGTGTTGAAGAACAGGATGAACTTTGCTTGTTTGTTGGGGATGTGAGATTTGGAGTTTGAATCTTCCCAACGTAAGCTTGTCTTGTTGAAGGTTGTAGAATTTGAATCTCAAGAGAGCTTGAATGATGATGTGTAAGAGTTGTAGCAAAGTTGTTTTTCAGTTCTTCGGTGTGTAGCTTATATACTGAGGTTGTCTGCCCGTTGGAGGAGGAGACAACTGCATTAAATGCGCGTACAGTTGACTTGACCGCCGTTTTTGGAAGGTTTCTATTTTTTAAAATATATCTTCCCGGATTCCTTGGTCAATCATTTGCAATCAATCCTTCAGCGTATCAGGCTCATTTAATGTGCATTAAATGCTTTCCTTTCAGGCACAGTCTTCTAGCCGTTGGATGTTTTTACCCGTTGAATTCATAGCTGTTGGATGTTGCTTGAAAATTTCTAAGTGTTCGTCGAGCTCTGATCAGGCTCTTCTGATATGTTGGATTCTGATGGCTATCTGATGAGTTGAGTTCTGATGGTCTTCTGATCTCTGACTGAACTCAGACTCTGACTCTGATAGGTCCGCTGATGAGTACTTCTGATCTGTAGATCTCATCGGCTATCAGATGACCAAGTTTCTCAGCAACTTTCATGGTGCAACTCTGATGAACTTCTGCTAAGAGAACTCTGATGGAGCAGTTCTCATAGAGCAAGTCTGAAGGAGCAGTTCTCATAGAGCAACTCTGATCGTCGACTACACTAATACTTACAATTAAAAATTCTAATATATAAAATCTAATTGGGGGTACTCTAATCTTCTAATCCTATAGCATCATCAAAATCTAATTACATTTATTCCTTACAATTTCCCCCTTTTTGATGATGCCAAAACCCTTAAACTATCTCCAGAGAAGTGCCTTTCACCATAAAGAAAATAAGAAAAGAAAAACTTTCATTTAAAATCTTGGTGGGCACTTGGCATAGGAGAATAGTAAGAGTAAGATACAATCAATCAGATAAATATCATAAGAAATAGCACAAGATATCAGAGCATAAATAATCAGAATGCAATAATTTGAAGTTGCCATGCAAAATAGAGGCAAGCAGGTTATCTTATTAATGAAAGATATTTAAAGCAACAAGAGGATAGAGTTTAGATATCTTCCTCTTCTAGTTGAGCTTCCTTTGCCTCAATTTCCTTCAGATCAGCATTGACCCTAGCTCTGATTGTAGCAAGATTCCTGGGATTCTGATATTCTGACCAGGCAGGTTCAAGCTGGCAATCTAGATAGTTTCTGATGGCTTCAGATAGGTCCTTGCCAGGGATCACTTTCAATCGCCACCAGTCTTCTGCTTCTTGCATAGACCCACCATGGTTAATTATTATTAGCCCATCTTCATCCAGAATGAGATTCTCTTGTTGAGTAGGGGTCATATGTTTCTTCATTTCTCTGAATTGAGCAGCATCAGGTGTAGCTAAGTCACTGTTAAGCCATTGAGCTAAAGTGAAGGTGGAGCCTGTCTTCTTTCCTTTCTTAGAGCGAGGAGGAGGAGTTGGTCTTTGAATACTAGCAGCAATCTGCTTCTGTCTGGTTCTCTCAAAGTATATAGCAGGATCAGGGGTACCAGAGATGGGAGTCAGAGCTCTGGCGCTTGATCCTTCTGCAGTTCTGATAGCTATTGCAGAATCTCTGGTATCTTCCCCCTTTTTGGCATCAGCAAGATCACCAAGGAGGAGTTCAATCTTTGAGAATTCGGTGGCCTGATTCTCCTTAATAACTTCAAGGGCACTCGACAGAGTCTGAGTTACGGAGGCCAGACCTTCAATAAGCTCCTTCTGTTTATCTACAGCACTCTGAATATCTTTGGTAGTGGCTTCAAGGAGAGTCAGCTTGTGATCTCTGTCCTTTCCACTATTGATCAATTTGATTTCAAACTCTTTGTTGTCTTTGCACAATCCTTCAACATCTTGCAGAAGTTCTGTATTTTTGTCATGAGACCACTGAAGATCACTTACCGCATCAGAGATATTCTTAATAGCCTTGTCTTGCTCTTCAAGGGCCTTTGTGTGATGAAATAAAACGGCAGAGATTCCATCCACCTCCTTGGCAATGTTGCTCAGATTCTCTGTAGTTTTGTCCTTGTGAACCTCAAAAGCTGTGGCAATGATGCCTACATGCTTTAGCAGCATATTGATGCCGTTGGTGAGATGATCACTGACTCCGGTGAGATGAGCATCAGTCTCATACTCAGCATCCAGGAGCTTTTCCATTCCTTTGGCAATTTGGTTCCCAGCCTGCTTTATGTCTGTCATGAAGTGTTGCAATGGAGCAGAGCCTGTGACAATAGTTTGTACTGGCATTTTTGCAGGAGGAGATGATTGCTGTGTAGGAGCTGGCGAAGAGTTCTGATGATTGGGTTGCTGATGAGGAGAAGTCTGATGAGAGTTAGGTGATTTCAGATGTTGTGGATCAGGAGGAGGTGAAGGAGATCGGTTTCTGATGGGTGTAAGGGATTTGCAGGGTGAAGGTTGTTTTGGTGTGGAGGATTTCTTGGGTGTTGGAGAAGGGATTTGCTGAGGTTGAGGAGGAGATGGGGGTGAAGTAGTGGTTGGTGTGACTGGTTTGGGTGAAGGGGATTTGGGAGGTGATGGTAGGGGGGTAGGAGAGTTAGGAAGTACCTCAAGAGCTGTTTCTTCAACTGGAGACTCTCTCCATTCTCTGATAAGGTTCTGCATTGCCAGAGATATATCATTGGCAGTGGAGGGTTCACCTTCTGCACCTGGAAGGGGCTTCATCTTGATGAGAGACTCCCTTCTTTTCTTCTCCAACAGCCATTCATCAAAGATGGGGATCTCACTCTCTGATAGAGGCTTGACATGCTCTTCTGATGGTGGGGCAGTCAGTTTCTCTTTTCCCTTGTAGCTTGCCTTCTTCTTCTCAAGAGTAGATTGTAGGAAGTTAAGGTCGAAGCATAATGATATGTCATCAGTACCAGCCCACTTGAGAACTTCAGCTTCCTCAGATTCAAAAGTGGCAGCTTGGGCAAGAATTTGTTGCAAAGGTCCCATTCTCCACTTCCTCCATGTTAGCACCCTTTGAAATTGCTTCTCAAGGGCAGAGATGGGATCTACCTCAGGAACTCCAGTTGAGATTGGGTGCTCTTGTGGAGAGATGGTGACTTGCAGATCTGGTGCAGATAAAGGTTGGACCTCTGATTCAGGTTCCCCCTGAGTATCAGAGATCACCAGTGCAGTGTCCAACTCTGGTGCTGGTTCCCCCTGAACCTCTGATTCCCTTGGGGGAGAGTTGGTCTTCTTCTTCTTCTTCTGGATTCTGATAGGAGACTTGGAGCCATCAGAATCACTCTGAATGATTGCTTTTCTTCTCCTCTTCTGTCTTTGCTTCTTCACGAGAGTGACTTTTTCAACAACTACAGGAACTTCTTCCTCTGATGCATCCTTTTCTGATGCATCTGGTGGAGACTGAGGCTTCTGTGCTTTAGACTTTTCAGCCTTCTTCTTCTTCTGTTGCTCAGAACTGGGAGCTGGTAGTGCTTTCTTGGGGCTGGACTTAGGTTTCTCAGCCAGCTTCTCCCTGTTCTGCTCAAGCTTGTTAGATTTCTTCAGCTCAGCAGCAATGGCCACGTTTACTTTGGGAGAGATGGTGAGGAAGATGGTCTTCGTGTGGTCCACAGAGGTGGCTTCTCTGAGAGCTATCTTGGAGTTAGAGATGAGCCTGGAGATCAGAAGTCCATGACCCATCTTTGTAGAGAACATACCAGTCTTTTTGTCCTTCTTGGAGATGGACTCAGAAATGGACTGGAAAAGTACCTTTCCCCAGTTGATGTTCATTCCCCTGTGAACTGCATAGATGGCCTTGGAGTTGGCATTGTTCATCTGGTCAGTTGACCCAGTCTTGCACCATAGGCATCTGTGCATTATGCTCATCAGACGTTCATAGTCCTTCTTCAGCTGGTTTTTCTTCATGTAGAGCTTATCTACTCCGGTTGCATCCTCCCGGCAGTAGGTTTCAGCAAAGGTTTGAACAGAGATGTTCACATCGTCAAGCTCAATGAGGCTTGTAGTACCTTCTTCTTGAGGATCGAGCTTGATGTCGAAGAATTCATTAAGAGCATCAGCATCTATCTTTAGATCCTTGCCCTGAACCTGTGAGTGGATGGCTTCATTGGTAATGGTGGCATTCAAGTAGAACTCAGCAACGTCCTTTGTGCTATATTGTTCATAAGGGTGAGCAACGATCTTGCTCAGCTGTGAATCATGCATCCCTTGGATGATTGTCTTCATCCGCTTCTGATTTTCGGCCAACAGGGGCAATGCAGACATGTCAACTCGCATGCCTGTAACGATATTGTTCACAAGAGCCTTGACTTCCTCTTTGGAAAGATCGTTGATGTTGATGAACTTCATTTTCAGTTAAATGAGGAGTTTGGGAGGTCTGAAAGTTGAGAGTTTAGAGAGATAAAGCTTGAAGACGGAGAATAAAATTGCAGTAGCGATTTAGGTTTTCAGAAGGGGTAAATATGAATTTGGATTAGTGGACGTTTGATATAATTTGTGGTTTCGAGGTCGCATTTAATTGGATGCGGGCGGAAAGCCGTTTTCCAAAAGTGGTAATAACTACCGGGGGTAAAATAGTAAAGCCCAATTTAATGAATAGTCTCGCCCGAAATTTAGAAAATTTTTCTAAGTCCACAGCTACTCTGATAAGTATTAGCCCTTGTATCAGAGAAGAGATATTCTGATATAAGGACCTCTGATGAACACCAAGTCTGGATAAGAGCTTAGGTATCAGAGATGGGATATTCTGAGGAATCCATATCTGATACTTCTGCAACTCTGATTCATGTATCTCTGGGGAGATCATCCATCATTCCCAATTCTTCCCTTAGCTTGTTAAATCTTGCCTCTGAGAGAGGTTTGGTTAGAATATCTGCAAGTTGATCTTCAGTTGGAACATGCTCAATTGAGATGTGCTTCTTCTCCACATGATCTCTGATGAAGTGATGTCTGATCTCAATATGCTTTGTCCTTGAATGCAGCACAGGATTCTGAGTGATGGCAATGGCACTTGTGTTATCACACAACAGCTTGATCTCCTTTGCTTGCACTCCATAATCCTTGAGTTGTTGCTTCATCCAGAGCAATTGAGCACAGCAGCAGCAATGTATTCAGCTTCAGCAGTGCTAGTCGAGATTGAATTCTGCTTCTTGCTAAACCAGGAGACAAGTCTCCCACCTAGCACTTGACAGTGACCAGAAGTGCTCTTTCTGTCCAATCTGCAACCTGCAAAATCTGAATCAGAATAGCCAATTAGTTCAAAATTACCTCCCTTGGGATACCATAGTCCTGCGTTTGGATTTCCTTTGATATATCTGATAATCTTCTTAGCAGCAACTAGATGGCTCTCCTTGGGCTTTGATTGGTATCTGGCACAGATTCCTACTGCAAAAACTATGTCTGGTCTACTTGCAGTCAGATAGAGGAGAGATCCAATGATTCCTCTATAAGTTGTTGCATCAACATCCTTCCCTTCATCATCTGGTCCAATTCCTTGAGATGCATTCATAGGAATTTTGACTGAAGATTTTCCATCTACTCCAAACTTCTTGATGAGATCTCTGGTGTACTTTCCTTGGTTGATAAAGATGCCTTCTGGTACTTGTTTGACTTGTAATCCGAGAAAGTAACTGAGTTCTCCCATCATGCTCATTTCAAACTTGTTCTGCATGACTTGAGAGAATTTCTTGCATAATTCTGGATTAGTGCTTCCAAATATAATGTCATCAACATAAATTTGCACTAACAGAATATGATTAGCAACAGAAATCTGAAATAGAGTTTTGTCAACCTTTCCTTTAGTAAACCCATGGTTCACTAAGAATAGGGACAATGTGTCATACCAAGCTCTGGGAGCTTGCTTAAGACCATAAAGGGCCTTTCTGAGCTTGTAGACACAAGAAGATTGAGTAGGAATGATAAAACCTGGAGGTTGTTCAACATAGACTTCCTCTTCAAGTTCTCCATTCAGAAATGCACTCTTGACATCCATCTGGTATACTTTGATGTCGTTGTAAGCAGCATAGGCTAGGAATATCCTGATTGCTTCCAGTCTGGCAACAGGTGCAAAGGTCTCATCAAAATCTATGCCTTCTTCTTGACAGTATCCCTTTGCTACAAGCCTTGCTTTATTCCTTACAATGTTCCCTTCTTCATCTGCTTTGTTCTTGAATACCCACTTGGTTCCAATGACATTCTGATGCTTTGGTCTGGGAACAAGTTTCCATACTTCATTCCTTTCAAACTGTGTCAGCTCTTCTTGCATTGCATTGATCCAATCTGAATCTTCTAGAGCTTCTTCCACACACATTGGTTCCATCTGGGATATGCAGCAGGTGAACATGGCTTCTCTTCTAGATGCAGATCTGGTTCTAACACCACTGGTGACTTGACCTATCACTTGATTAGGAGGATGATCTCTTAACCAAGTTAGATCAAGTTCTGTCAGCTGCTGTCTAGGCAACTCTGATGGTTCATCTTCTGATACATCATCTTCATCTTCATCTTTGTCTATCAGAACTGGATTGGTAGGAGGAGTTGAAAATATAGGATTGTTGGTGGCCTTTTCTGATGGTTCTGAACTTTTGTCTTCAAGGTTAATCTTCTGCAGGGTTTCTGATAATTCTTCTGCAGAGGTACCATCATCAAATTTGACATGGATGGATTCTTCAACTTGTAGAGATCTTCTGTTGAGTATTCTATAGGCTTTGCTTGAACTTGAGTAGCCTAAGAATACACCTTCATCAGCTTTTTCTTGAAATACCTTCAGATTCTCCTTTCCATTGTTTAGAATGTAGCACTTGCATCCAAACACATGGAAGTAGCTGATGTTTGGTTTTCTTCCTTTCCACAGCTCGTAGGGGGTCTTCTGATGATTCTTGTGGATCATGCTTCTGTTCTGGGTGTAGCATGCAGTGTTGATTGCTTCAGCCCAGTATCTGATGGGTAATCCTGATTCGGCAATCATAGTCCTTGCAGCTTCCTTCAGTGTTCTGTTCCTTCTTTCTGCAACACCATTTTGTTGGGGTGTTCTGGCAGCAGAAAGTTGATGGAAGGTGCCATTCTGATCACAGAAGTCCTTGATCACTTTGTTGACAAATTCAGTTCCTCTGTCAGATCTGATTGTTCTGACCTTCATATTCTTCTCAGTTTGAAGTTGCTTTAACAGAGATGGCAACTTCTGAAGAGTTTCATTTTTCTTGGTTAGGAACACAGTCCATGTGAATCTTGAGTAATCATCAACCATAACAAGAGTATATCTTTTTCCACCAACACTGGGAGTTTCAACTGGTCCAAATAAATCCATGTGAATCAGATTTAAAGGACAAGTAGAAAGATCTCCAGCTATGGGTTTGAATGAGGTCTTCACTTGTTTGCCTTTCTGACAAGCACTGCAGAGGGTCTCCTTCTTGTAGACAATGTCAGGCAGACCATCTACAATGTGTTCCCTTGCCAGTTTGTTGATGGTTTTGAAATTCAGGTGGCTAAGCTTCTTGTGCCAATCCCAGCTTAGCTTTGAATTGTCCTTTGCTATCAGACAGGTTCCATCTTTTGCTGTTTGCCAGTCAACAACATAGATGTTCTTCCTTCTCTTGGCTGTGAGAACCACTTCTTTGGTTGTCTCATGCTTGACATAGCATAAGGTCTTGGTGAATTCAACTGTGTAGCCTTTGTCACAAAATTGGCTAGCACTCAGCAAGTTGAACTTCAGACCTTTGACATATGAGACATCTTCAATGATTATCTGGTTCTTGATCAGCTTCCCTCTTCCTTTTGTTTGCCCTTCCTTGTCGTTTCCACCGAAAGTGACTCTGGGTCCATTGATTTTCTGGAACTCTGATAGGCAACTCTTGTCACCTGTCATGTGTCTGGAGCATCCACTGTCAATATACCATTCTTGTTCTGAGGTGGCTCCAGCACATAGTTCCTGCAAGATTAAAAGGAAGATTTAGGTACCCAAGCAATGTTGGGTCCTGGGGGGTAATGCAGTCTTGGTAGTTGGTACCATTTTGGTCTCATCAACTGAAACCTTGGTGGATGATACCCATTGTCCACCTGGTAGTTGTAGTAAACAGATGTATGATTCACTTTGGGCAGATGCTTGTGAGGATCATGCTTTCTGTTTGCATACTTCTGCATAGCCTTCTTTGTTGGAAAGAAGTCCCATATGCTATCAAGATTAGAGGAGCGCTTAACTTTAGGCTTCTGAGGTTGACCAGACAACCTCTTCTGCCTATAGTTAGTCTTTTCTTGATATCTGCCTTTCTGATAGCAGTTTCTGATACCATTGTCATGAGATTGTCTGATTGGATTAGGCCTTTGATTATTATTTTTCTGAAAACTCTTCCTTTTGTTTGAGTTTCTGCCAGGTTCATTAGTTCTCAAACTGTGTTTTGGTTTGGCCTTTAGAGTTTGTTTCTCTGGTGTGACCTTCTCATGAACAACTTTAGTACCAGAAGTACTAGCATGGCAAATGGGGCTCAGAGTCTGTGGCACTATGACCTTTTTAGCCTTAGCAACTTTGGTGCTAGGCCTTACAGAAGGTTCACCAGACTCTGGTTCAACATATCCAAGACCAGAGGTAAAGTTATGAGAGTCTCCAATATTCTTCATGGAAGATTGCATCTTCAGAAGACTATTATATTTACTCTCAAGTCCTTCAATGTCTCTTATTCTTTTAAGAAGAGACTCATTTTCAGCCTTCAGTCTATCTCTTTCCTCAGTTAAGAGATTAAGTTTGCACTCAGTCTCTTTCCTTAGATCAGAGATATCAACTTTCAGCCTACTGTTCTCATCTTTAACAAAGGAATAAGTGGCTTGGATAGTTTGGAACTCTTCCCAAAATGATGACATTGGATCATCATTTAAGGCTGTGCCTACCGAAGAAGAAACAGAGTCAGAAGTAGAGCATACCTCATCATCAGATTGTGCCATGAGGCAAAGGTCTTCAGTTTCTGCATTCAAGCAGCAGAAAGCTTCATCAGAGTCAGAGTCTGAACTGGACTCTGATTCAGAGAGTGGATCTCTCTTAGCTTGCTCTGAGACGAATGCTCTTCTTCTTCTGTGTTGATCTTCAGGCTTCTTTTCTTCTTCATGTCCTTGTTTCTTGGACACTCTTGGATAGGGGCAGTTTGCTTTGAAGTGCCCAGGCTGTCTGCAGTTGTAGCAGAGGTACTCTCCATTGCTTTCAGAAGGTTTGGTCTTCTGATGAGGTCTTCTGATGGAAGATGGACTCCTTCCATCTTTCTTCATAAACTTCTTAAATTTTCTGGCAAAGGCAGCCATATACTCATCAGATAAAAGAGTAGAAGGGTCAAAGTCACTTACCTTTGAGGTGCTGGCAGTGAGAGCGGTGGTGGTCCTTTCATCAGGAGCTTCCTCCTTCTCTTCATGCATCTCAAACTCATAAGCTTTGAGATCAGAAATGAGTTTCTCAGTGGCATAGGTCCTGATGTTCTTGCTTTCTTGGACAGCAATCACCTTCATCTTCCAAGCTGAAGGCAGTCCCCTCAGGATCTTCATGTTGACTTCTTTGATAGTGAGCTCCTTTCCAAGCTCAGAAATCTCACTAATGAGAATCAGCAGTCTCTCATGCATCTTAGCAATGCATTCTTCTGGCAGAAGTTTGAAGTCATCAAACTTCTTCATTGCTATGGTCAACTTGTTATCTCTTTCTTGCTCATCTCCTGCTCCAATCTCATCTAGCTTGTCCCAGATTTCTTTGGCAGTTTTGCACTTCTTGATTCTGTTGAAGTATCTTTCATCAATAGCCTTGTAAAGGATGTCCTTGGCTATATTATCTAGATTGTACTGCCTCTTCTCTTCCTTGGTCCATTCTGACCGGGCTTTCTCAATCATCTGGGGCTGAGAGTTATCAATGGAGTGAGCAGGATTGATCTTCATGAACTGGATAAAGGGTCCATTCTCCAAGACTTCCCACATTTCATCATGAAGAGCACACAGATGTGCCTTCATTCTGATCTTCCAATCATCATATTTCTGATCTGTGAACATTAGATGCTTTGCAAGAGAGTTATCCATAATCACAACTAAATAGAGGCTAAGAACAAGTGGATCTTTGTTCAGAGAGTAACCTAAAAGATTACAAGAACAAGGAGGCTCTGATACCACTTGTTGGTCCCGTTTAATATGGTAACCAGTCTAGGGGGGGGGGTGAATAGACTGGTTGGTTTTTCAAATTTTCTCTAAGTCCGAAGTGACTTATCAGAGAAGGTCTGATTCTGATGACAGAGAAAGGCTGGTTCTGATATCAGAACTGGCCTTGGCAGCGGATTCTGATCTGTCCGGGTAGCCTCAGAAAAATACTAAGGCAAATGCCTTTCTGATAACTCTGAAAACAAGATCTGCTGAACACAGATTCCAAGTCTTAGAGTTAATCAGTTAATATCCTAAGTGCAGAAATATAAGTTGCAGTAAAGTAAATGACACCGGATATTTTTATAGTGGTTCAAGGAACAACTCGTTCCTCTAGTCCACTGTTCCACTAGCTTTGAAGTAGATCGGTTACAAAGCTAAATCCTAGCACTCAAGAAGCACTCCTCGTCTTCTTCAAGCCTAGATGCCACCCAGGATGCAGTTCCACGTCCTGATGGCTGATCCTTTCACTCAGCTTCCCGGAAGTATCACCACTTCACTACTGCAGTTACTTGGACGCCCTTCTTTTCAGAAGATCCTTTTGAAAAACAGAGTTTTTCCTCCAACTTGCTTCGTTACAAATGATGTTTGATGAAGTTCTTGAAGTGTTGAAGAACAGGATGAACTTTGCTTGTTTGTTGGGGATGTGAGATTTGGAGTTTGAATCTTCCCAACGTAAGCTTGTCTTGTTGAAGGTTGTAGAATTTGAATCTCAAGAGAGCTTGAATGATGATGTGTAAGAGTTGTAGCAAAGTTGTTTTTCAGTTCTTCGGTGTGTAGCTTATATACTGAGGTTGTCTGCCCGTTGGAGGAGGAGACAACTGCATTAAATGCGCGTACAGTTGACTTGACCGCCGTTTTTGGAAGGTTTCTATTTTTTAAAATATATCTTCCCGGATTCCTTGGTCAATCATTTGCAATCAATCCTTCAGCGTATCAGGCTCATTTAATGTGCATTAAATGCTTTCCTTTCAGGCACAATCTTCTAGCCGTTGGATGTTTTTACCCGTTGAATTCATAGCTGTTGGATGTTGCTTGAAAATTTCTAAGTGTTCGTCGAGCTCTGATCAGGCTCTTCTGATATGTTGGATTCTGATGGCTATCTGATGAGTTGAGTTCTGATGGTCTTCTGATCTCTGACTGAACTCAGACTCTGACTCTGATAGGTCCGCTGATGAGTACTTCTGATCTGTAGATCTCATCGGCTATCAGATGACCAAGTTTCTCAGCAACTTTCATGGTGCAACTCTGATGAACTTCTGCTAAGAGAACTCTGATGGAGCAGTTCTCATAGAGCAAGTCTGAAGGAGCAGTTCTCATAGAGCAACTCTGATCGTCGACTACACTAATACTTACAATTAAAAATTCTAATATATAAAATCTAATTGGGGGTACTCTAATCTTCTAATCCTATAGCATCATCAAAATCTAATTACATTTATTCCTTACATTCGTACGTAGCTACAACTCTGTACGTTTAATGCTATTGGACTGCTTTATTTTTGGGCTGACTAAAGCAGTGGGTCGGGTGTTTTGTTTTAATAATAATAACAACAACACTAATAACTCAATAACTCATATCAATAATATAATGATAATGATAATAATACTAATAATGATAATGATAATAATTGGCCGGACTGAAAGGCTAGTGAGGATGATCGAAATAATATGGGTTACTCATAATGACTTGATGTGGTTCGTTTTCTAAACAGTCACTTTAGTTAAAAACATAGATTTTGGATGTTAGAAATAGACTCGTATATAAAATTAAAACCATATGATAGTATGAGGCTATTAGTTAAATGAATAAAATATAATTCGAATAGTATAGAGATATAATTATTTTGACGCAATTAATTCAAAGAGGGAGGATCAATAAAGGGTAGAGGAACGTAACTTTATTAAGTGGGCAGAATCTTGATTTTTGAATTTTGATATAAGGTAATTTGATTAATAAAAAAATGATTAACTCGATTAATTCATTAATTTAATAAATGCGAATAATAATATAAAAGGAGAGAATCGGGTAAAATAATTACAAATAGAATAAGTGACTAATTACCATCTTAATTAAAAAGGTGAATATTTAGAGACCGGAATAGAAGAAGAGAAATATGAGCATTGGATTTGAGGTAAGTTTCTCTGCCAATCCAAAATTGTTTCCTCGTATTATATGCTTATTATGCATTATGTGATTAAGTGTGAATTGTGAATTTTGTGTATGTGATTTTGAGGAGATATTATATAAATGGTAGTTGAGAAATATAAATTAAGCACTTTTGGGGTATTAAATATTTTAAATACCTTTGAGACTTTTTAAAGGGATTGAGAAATATCTTTGATGTATATATTAATTAATTCAAGATAAAAGTAAAGATTTTATAAGAGGTGAGCACCGCGGGAGAAATCCGCGGTGTCGGTTTTCCACATCCGGATAAATGTGGAGGGTGATTAGGGCTGCTACTACTAAGAAGTACAGTTTAAGTTTTAAGTGACATTTGGATCTATGATCCCTTTTAAAGAAGAAGTTATAGTAGTAGTCCCTAATCATTCAAGAATTTTAAAAGGTGGGGTGGTTGGTAGACTGAGTCCCGACTACCCGAGATGACTTACTACTCGGAGGGCTTGGAATCCCTTTTAGGGGGTGTGCACACTTAAGGTAGTCGTTTCATTTCCGCAAGAGCAGTTGTGGTACCAGCACTTGTTCGGGGTGGCCGTCCGTAACCACGGTCCACCGGGCTCAATCGAAAGGTTGAGCACCGCCCTTCTAAATTACTAGGAAGATAGAGAAGAAGTGAATTTTGAGAAATTCTAAGAGAAGAGTTACTATAGTATTTTCAAAGAAAAGTTGAGGACTTTAGTAAAGAAGTGATTTTGAGAAATATCAAAGAGAAAAGAATTTTGGTGGAGTGTGTCATTTTTATATAGTATTATATGAAAAACTATTTTTCGCCAAACCTGATTATTTTACGGGGTTGGGTAGTACTTACTTAGCTCTAAAGCTAATTTTTGTTTCCTTTCCCTTGTTTTGTTTTCTACACTTTATTTGTGCAGGTAATGGTGACTATGTTGATTGATGATTTCATGCGCCTGAGAGCGACGTAGAAGATGCCTTAGTCAAACCTAGTCATGAATAAACAATCCAATTATGTTGAAAACTTGTTTTACTTTGTTTTGTGATTGCCTGTGCATTCGGTTAAGAGATGACCGGATGTGGCGGTAACACCCATTTCCCAATTAAGACTTCCGCTGTATTTCTGATATTTTCAAATGAAATTGATAATTCCTTTGAAATAAACATTATTTAAATGTATTATTTTGGGAGGGAAAATGTGGGTGTTACAACTGCTACCCCATAAGAAATGAGACATCCTCCTTTCCAAGTTTCTGATAATATTCTTGGGAAAAGTATCTACTGCCAATAGATGAAGAGGAATAGTATTAAGTACATGCTTAACCAACACCAATCTTCCCCCAAAAGATAGATGTTTTTGTTTCCAGGTTGTCAGTTTATTGTCAAAAGCTTCCAGGATATGTTGACAATAGCTCTTTCTATTTATTCCTTTGTGCAGGTTGGATCCAAGATATTTCATGGGCAAATTGATCTTAGTCATACCCAAGAGCCTCTCCAAATTCCTAATTCTAGCCAGGGAGGTTTTCCCACAACAAAAATTACTTTTTCCGAAGTTGATAGCCTGACCAGAAGCCCTTTGGTATAAACCCAAGAAGTTTTTAAATCTCTGAATAGATCTAGCATCCCCATCCAGAAAAATGAGGATATCATCAGCATAACATAAGTGAGAAATAGGATATCCTGTAGGCCCAATCCAGAATGGTTTAATCTGATTGGACGACATTAAAAATTTTAATCCTCTAGATAAAGCCTCAGTAGCAAGGATGAAGAGATAAGGGGAGAGGGGATCCCCCTGCTTAACTCCTCTTTGAGGCTGAAAGTACCCTTTAGGAGAGCCATTAATAATGACAGAGAAATGGGTTGCCTTTAAATGATTCATTACCAAGGTAACAAATTCATTAGAGAAACCAAATTTGATTAAAACAGCCTGTAAAAAAGTCCAGGATAGCCTATCAAAAGCTTTTGCCATATCCAACTTTACAATGATATTAGTGCCCCTTACCTTCCTATCAATAGAGTTAATCATCTCCTGTGCCATCAACACATGATCTGAGATATCTCTCCCTTTCATAAAACCAGCCTGTTCAATCGATATCAACTTTGGCAAGATAGACATAAGCCTGGTAGCCAGAAGTTTAGTGCAAACTTTACTAATAAAATTAGATAGGCTAATAGGCCTGAAGTCTGAAAAGGAAGAAACTTTATCTCTTTTAGGAATTAGAGTAATAAGAGAGCTTCCCATAGCCTTAGGAATCACATTTCCTTGGAAAAAATCCTGCACTGCCAAAACCACATCAGCCCTAACAACTGGCCAACAATTCCTGAAAAAGACCCCATTATATCCATCAGGACCAGCTGCACTATCTTTATCCAAGTCCCAAACTGCCCCTTTAATTTCTTCTGAAGTAGGTAACATCATTAACATGTGATTATCATTGCTGTTAACCAATGCAGGTATGAAATGCAGAATGGAGTCTACATCTTGAACCTCTTCTTCAGCAAATATAGCCTGGAAGTAGTTTTCTACAGCCTGGGCAATAGCATCTGGATCAGTACAAAGATTCCCAGCAGAATCTTTAATATCGGTAATAGCTTGCAGCCTCCTTTTAACCTTCACATAAGCATGAAAGAAATTAGAGTTGGAGTCTCCATCCTTTAACCATTTAAGTCTAGCCCTTTGTTTCCAAAACTCATTCTCCTGCTTGTGTCTTTTCAATAAGAGTGCCTGTTTATAGGACCAATTTTCTCGATTGGCCTCCGAGGAGTTAGACTCAAACAATATTTCTGCTTCGTTAACTTCTTCCTCCAATTTCTTAATATCTTGGATAATATCACCAAAGCTAATCTTGTTCCAAGATTTAAGAATCTGTTTAAGAGATTGGAGCTTATTATAGAGTTCCCTCATTCCTCCAGAACTAGGAAAAGACTGTCAAGCCTCTTTAACAACCTGCATAAAGTTGGGATGGGAAACCCACATATTCTGAAACTTAAAGGGCTTGGGACCAGCTACTAACTGATTTTTGCAATGTAACAGGATAGGAGAGTGATCTGAAGATGTTTTATTAAGGTGTTGAATCTGGATGCTATCATAAAGACTCAAGAAAGAGTTATTAAAAAGAATACGATCCAGTCTTCTCCAAACCCTTCCGTTAGCCCTAACACCAGTCCAGGTAAACTGGGTTCCATGAAATGGTAAGTCAATCAGGTCAGAAGTAGCCAAACAATCCTTGAAATCATTCATGCTACTCAGATTTGGAATAGAATGACCCTTGTGCTCCCCCGGACCAGCTATGGCATTAAAGTCCCCTCCCACAAACCAAGGAGACTTATTAGCCATAGCCCAATCCTCCAAAAAATGTCAAAGAGTCCTCCTCTCAATGTAATTATGACTTCCATAGATAGCTGTGAACCAAATTTGATGTGAGCCTGAATGAATTTTCATATGACTGAACTGACTTCTAGTAGATATATCAGAAATATCTAACTTTGCCTTGTCCCAAAAGATCCAAATCTTATTATCATCACAAGAGAAAAACGAGTTCAAACCCAGCCTCATAGCAAAATCATTAATAGAAGAAGAAGAAATAATAGGTTCAATAACAACTAATAAATTAATACGCCACTGTCTAATTAAATCCCGTAGTCTTGGACAGGAAGAAACAAGACCACGAACATTCCAAATAATGCAATTCATCATGGGAAAGCAGAAAAAGCCTGGGCCAGCTTTTTAGCTGCATTCTTAGTGAGTCTAGGAGTGACTGGTAAGACCTGAGCAGGTTTTTTCTTCTTTTTCCTAGCAACTGAAATAAAACCATCAATCATAGGAGCTGTGTTTGTTGCCAGGAGATTCAAAAGGGCATCATCTGTCTGCGGCTTGGGCATTTTGGAAACCAGCAGATTCACCTTTTTGGTAAGTTGTTTCTGTGCATCTATCCAATTGTGTTTATTGTCAATAAAACCCCCATCACCATCAGAGGAATAACCTTTTGCAGAGACAGCAGGATCATACTTTGAAATTTTCTCAATCTGCATTGGGCAAATCATGTCACTTAAAGAAAGAAAGTGATTAGTAAAATAAGTGACAAATTTTATTGTAAAATTTGTACCAAATAAATTGTACTGGAAAGAACAAAATGCAATAAGGTAATTTTACCTTAATAGGATATTTAAAAGATCCTACCAGTACAAATTTTATTTGGTACAAAATATTCTAAGTCACACATTTTACTACTTCACTACACAAATTGAGCAGGTTCACGCACTTAGCTTCACAAGTATAATTGCAAGACAATGCCAAAGACATCAGAATAAGTGAACAGTGAAGACATCAGATTAGGCGAGCAGAAGTGTGAAGGCCTAAGGTATGGGTTTACCATTCGTACAAAGCAAGTGGCCTTCAAAGACAATTCCTTATCCTGCTCCAACACAAGAAGACGCAAGTACAAAACTTTGGACGTCAAGGATTAAATCCTCTCAACCAACGGAGGAAATTAATCTAATGGAGATGCCTATAAAAATAGGCAGAAGCATGAGTTCAAAGATAAGTCATTGAGTTCAAAGCAAGAGATTCTGTTATTACACTACGAATATCCAGCAAAAGAGAAAGTGCTAGAATACTCTGCTTTGACTCATGCTTCACTAAGCTCTTAGACTAGATCATTCATTGTAACATTCATAGAGCTTAGATTTTAGTTGGCGGTCAGAACTTTCGTGAAACATTTCACAAGGTTGTAAACACTTAGGAGAACAGTTGTTCGGATCCTAAGGTGTGGTTAGATAGATAGAGTACCTTTTGATCCTCACTGGATCAATTGAGAAAAGTCTTAAGGTTTGAGTAACTTGGAGTGGTGTTATACTCCTCGTGAAACGCCTTCAATCTAGGCCAGAGTTGTCAAGGCTAGATTGGCACTAATTGTATTGGGCTGAATACTTTAGTGGAAATCCATTTGAAAGAGAATGGGACTGGATGTAGGAGGATTACACCACCTCTGAACCAGGATACATCGTGTGTTGATTTACTTTCACATATACAAAGCACACACCAAACACTTCTCACAAAAGGATTGTAGTTTGTCAGCAGCATCCTAAGCAGTAGTCTTAACTGACCCTACTGCTTATCCTACTGCTTAATAACTCACTCTCCTTGAGACTGCTTTCCACGAAGAAGATTTCAAAAACTCAGAAGGTGTCTCAGCAGTACCCTGGTCTTCACCCACCTGCTGAGCCCACTGCACACCCATACGTGTCTCTCTTAACTCTATAATAGTTAGAACAAAAAGCCTATCCAAGAGTCATCCTGTTTCTCAGTAGTTGCCTCAGCAGTTCCCTGCCTTCCAGCCAACTTCCAACCCAACAGTTGCCTCAGCAGTAATCTGCCCACCAGCCAACTGCCAAGCCTACTGCCAGTTCCAAACATCATCAATAATAGAAAGTTTTCTTGCAATAATCATCTAGAGGTTAGAGACTTCCGCTGTGCATCTATTAATCTCTCAAAAGATTATAGATCAACTCATCTAGAAGGGAAAAGGTTTTTAAAGTTGCAAAACCTTTAAAAGTCTATTCACCCCCCCCCCCCCCCTCTAGACTTTTACCTCTATCCGGGACCATCAAGTGGTATCAGAGCGGTGTGTTCCTAGAGTCAGTTTCTGACTACTTTTGAACTAAAGATCCAAGTCCACTTTTATCCCAAAACTTTCTAAAAGATGGATAAACAACAAGCAAAGAATCTGTTGATCAACAGCAACAAATCCGATGACTGGAAAACAAAGGATGTATGGAATGAACTCACGGAGATTCAATCAGAAGATGATCAAAGCAGCTCAAATGATGAAGGCTGCTCATCAGAAAGGAAGGAGGAAGCTATTACTTGCCTCTTTGGAATGTTTCCAGAAAATAGCTCCTCTCACAACTGTGATATGGCCAGATCCTATGAAGGTGACAATGATGAGGTATTATGTAACACCCCGACCCCGTGGGACCCCGAGGTAGTTACTCCGGACCAATAGTACTGTCCTCACAAACCGCCACTAGCCTTCTACGCGCACTTTGTCCTCACTCGTGCGCCCTGAGAGACTTCCCAGGGGGTCACCCATCCCAAGACTACTCCCGTGCAAGCACGCTTAATTTTGGAGTTCTTAGTGATGAGCTCCCTTAAAAGGAGATGCATCTTGTTGGTATGAGTAGTACTATTAATCCTTTTCAATTAATCTCGGGTATTACAATCACCCCCACTTAGGAACGCAACGTCCTCGTTGCGCCCTTAAACCAATCTCAATCAAACCACGAAATCTTTTCCCCTGCTAAGTGTCTGCCCAATATTCAACGGATCAGCACACTCTCGCAGGGTTGCTCTGATACCACCTGTAACACCCCGGCCCCGTGGGACCCCGAGGTAGTTACTCCGGACCAATAGTACTGTCCTCACAAACCGCCACTAGCCTTCTACGCGCACTTTGTCCTAACTCATGCGCGCCCTGAGAGACTTCCCAGGGGGTCACCCATCCCAAGACTACTCCCGTGCAAGCACGCTTAACTTTGGAGTTCTTGGCTAATGAGCTCCCTTAAAAGGAGATGGACCTTGTTGGTATGAGTAGTACTATTAATCCGTTTATATGAAATCTCAAGTGTTACAATCACCCCCACTTAGGATCACAACGTCCTCGTTGCGCCCTTAAACCAATCTCAATCAAATCCCAGAATCTTTTCCCCTGCTAGGTGGGGGTGATTGTAACACTTGAGATGGGTGACCATTAGCCAAGAACTCCAAAGTTAAGCGTGCTTGCACGGGAGTAGTCTTGGGATGGGTGACCCCCTGGGAAGTTTCTCAGGGCGTGCATGAGTGAGGACAGTGCGCGGTAAAGGCTCGTGGTGGTTTGTGAGGACAGTACTAGAGGTCTGGAGTAACTACCTCGGGTCCTGCAGGGCCGGGGTGTTACAGGTGGTATCAGAGCAACCCTGCGACAGTGTGCTGATTCGTTGGATATCGGGCAGACACCTAGCAGGGGAAAAGATTCTGGGATTTGATTGAGATTGGTTTAAGGGCGCAACGAGGACGTTGTGATCCTAAGTGAGGGTGATTGTAACACTTGAGATTTCATATAAACGGATTAATAGTACTACTCATACCAACAAGGTGCATCTCCTTTTAAGGGAGCTCATTAGCCAAGAACTCCAAAGTTAAGCGTGCTTGCACGGGAGTAGTCTTGGGATGGGTGACCCCTGGGAAGTTTCTCAGGGCGTGCATGAGTGAGGACAAAGTGCGCGGTAAAGGCTCGTGGTGGTTTGTGAGGACAGTACTAGAGGTCTGGAGTAACTACCTCGGGTCCTGCAGGGCCGGGGTGTTACATGTCAAGCACCAATTGTCTCCTTCTTGTTTCCAAACTCCGGACGAGTCTTGCCTGTTGCCAAATAACTATGCCGAATAACTGTAACACTTGAGATTTAATATAAATGGATTAATAGTACTACTCATACCAACAAGATGCATCTCCTTTTAAGGGAGCTCATCCGCTAAGAACTCCAAAGTTAAGCGTGCTTGCACGAGAGTAGTCTTGAGATGGGTGACCCCCTGGGAAGTTTCTCAGGGCGCGCACGAGTGAGGACAAAGTGTGCGGAAAAGGCTAGTGGCAGTTTGTGGGGACAGTACTAGAGGTCTGGAGTAACTACCTCGGGTCCTGCAGGGCCGGGGTGTTACATGTCAAGCACCAATTGTCTCCTTCTTGTTTCCAAACTCCGGACGAGTCCTGCCTGTTGCCAAATAACTATGCCGAATAACTGTAACACTTGAGATTTAATATAAATGGATTAATAGTACTACTCATACCAACAAGATGCATCTCCTTTTAAGGGAGCTCATCCGCTAAGAACTCCAAAGTTAAGCGTGCTTGCACGAGAGTAGTCTTGAGATGGGTGACCCCCTGAGAAGTTTCTCAGGGCGCGCACGAGTGAGGACAAAGTGTGCGGAAAAGGCTAGTGGCAGTTTGTGGGGACAGTACTAGAGGTCTGGAGTAACTACCTCGGGTCCTGCGGGGCCGAGGTGTTACAGGTGGTATCAGAGCAACCCTGTGACAGTGTGCTGATCCGTTGGATATCGGGCAGACACCTAGCAGGGGAAAAGATTCTGGGGTTTGATTGAGATTGGTTTAAGGGCGCAACGAGGACGTTGCGATCCTAAGTGGGGGTGATTGTAACACTTGAGATTTAATATAAACGGATTAATAGTACTACTCATACCAACAAGATGCATCTCCTTTTAAGGGAGCTGATCCGCTAAGAACTCCAAAGTTAAGCGTGCTTGCACGGGAGTAGTCTTGGGATGGGTGACCACCTAGGAAGTTTCTCAGGGTGCGCACGAGTGAGAACAAAGTGTGCGAAAAAGGCTCGTGGCGGTTTGTGCAGACAGTTTAGAGGTCTGGAGTATCTCGTGTATGCGCTAATCCCGTTATGGGTGAATTATGTAATTGGGCCATGTTCCGAATCCATGGTACCATCACGAGTAAAGTTACGAGACTAATAATGGGGATAACAAGAAATTACATAACTACAATTACAAATCTCTCAAATATAAAATTTAATAATATCATAATAAAAGAGACTTACGGCTTGTGTTCATAATTCTTTTTTTTTGGGGGGGGGGGCAAATAATTTCTAATAGTAATATTTATACAAAAAAACTAGGGAGGCCATGGCCCCTTAACCTCCTATGTGCCTCCGCCCCTACCAGTGGGTGAAAAAACTGGGGCTTTATCTAGTAATTTTCCTTTACCCGAAGACATTCGAATTACTTTCATCTCTATTTGTAGTAGCAGGTACAAATATACTGTTGGTGGAGTCTATCACATTACAAGGTTAACGAGTTGGTTCATTAGTTCATTACTATGCGTTCTTTCAACTCTATGTCTCACCCTGATGTAGCCTTTAATTTGCTGGTTTTGTATCTTGTAATCCTTGTTAATATTAATTGAGTTGCCTTTTATCAAACAAAATGTTCCTATATTTCTGTAGTGCTACTATTATGAGTAATTCTTGTCAAAATCATGTATACCCAAAGGCTAAAGCACACACATTTAATATTAGTGCGTACTCAAATTAGAAATACGATATTTTAATTAATATGATCAAGATATACGGTGGGAGTGTTTGATTGATAGCTAATCAGCCAATTTTTGGTTTTTTTGACCATGATTTGGCTTGTTAACTGGATCCATCAGATATACGGTGAGAGTGTTTGATTTAGTGATGGACCCGGTTCGGGCCACCCGGCCCGGGAACCGGTCCGGCCCGGTACTGTCCGGGCCCGGCCCGGCCCGGCACTGTCCGGGCCCGGCCCGGGAACCGGGTACCGGTTCCGGGTCATTGGCCCGGTTTAGGAAGGATAGCGGGGTGGGTACGGGTCTAGGGAATATGGAACCAGCCCGGCCGGTTCCAGGCCCGGTTCGAGCTTTATTCTTTTTTTTTTTTTAAATTTTTTTTAACTTTCCGGGTTGGGCTGGGCATTTTGGGCTGGTTTGGGGGTGGGGGTGGGGGTGAGGGGGGGGTCGGGGGTTAATTAGAAAAAGCAAAAAAAAAAAAACTAAACTGGCCCGACCCGGACCCGCTGGTAACCCGGGCCGGTCCCGGGCCTTCCCCCAATCACAAAAGGCCTGACCCGGCTCGGCTCCATGCCTAGTTTGATTGATAGCTAATCAGCCAATTTTTGGTTGTTTTTGACCATTATTTGGTTTTTTTTTACCATGATTTGACCTTTCCGTTTTTTTTCGTAAATTTTCCACGTTTACGCCTTCTCTTCTAAAATAAATATCTCCCTCTCTTATCTTCTTCGTACTGGCAAAGGTTCACGTTCAACGGAAACAACAATAGCACAGTGGAGGTAAATATTTCGTGCAACTGAGCATAGCCCACAGTGCTCCCAAGTAGCATAATCAGTGTCGTGACTATGAAAAAA
The DNA here is from genome assembly GCA_945859915.1 of Cuscuta epithymum. Lineage (NCBI taxonomy): Eukaryota > Viridiplantae > Streptophyta > Magnoliopsida > Solanales > Convolvulaceae > Cuscuta > Cuscuta epithymum. Next base: position 706,332 of record CAMAPF010001142.1, read on the forward strand.
TCTGTCAAAATCTATTTTTTTATAAGAAGACATAATTACTCTAGTCCACATTTTAGTTCGTAAGAAAAAGGTTAACAAGAGGATTTCTTCGAAGACAATAGGCTAGATCACGTGTTTAATATGCTCTACTCCTTTAAGAAGAATCGATTTTCCTTGGTTAGAGAATGACACGCTGGTATAGTGGTATCCCTATTTTCCTTGGTTAGAGAATGATCAGGGACGGATCCAGGATTTTAAGTCAAGAGGGGCGAAATTTCTTTTGTGGACGGGTGAAAAATTTTCTGCTAGTGTAGCGGACGAATTTTCGCTAGTGTAGCGGAGCATTTTCTTTTGCTAGTGTAGCGGGGCGATTTTTTTCGCTAGAATAGGGCTCTACGGCTATTTTTATTCAAAAAAGTTCATTTGATAGACATACACGATGACATTTAAATCTATAATATTCTAAATTTAAACAATGAAAAATTAACTTTGATTTTGTGATTGAAATAATCTAGAAAAAGTATTGATACATTAAAGCGTAAGAGATGGTAAATCAAAGGAAGATTATTTGAAAATAAAAAAGGATATATAACATTTTAATTATCAAATTATTTGAAGAAAAATTTAAAAGGTACACTACCAAAAAAAATCGCCATAGGGTCGGATTTTGGCTCGGATCACTTCATAAAAATCCCAGACTATCGTCGTTGGCACGGATTTGACACGGATCATGAATCCGTCGCACCTGGCTCGTGCCAAACGAGTTGGCACGACACAATATATCCGTGCCAACCCTTGGCTCAGATTTAGGAGCGGAAATATCCACGCCAACCATACTTTACAGGACCCAAATACTTTGTCTCGGATTTGAATTGGCACGGATTTAGGGACGGCTATTGTCGGGTCGGCCAAAACAAAACCCGTTTTGTTGTCACGGATAACGGCCGCGCCAAACCTTCAGCAATATCACCATTCTACCCAGGAATGTTGGTACGGATAAATCCGTGCCAAATGGATTTACCAAAAAAAAATGTACACCATACATATGTATGGTGTACATTTTTTCCCCCTGCATGGTTAGAAACAAAACAACATTAAAAGCACACATCTATATAGAACACATGCAAATATGCAATATAGAGAACATTATAGTCCAGGCAAATAAAACAGTAAATAAAAGACTAAATGTACAGAATACTAAATTATTACATTCCAGGCAGATAAACCACTGCCAAAACAATAGTAAAAATGGCAAGTAAATTGCCAGAAGATGTCCAGAACCAATACGGAAATTAATATTGTTTTTTCATCACGCAAAGATATCTTCCAGTCGCACTTCATTCGAGTCATGAAGCATGTTCATTTGGGCAGAGGTCGGGGTACGAAAATCCGAGAAATCAGGCAGCGGGACGGAAGGGTTCACACTTCGCACTTGTTCCATGTACGCCGTAAACGCGGAGGTCATGTTCGCCATCTGGGTTTGCCACTGCTTTTCCTACTCCGCAAATCAGGCTTCGAGCTGGTTTTTTATGCGGGCATCGATTTCCTGCTGAGTCGGCCCCGATATCCGGCTAGAACATTCAACGTCCAATAGCGCTTCGGCTTCAGATCCCGTCCCAAACCGCCTGCCTTTGTACAGCGGCACCACCGCGCAAAACAGCTCAGAATCATCCACTTCGTACGATCTCCCTTGAGACTCAGCCTGGGCTTTCATTTCATTGTATTTTTGCTGCACAATAAGAAAATACGGGGTTCAAATATACTCATACTATAATACAATAGTATGAAAAAAACTGATATATACCTTTGTTTCAACTACACGTGCCGGGGGATCACCAGATTTCGGGACATACACCTTGTCAGACACCTCAATCTTCAATGGGGGCCGATTCAACTCCTTCGTCTACAAATTTAAACAGTACACAGTTCATTATAGGTTAAAAACTCTTAGATTTTTTTTTAAATTTATAATATAAATCTTACCAGCCTTTCAACATGCGCAGTCACCGGTATCCTTCCACCGCGATACTGTGACTCTTTCCCTGCTTTAGAATTTCTGTTCTTCTTTCCAGCACGGCTTTTCTTCTTAAACGCATCAGAGGACCAATACTCTAGCAACAGCTTCCAATCTCCTTCACCAATCCAGTCCGGCTTCTTGTTGTCCCGCCTAGCTCTACCAATGTTTTTGCTCAGCCATTCAGAGGCCCGAGACTTGAACTTCTTCTTTATTTTGGTATTAAAGCAGACATCCCACTCATACTTCCTCTGAAAACTCAAAAAATAAGTTATAGCAAAATAGCACACAATCTGTCAAAGAAAAACTAAGTGTAAGTACGTTCCACATACCTGAAACAGTTTCCACCAATGGTTGCGTTGATCAGCATCCGCATTCATATAAGAACGCCACGACCCGTGAAAATTGTTAGTGAGGATTGAAATGATGTTGTTGAGGACAGATGGATTGCTACATCATGAAAGCACTTATTAGTAATGTATAGGTCAAAATTATTTATATAGAATAAAATAATGTAGTATTACTCTTTACCTTCTCATTTCAAAGGGTGAAATGAAGGTCTTCCTGGGAACGGATTCTTCAGGGGTTGAAGAATCAAAACCATTTGGCTGATCATCAGAGAGGTGTCGAGATTGGATAGACTCATGCGAATCAGCTACAGGAGAGTTCTGGTCATTCCGGACTATGTGTGGGCTACCTCCACCACCCCGACCCCCGCGGGAGGAAGTAAACGAAGTGAATGAACCTCTACGAGCAGACATTCTATTGAAACGCATAACAAATTTATAGACAGAGACTAGTGAAACAGTTAGGCTATGACCAAATGCATACAAAAAAGAAGTATAGATTTAATAATATAAACAGATTGTTACACCTAGTTATAAAAGGAAGTAATACACAGATTGTCAAACTGCCAGATTAATTACCAACTTATAATTCTACATCATGTATATACGGTTTTACAGCTTTCATAATTATTCTAATTGGTTTAACATTATTTATAGTTAATTTTAGAGTTTGGCACTCAGAGGTATACAAGAGTTTTGAATTTATATACTTTGTTAATAAAAACTAAGTTTACGATACTGTATGGACAAGATGATTAGAATACTTCATTTGTAATAAAAAAAAATTAAAAAAAAAACTCATTATACCACTTCGTTTATAATACAAATTTATAATATTTATAAATATCACAATCATATTTATAATACTTCGTTCATAATATTAATTTATAAACACTTCTTTCATATAAATTTATAAATACTTCATAACTACCACTGTTATAATAGTTCGCTTCTAATTAAAAAAAATATAAACAAAAATATATGAACAAAAATATATATTACTTTGTTTGTAATTATAAATACAACTGTTATAATTTCTATTGTTAATAATACTTCATTTCTAAATTAAAAAATAAAACCACTTTAATACTATAGAAATCCCTTTGTCATAATTTTATATAGATGATAATCCTTCATAAATAGTTTATAAAAAATCATTTACAAACTAATTTTAATACCCAAGTCTCACGTTGCGCGGCTCAAAAGCAAATTGAGGATAACACCTGTCAAAATGCTTCCACGCTGCGGAATCTGATGGATAACACATTAACCCTTCTTCAGTGTCATGCTCTACATACCACGTCATGTGTTTAGCGGTGGCGCTTGAGGCATATAATCTCTGCAAACATGGTGCTAAAGGAAGATATATCAACTTAGATGCTGCAAATCTTTTTCGTGCTTTTCGACCCATACCTGATATGGGCTTGTACCTATCCGCATTACAAAACTTACACCGGATCAGTGTTTCGTCGTTCTTCCAAAACATCATATATCCTTCAGGGCATGCATGCATTTTTATCATAGGGAGACCTAACTCAGAAACAAACTTTTTCATGTTGTAGTAAGTATCGGGAAGACAATGGTCACGAGGTAACATACTACCAACTGAGTCTAATATTTTGGACATGCAGCTCTCAGATAGGTTATATTCTGACTTTATGTTAAGAAATTCAGAAACTGCTGATAATTGGGAATGATAATAACAGTCAGAATATAAAGGCTGATCCGCACTTTTGAGCACTTCTTGAAAACTAGTGCCTAACACGTCCACATCATAATATGATGAACTTGGTCCTTCATTCACATTATTGTGTGCGTTGAACTCACTATCCGTGTGGATATTGGGAAACGTAGAAGGATCAGCCAAATCATAAAGTATTTTTTGCTCCCATACAATTTCTTCATAATTTCCCCAATTAGCCATCTCGTCGGGAACATACCTCGATGTTCCTACGTTTTGCGGCAACAGCTCTGGCTCAATTGGTTCTTCTTGAGAAGTCCAGTTGTAATAGTTTTCAACAAAACCATGCGTATATAAATGCCAACAAACCTCCCCACCATCAACAAATTTGTTACTCTTACACTCTATACAAGGACATCTTATTTTACTTCCATCCATATAGCGTGTTTGCCCTTGTGCGAATCTAATAAATTCGTTAACTCCATTTTCGAACACTTTTTTCAATCCTCTACCATTTTCCTTGTAGCGGTCATACATCCAACTTCTAGTTTGTCTATACATTGTGCCTGAATATTAAAAAATATCTTAATAATTTATTTTGACAATATATCTTAACGAAATTAATTTATTAAATTTAGAAATTAATGTCTCACGTTTTAAAGCTAACACTAGAATTCAATCAATATAATTAAGACAAATAATACTGATAACAACTCGTAATATGCATATGATCAAATTAATTTAAACACAGAATGGTCGAAATTAACATACCTTAAGTACAACGACGATACCATGTAATATAAAGTAAGAAATCCAAATATAAACCTCCAGATATCAAGTAATATAACTTCCAATTTCTATCCAGAATTCATCATACACAAAGATTAAAGACATCATTTTGAGAGATGTAGTTTCTTTCACACACCAAGCATGTATTTGTAGAATTAGTAGGCACGGAATTTGGGACGGAAATACCCCAGCCAAAATGTCCCAACGGCCTTCATTGTCTCGGATATTGGCACGGAATACCATTTAGGGAGAAAGTGGGGAAGGCAAATTAATGGTTAAATTTTGGCACGCCTTTTGGGTCTGATATACGCCTGCCAACATAACGTCTACATTTTGGTACGGATATAAGGACGGAAATGGGCTCAGCCGAATATGATGCGGAGTTGACGCGGATATAGGCACGGAACCATTGGCACGGAATCGCGCCACACCAACTTTGAACAAAAAGTGCCCCACGTTGGGACGGACATAGTTCTCTGCCAACTTGTCTCGGACTTTGCGACGGATTTAGTCGCTAGCCAAATGATTTGAATTTTTTTCGGTCTTGGCACGGAGGTAGGGTCGAAAAGTTCGAGACAAACGTATTGGCACGGATAAATCCGTGCCAGAGACGGAATATGCCGACTATTTAGGCATTCCGTGCCCACATACGTGCCAAAATTGTCTATGACATATTCCGTGCCTAAATCCGTGTCTATAACGAGTTTTTTTGGTAGTGGTAATTATCTATTAATACTTTTTAAATAACTACTGTCTTGTTTAACCACATGAATATTATCACAATAAAGATTTGATTTTTGAATTGCAATAGTATATGTATGAGATTATTACTTTTAGAATAATATTATGATACTAATCCATATATTTGGTGCATATTATATTTGTATCAATGCTAAAATAAGTTAAAGTTTATTATATATGCAAAAAATTGTTTTTATGATGTAAGAAGTAAATGAATTGTGTAATTTAATGTCAACAAACATTTATATTTTAAATTCACTTCACATGATCTAAAATTGTTTAAGTAGTGTGTCTGGTCTTTAATTTTATTTGATATTTTCCAAAACCGAGTGCTAATTATCTAACAGAGATAAAAAGAAATGGCAGAATCTAACAAAGACAATTAAACATTACAAAACTAGGAATATTCATATAATAAGTATCCTAAGTTTTAAACAATGAGTTGTTTTTATTGTTTATTTGTTTAAGTTATGTAAATTATTTTAGATGTTTCTTCTTTGGAATCTACAATTTAGTACGTAGTATTACATTATGTAAGACTATATATTAATTCTAAAACCTAGAAGTTAAGGGGGGCGAACACATATACTACGTATATATCTAACTAATATTACATATATACTACCTTTGTCCCATTTATATTGTCCCGGAAGAGGGTGGCACGATTATTAAGAAAAATGGGTTTGTGTGATTGATATTAATTGATAAAGTAAGAATAAAGTAAGAATGATTTAGAGCCACACAAACTTTGCCAAATATGGTATGGGATAATTTAAGTGGGACTTCCCGAAAAGGCAAAACGGGACAATATAAATGGGACGGAGGGAGTAATTGAAAATTTTGAAAGTCCAAGGAAGGCGGTCCCCCCCCCCCGCTTAAATCCATCCCTGAGAATGACACGCTGGTATAGTGGAATCCCTATCTTGCAATAGTTTTTTGTACTGGTAGTTAATTAAGCCGATCATTTTTGTTTTTGCTATGAAGTAACATGTTTTTGTTACGCGTTATGTGAAAGTGATATTAGAACTATAATTATACATAAAATGTATAACGTAATACTAAAGAAAACGTCAAAAAAAAAGAAAAGTATGTCCTTCAATGTCATTACACAAATTATCATTACACTTTAATCAGCTAGTTAACCAAACACCATTTTACAAACTCTTAATACTATCAGCCGATTAAAACAGCCAACTAAACCAGCGGTCATCTATCAACCTAAGCAAACGAGCAATTAAAAAACACCCCCAACAACATAACAATCATTTGTTCAGCAGTTCGCTACATCAACACTGTCGGATGGATTCACTTTATTATTTACAAGATTTTGACGTAAACGGCTATGTAGCATTAGAAAACACAATGTATATGTGAATCGACATGACGAGAATGGGATGACTACACGGGAGGTATGTTGGAGAATGAGAAACCGCTGTACCCCTTGTATGCATAGTACGCGATCCGAGTATAGTAGAACCCGGGCAGGAACAGAATTCCTCCCAGTATGGCGAAAAATAGCCCTGTAAACATCTCAAATATAAAAAGACACATTAGTTCACAAGAAATAATGCACATTGCATTGCATGCCTTCTTCTTTGAGTGGCCGGATAAAAATCCCAAGAAATAATAATTCGTTTATTTATTTTCATTCTCTTCTTTTTTCTCTTATCTAAATTTTCAGCTACACAATTTTCAACTTACCACCGCAAGTCATTGGCGCAAGATTCAGGACCCAAGATTTGGGCATGCGAGGATCACTACCCATTTGTTCTAAATATCCTAAATAGAAGGCTTATATGTGTTTTTAGTCCCTTCAAATATGACACAATTTGTTTTAAGTCCCTACAAAACTTTTTTCTTGGTTTTCATCCCTGCAATATGCACTGTTTTGTTTTAAGTCCATCTCTGATTCTGAGAATCTGAAACTACTCTACTTACAAAAAACATTATTGTCAATTACATGATACGACACAGAGAATTGGTATGGAAAATATTATTGAAATCGTAGAAAATAAGAAGAATACAGTCGAGACCAATTCGAGAGGGCCTCGATCTCTCCCAGATCCCAGTTTTCCCAAATCCCAGCCTCCTTTTCCTGACTCATCTGTTTGCCTTTTATTTCCTTTCTCCAGCCTGTCCAGCTTCCACATTTATTTAGACCACCCTTTTATTTCCTTTCTCCAGCTCAACCTGTTCAGCTTCCACATTTATTTAGGCCATTCCCCCCAAGCTTGATTCCCCCTATTATTAATAAAACCCTCCTAAAAGGGCCGGCCCTTAATTAAGTTATTGGGCTTAGAACCCTATTATTAAACAACATTAAAATACTAAATGGATTCTTATTATTTGTAGTGCCCAGGTCCCTATTTGTTTTTAGTCCATCTCTGATTCTGAGAATCTGAAACTACTCTACTTACAAAAAACATTATTGTCAATTACATAAATCTACTTGAAATACTCCGTATTTAAATACTTCCTGTTATAATTTTTTTGAGGCTAATATGAGAGTTAAAACAGCGTAAAACTAAGTATTCACATTTTAAAAATACATATTAAAAACCTTCCAAAAAATAAAATTAAATACTTTTTTAATAACATGACAAATAATTAGGGGAGATCTATTAATCGGAGTTATTTTGAGGTCAAAGGGAGATTGTTATCATCAGTGATGGACTAAAAAGAAAACCAAACTAAATTGTAGGGACGAAAAACAAAATGTACTATATTTGCAGGGACTAAAAACACATTTAAACCTAAAAAGAATTAAAATTTAACTCAAATGCACAAATAAGACTCCAGTTTATTATTATACCCCTTTATATAATAAAATAAAAAACCCAGGCTTCTATCGATCAATCTGAGCGGTTCTCCTTCTTAGCTACTCTTCTCTATACCACACCATCAAGTCACTGACTTTACAGTTTATCGCCACCGCACGTTCTCTGTCGCCATCACCATCTCTATTTACCGCCTCGTTACCCCGCCTCTTCTTCCACCATCGCTTTCGATTTCTGATTTCCAGGACTCCTCTGTTTTTCGAAATTCAGTTTTTCATTGATTTTGTCATTTTCAGAAGACATTTTCTAATTTCATTTCCTAATGACATTGATGCGGGAACTGTTCAAACCACTATTCACCTTACGGCTTGCCTCAAGATAGTTGCAGCAAATGCAATTACCTAATGGAAAATGGAGTTCACAGTATTGCTTTTTATTTGCTTGTTTGTTTAGGCATTGGTGGCTATTTAACTAGAGAAATGTTAATGGAATTAATAGAAAATCACTGAACCCCCCAATATAAAAACATTGAAGGTCATTTATATGTGTTCATCACAACTTCCATCTTTGGGTAAGTTTGGCATTAGTGGTTGGGGTTCTCAAGGTAGTCGAAAAGCAAGTACTTTCTGCCTATGTTGAAGCCATAGCTCGAGATTCTGCTTCTGTGCTAGAGCGTGAAACTTTTTCTTTCATTGCTTATCTTACATTATACCCTGTTTTCCTATTCTAACATAGGAGAACACAAACTATTGACAGGATGATAATTATACCGATTTACTTTGGCCAGAGCCTCCATATTGAGCAATTCAAGAAAAATCTAGAATATTATATACTCCGTAGATGTCTAACATTTCCTTTAAATATGTACACAAGAATTGAATGTTGGAAAATATTCTACAGTTTTCTAGAGGATATGAGGAATTATCAAAAAGCGTGTGGAAGAATGTAAAACATTCTAAAACATTTTGGAGCTTTCTATAAAAATGTGAAACTATATAATTGTGTATAAGTGCGTCCAAGCCTCTAGAACATCATTCTCAGTAGTTCTTGTGGTAATGCTGGGATTTCTTGGAAGACTAAAAAAAATTTAGAGAATAAAAAGTTCTAGAAAGCTCTAGAGAAGACTAGCTTGTTGCTTTAGAGTTTAGTGTAAATCTGAGTGAGACTCTTCGTTCCTGGGTGAACTTTGAGGAGAGCTCTCTCAAGTGAGTGAGAGTATGAGCTTCCCAGGAGTGAGAGCCTCCTTGAAAGAGAAGAGTGAGAGTCTTCTTGTGAGAGAAGAGAGCCCAAGGATATTTGTGATGAGTTAAGATGTTCGTGATGAGTGTAGTGAAAAGCTTCCTTGAGAGAGAGAGAAGAAAAACCAGGAAGGCTTCTATGTATTTGAGTGAGGTAGAGTAAAGTTGTCTCACGTAACTAAAGAGTGAAGTCAACTACTTGTATACTTGTAAAATATTTCTTGTAAACTCAATTGTATAATACAAAGTCATACTATCAACTTGAGTCTTTATATTGTGCGTGGGCGATGTTTACGAGAGTGTTATGAGCTCGTGATCACATAGATCGGAATGTGTTTCCCTTGTATTCTTCTACTTCAAAACCAAAATTTGAGACAAAATTCATAATAAAGATTTTAAAAATAACAGCAACAGTATTAGGGATTAGTGGAATACTATAGTTCACATCGGGGGGAAAATAAGTCCTTTTAAGAGGATGGCAAAACCTATTTGGTAACTCTGTTTCCAGCTTATCGGATTTATTAGTCTTATCAATTACTTTTTATTGAACACACGACTTTTGATTTCACATGTTGAATTGCATAATAAACAAAATGAGTAAGGTTGAAATTATTTTTTCAAGTTACCGTAGAAGACTATTTTAACTACTTTTCATATAATTTTTTTCTTAATCTAGGTGTTATCAAACGGCTTTATATCTTCCCAACAAGAACGAACAGGGCTGGTTTTAATCTATGTTTCATTTATGTATCTTGTAATTTTTAAACAATTGCAAGTATAGAGAAGTTTAAAGGCATAGAGATTAGGTAACACGAAAATATGTAGTACTACGTAGAACTCAACTCATAGTCCAAATTTTGATTTATTTACATCATGGCACGGTAAATTGACTAAATTCCTTGGCAGACGGAACCATGGCTCGTTATCACTACTTACAAGCCCCTCTTTTCGAAAGAAAATCACATTTGCCAGAGATTACAGTGGAGAGAAAAACCCAAGATAGACGAAGAAAAAGAATTTATGAGAAAATAATAGGCAGGATGAAGGAAAAATGAAAAGCATGGAAGGGGAAACTAGGGAAATCAGGGAAAGAGGAGTACCGTGTGCCCGGTCACCGCCTATCTGGTTGACGGCCATGAAAGTACCGAGGATGATTGCGAGGACGCCGAAGACGAGGAGAGAAACGGCTAGAGAGATCTCCTTCACCGGAGGTCGGTTGTTGAGGGTGTAGGGGGGGTCAATCATGATATCTTCATCGGATATGGAAAAAGCGTGATCTACATATGCCATGATTTCTTCCTCTAATAATGAACAGATCTAGAATCAAATTAATATTCCGAACACGATAGCTGAGACGGAAGCGGCGGCTAGGAGCACGGCGTTGGTCTTGCTGACGATTGGGGTAAGTGGAAGATGAGAAGAGGAGGCAGGTTTTAAGAGTTTTATCAGCTATGATTCCTTGAAGCAAACTAGCTTCCCCTCCTTCCCAATGCACGCAAAGGCTTTAATTTTGAGCAAATTAATAAAGTAGAACCTAGAGGCTAGAACGGCATGTAAAATCACCTCCCCAAGTTCGCCTAATTTATGACATTTATACCAAGGTAAAATAGCACTTTTAATCCTGGAAATAGTCATTATATCAAAATGTGAGATCCTTATTTCTTAGTTTATGAATGTCACCGTTCAATTGTTCAAATAGCTGCAAATGTAGTCTTTTGAGAAGTGAAATGTACAATGTGGACCAGGAGTACATTTCACCCCCCCAAAGGATCACATTTACAGCAATTTGAAAAATTGAGCGGTGACATTTACAATCTCAGAAATACGAGTCTCACATTTCAATATGATGACTATTTCAAGGATTAAAAGTATAATCTTCTCTTATATGAATGAAAAAGTGGTTTAAATGAAAATCATGTTTACAACTTTACATATAGTACTCCTCATTAAGATGTTTTTTTCTTTTAATTTTTTTAAATCAATTATGAACTAGATTTATGTAGGGAAATGGTCCAAAATAGAAGCAAAAGAAGGCCGGTGTACCCAAAAAGGAGTCCTTCCTTTTAAATTACCTAAACGGGAGTGTTTTTAATGTACTAGCAGCACGTCAACCCTTCTATGTCCTCTCTCTTCTCTTCAATGTTGCTATCTTCTTCTCTACCTTTCTTTCATTTTCTAGCTTACATAGCCAGGATCATGATGTGCATACTAGCGTAACAACGGAGGCGGCACACAGTAGTTGAAGAAGACGAAGTGATGGAGCCACAAGCCGCCGCCACTGGAGGCAATTTTGGGGCGGTGGTGACGATGAGTCTTCTTCTCCATTTTCTCTTCTTCGTCTTCTTGTACTTTTTCTTCTTCTCTTCATCTTCTTCTCCTTTCCTTCTTCTCCCCCTTTCACCCTTCTCGTATGTTTTGCTTCACCTGTTTGTTTGTTTGTTTGTTTGTTTGTTTGTTTGTTTGTTTATTTGTTTATTTATTTATTTATTTATTTATTTATTTATTTATTTATTTATTTATTTATTTATTTATTTATTTATTTATTTATTTATTTATTTATTTATTTATTTATTTATTTATTTATTTATTTATTTATTTATTTATTTATTTATTTATTTATTTATTTGTTATATTCCACTATTTGTTTGGTTTAGTTTTGATAGAGCTTCTTCTAACTGAAAACTGCTATTTTTTTGAAAGACTGGAAATTTCTATTTGAGATCTGAAAATTTTTGGATTGGAAAATTCAAGGCCCAATTATTTGGAATAGGAAATTTTACAATCTGTTTATTTTTATTTTTTGTGTTCCTACTAATTTATTTTAAAAAATAACATTAATTTTTCTAAGGATTATGAATCTGAAAATGGAAGTTTGAACATATAATCATACCATTTTTAGTCTTTCCTTTATCTAGATGGAAATAATATAATAGTATTGTAAATATAGTGGCATGTTCTAAAATGTCACTTTGACAAATAATATCACTTTTATGACATGACTTTATTTCTTCTCTTTTTTACATTCTGGTTTTTAATCCCGCCGTTTTTACCTTAAAGTGGCATTATATTATACGAAATTGCCATCTTTTTATGTGTTGAGGTTTATTCCTTTAACCCAAAGGTCCAACACGTCCCTATAGATTTCGTGTGGAATGTTTAATGGATGTATGATGCAAGCAAGTAAAGAAGGGCCAATGATGGGGGTAGTATGTGGGCCGTAACTTATTAAATAATAAGGGTATGTATACAATACACTTCAACTACAAGCCCCGAGACCGTTCATCTATCTCAGTAAGAAGAGCTAGAGATAATTGCTATTGCTAGAGGGAATAAGTTGACAACCATTTAAAATAAAATAAATGCTACTCCCTCCGTCCCCTTTTAAATGTCCCATTTTACCATATTGGGATGTCCCTATTTAATTGTCTCATTCCTTATTTGGTAAAGTTTGTGTGGCTCAAAATCATTCTTACTTTATCAATTAATATCAACCACACAAACTCACTTTTCTTAAAACTCGTGCCACCTTCTTCCGTCCCGATAAAAAAGGGACGGAGGTAGTACTATTTATACTATCGAGAGGTAGGTGATGTTGATGACGTGGAGGGCTGCGAGTGGCTAGTTCCCCAACCACCAAATCTACCGCATTAAATGTGATTCCCGCCAATATCTTTATTTCTAGCCTAGTGGTTTGGACGAGCATCCACCGGGTCTTGGGCCTAGGCTTTGGCTAGGCACAAGGGCGAGGCTTCGCTCGGCTCATGTGGGCTACCTAACCAAAGATCGGTTAACATTTGGCCAAGGTTGCTACGGCCGACCGTCCTGGGGATCCAGACGAGCATTTGTTTATTATCTTGCCTGTCGTGCCTGTACCACCCACCCCGCCCAGTCTGGCCGGTTTGGGGCGAATGTCACTGTCGATTATCTTTTAATAAAAATTCCCGATAAAATTACGGAGTAATTAAAATATAAAATAAAAGTCCAGTTTTGACTTTATTTTAATAAGCCTTATTAATTAATCAAAAGCTGACTCAGAAAACTGTAATAGATTGTCACAAAATAATTGTTCAATTACTCAAAAATACGTATAAAGATTTCATATAATCTTACTCAATGCTTCTTTAATACAAATCAATTCAGAATTCTTTTCCCATCTTTTCAACCAGATTAAGGTGATTTAGATTCACATAGCAGTAAACTGGAACATATACCCCTTAAGAAAAATATTCATACATACTTTTTGCTCGAATTCATAAACGAAGGATCCAACTTTCTGAATACACAATTCTTTAATCTTTTATTTTAGTCTTTACTCTTTTGGACCAGACTCTAGCTAGGATAGAGATAAAGTAATTTCGAACAAAGTTCTAGTTATTTTAATAATCAGATAACAGAGATTTTCAAATCACAAGGATCATCAGATAACAGAACAGGAATTCAAAGGACCCTGGCCTGGGCCGTATGCTAGCACACCAGAGGAGTCGTAGTCGGTAAAACCAACTCGTATCCAAAACAGAATAGAACAGAGGTACCCATAACTATCATCTAAATCCTGGAGTAAGGCTAATTTCCAAAATATTTCTTAAATGGATGTATTATTGAAAAATGTGATATATAATTATGTGTTTTTTCCAAAAATAATGTTAAACAAAAACACATTTCCCAGAATATGGTTTGGTTAAAAATATTTCCCAAAATACTGCTCCCTTAACCCCAATTAAAAGAACCGCCACTTGAAATTGCGGCTTATGCAAAACAGAGTAACACCGAGTAATGCGCCTGGAAACAAGCCAAAGCAAGCAATTCATGTTGTAATATTGAGCTAGGGCCCTACAAAAATAAAAATCCCATTTTTATTTCAAACTGATATAACTTTTTTATTTGTACTCAAATCATTACAAAAAATACACCAAAATTCATAACTTTTTATTATCTTTTATATGACACCAATATTGAATATATAAAAATTAAAAATCAAATACTTTAAAAATGTCCTTTTTTCTAAATGATGCATCTTTTTATGTGTACTCCGATTGTAACAAAAAAATATTAACAAATTCATAATTATTTATTATATTTCATACGACACCAATTTTGAATATGTAAAATAAAAAAAATTAATTTTATTAATTTGTGCAGTTTATGATATTTTTTAATGGGCACACAAATAATCAGCAATAATAGATTAGAATAAGGATGTTTTTTTTTGGATTGTAATTGACTGGTCTAGTCTGATCTGATCTTTTTACGCCTGATCTGATCTATTTAAGTAGGGTGTGATCTATTTATCTTTAGTATGATCTGATCTGGTCTGGGACTGAAAACAAGTCAAAAGAAAATATCCTAAAACTACACAAGGAAGAAAACAATAAGTAAAAATGATAGAATTTGTGCAGTTTTATTTTAACCTATAACTCCAAATAAATGTGGCATTGTAAATAATGATTCCAAAATGCACAAATTAGCAAAAATGATTTTAAATTTTATATATTCAAAATTAGTTTGTTATGAAAGATAACAAAAATTTATAAATTTTAATATATTTTTTGTAACGATGAAGTACAAATAAAAAAGATATACTACCTTCGTCCCCCTAAGTTTGGGACACGAGAATGTGTCACGATTATAAATAAAAGTAGGTTTATGTGGTTGATATAGAATTGATAAAGTAAGAATAAAGTAAGAAGAGAATATTACCCAAAACAGGACTAAAAAGGTCTGAAAATTCCAAAATAGGACTACCATGTTTTTATTCTCAAAATAAGACTAATTATTGTCATGTTTTGGCAGTATCAGACTTCAAACATGGCAGTATTTTCCAAACTTGACATTAATTACTCCTATTTTGGGAATAAAAAACATGACAGTCCTATTTTGGAATTTTCAAATTGTTTTAGTCCTATTTCGGGAACTTTCCCAAGTAAGAATGATTTAGAATCACACAAATTTTACCAAATAAGGTACGAGACAATCTTAATGGGACGGACCGAAAAGGTAAAATGGGACAATCATAGCGGGACGGTGGGAGTAACATTTACAAAAAAAAGGTGTTAATTTTTTTTTATATTCAATATTGGTATCATATGAAAGATAATAAAAAATTATAAATTTTGGTGTATTTTTTGTAATGATTTGAGTACAAATAAAAAAGTTATGTCAGTTTGGGATTTTTATTTTTGTGGGGCCCTAGCTCAATATTACCATGTCCGTTAGTTGCTTAATGTGTTTTGCCTTGCTTCTACGTGTGTTATTCCGTTTCCCATAAGCCGCCACTTGAAGCGGCGGTTCTTTTAACTGGGGTTTAGGGGAGCAGTATTTTGGGAATTATTTCTAACCTAACCTTATTTTGGTAAATATTATTTTATTTAACATTAGTTTTGAAAAAATCTCTATAATTATATAGCTTCTCTAAATATACAGTCGGACATATAAATATACTCTTCTAAATTCTTATACTCCGTATGTAGTTTCCTTTTATACAATTGCGTCCGTACATATCTATATATATATTAACTCACTTAAGTGAGTATCCCGCCTAATCTTGGGGGTATTTAAGTAAATTCCTACGGAATTACTTATCACTTAATCGGCTCCTACTGCTCCGGCGTATCCTCGGGATCTCGGCGTTTTCACAGGTTTAAGAACTTCCTGGCTCTCCTCCATATCTCTACTTCATTGTCACTTTAAATCTATACTAGACTGAAATCTCAACTCCTCTTCCAGATATGAAGCATCTGATGAAGTTTGGTTCATCTCTCCTGCTATTCTTTCCTACTCCATACGCAGGATTACGTTTTCTTCAAGGCGAGATTTTTGGATTTATAAACTTCAATTTCTACGGCCATGCTGGGAGACCTCTTCTGGACCGATTTCTCATTAGTCGTCGTTAGTATTATCTCCTGAATCAAATCATTTATATTTCTTTGTGACATGCTGTATCTATCATCTAAAAATTTCATCTCAAGTTTGGTCTAAAATCATATATGCAGACGAAACTATAGGTGCGTCGAGGCTTTATGTTATTGTCGCTCTAACAACATAGGTACGTCGTACACAGCCTCTTCTCCTTATTCCATGTTCTCTCCATGATGAATTTATTTCTCAGATTTTACATGAGTTTTAGGTGCATATAAGGTGTTTGATGAAATGTTTATATGAGAAAAATATTAGTTTTGGGTCTTGAAACACAACAATATTCCTTCTAAATTCCTTTCAGTAAGCGTTTATGCATTTGATAGGTACACCAGGATTCAGATTGCAAATAGTTTGATTTTCCAAAAGTTACTTTCACTTGAAAGTAAACATTTATATAATCTCACTGTGAATGCAAAAGAATTTGATGCTTTTTACATTTTATCATTAATAAAAAGAGAGGATTGATATGTGTGCATATGCCATGCTTACTTTGGGTGTTTGAACAGTTTATTCCCCTTGACAATTTTAAAGGTTTACTTTTTCATCTTTCCATGTTTAATTTACAGTTTTTCACTTCAAGTAAGTTCACATCCAAGCAAATGCTTAGTTTACATCCAAGTAAGTGCTTAGTTTAAAAGGTGTACATTTTAAAGGGAAAAGGTACATATATACACCTGTAGTGTAGGTGGAGGAACAAATATACCCCTGTTCTATTTTTCGGAACAAATATACCCTTGAACTTTTAAAAAGGTGCAAAAATATCCCTCATTTTTTTATAAAGGAGCAATTTAATCCTTATTGACTTTAAATTAATCAAATAAATTTCAAAAAAAGACCAAAAATAAATTAACAAATCAAAATTTAAAAATAAAAATTTTAAAAATGTAATTGTGTCCATTTCTCCCTTTATTGTTTTTATTTCACAATTTAATATTTTAAGTATAAAATATTATTTCAAAATATGTAATTTTATAGTGCAAAGAATGCAAAAAATTAATTTTTCTCTACATTGCAAAACATATGTTGCACCTTTTCGAAAGAATCTTAAACATATAGTAAAATTTTGAAATAATATTTCATGCTTAAACAATATTAAATTGTGATATAAAAACTATAAAAGGGAGAATTAGACACTATTACATTTTTAATTTTTTTATTTTAAATTTCGAATTTATAATTTATATTTGGTGTTTTTTGAAATTTATTTTATTAATTTAAAGTTAATAAGGATTAATTTTCCCCTTTATAAGAACATGAGGGATATTTTTGCATCTTTTTAAAAGTTCAGGGGTATATTTGTTCCGAAAAATAGAACAGGGGTATATCTGTTCCCACACCCATACTACATGGGTATATTTGTACCTTTTCCCACATTTCAAATGCTTAGTTTTTTCATTTAAAAGGTGTAAATTTTGAATGTTTACTTTAGATCCAAGTAAGTTCATGTAGTAACACAACCCCATGATGTTCTGTTCTGTTTTGTCCGTTATTTTCATTACTTCACACTCTTTTTTTTCTCTAAGCGATAAAATGTGAAACGTTGTACTTTAGCTGCACTTCAGAGATTGGTTCCTATTACTTAAAGACTTTAATATGTAAAATACGAAATTGGTTAGAACTCTAAATGTGTATGTTTACTATTGTCTCTGTTTTTTTGTATAGAGAAGAGTCCAGAGATGGCTACTGTTAATTTGCAAAAGGGATATTCCATGTTTTTGTTCTTTTTTCCATTTCATTTTTCCTTTTTGTTTTAAACTTCATTTGTCTTTGTTTATTCCTCCAAATTTATTCCACGAACATGATGTTGTTAGAGCGCACGCTACATAGAATTGATTTTAATCCGTCTTTTATAAAGATGATATCCCCTAAATCGAAATGAACATTCATGGACTGTTTCTCCTTCCCAGCTATTGTTTTTTAATCTTTAGAACAAAGACAAATGTACATTTTAGTTGGAAAGGTTTATATTTTTAAATATATATATTTATAAAAACAAGCAATTTAGTTAGAAATATAATAGTTCATTTCACACTTTACTTTTACAACCATCCCCGGTGTAGGCCATGCTTCTTTTATGGTCTCCTTGAGGTTTTATTTTTCCTTTCAATAACCTGAATTTTCAATTGAAAACATTTGCCAAGTATTATATAGGCACAAATAGTGTATTTTTCGACCTTGGATTCCAATTGTGTCCTTTTAAAATTAAACATGTTTAAAGTTTAACTTTTGTTTGTCTATAGATGTAATTTATTTTTGTGGATTCCAAGAGGGTGAAAGGGAGGATGAAGGTCTTGATGTAGTGGAAGGTCATTAGGTAACCTTAGAGGGCTTTGTAATGAGGTATGTGTGTTTCATTCGGGTTTAATCAATTTTCCTTTGCTTATTTTTTGATGGGTTTGATCATAATACTCTTCTATATTCATGCTTCTGCGTATTCTTAGGAGTGGGATCCTATTACAATGCATATTTTTAATAAGACTTTCAGTTTTTAGAATCATTTTTGGAAACTTGAAGCCCTATATTAGCTATAAGAGTTTAAGTTTAATAGTTTTGTTTGGTTTGTAGTGTTCTTTGTGAGATAGCAGTAACATATGGTTGATTTTTGTTGTTGGTTTGTTTTGGTAATTTTGATGTCCATTTTAACAATGTGTTAGCCTCTGTTCAGTTCTCACATCCCTATTCTGCTATGTTAAGGGTACTCTTTCAAGAGTCTTTTAGTGTAATCTTCATATGCAACCTTTAGATCCTCAAATCAGTTAAAGGTTTAATTAGTGTTGTTGGGTCTAAATTAATTAGTGAATTAGAACTTTTGTTCATGGTTGCGATGTGATGATTCTAATATTCCTTTGACATGTAGCGCAGCCGGTCATTTTTCTCGGGTCAATCCTGCATTTGTTTTGTCCATACAAATTTGTTTAATTCCTTCAATAAATAATTGTGGATTTTTTGAATTAATGTGAAAAATATGACTTAATATGACTGAAAACAAACTATCTCCTTCAGTAAATAGTTATTATAGAACTTCTTGAATATTAGGGTAAGTACTAAACAGTTTTAAATGCAGGTGATTCCCTTTGACTGGAGTGATTCCCTTTGTACCGCCGGGCATGTGAGATATTCAACTTAGAAGCTTTGAGGTATACTCTCTGTGTAATTAGTTTTTCTCATTTAATTAGTACTCATCTGGCATTGCAAATACCTTCTCCACATATAAGAAGGATGACGAGTCTCCACATGACAACACTCATCATAAAAGTCCAAGACGACATCGATAGCAGAATCATATGTGGAGTTTATGTGAGACGAAACTCAAAGCCCTCAGGAGGAAACCCTTTGAATATTCTACATGCTAACTCAGAATTGCTTATTGTAAAACATTTTTTATGCTATTCTTTTCTGTTGTTGTGAGATTACTTCTATTTTTCTACTTTTCTTTCATTTTTCTATTTCATTTGTTATACCATGTGGTTTATCTTTTCATTTCTTATACAATTTTATATTGAAATTTTATTTTGTGGTTTATCCATTTGAACTTGAGCCTGAAGCATTGTAACAAGGACGCTTAATTTCCGGGAGGAGTGGCGGACTACTACCAGATCAAGGAGTATGTAGTGTGGGCAGCTGCAGCCACCTTGCGGTTGGGCTAAGCAGCGAGAGGGTAGGGTAAAGATCAATACAGATGCAGGGGTTACTTGAAGGGGGTTGGCAGATTCAGTCTGGGCTGAGTGGTGAGGTGGAGTGCAGGGGTTTTCCAATTTGTATATGAAACAATATTTCCAACAAATTAAATAACATGATGAGTTTTTTAAATTATGTCCCTTGAAAGTGTTATTTTGATTTCATGTATCACATAGTGTATTATATTAATCATCAAATTTTTGAAAGGATTAGTCATCAAATTGTGTTGTATTATTCTACCAAGAGGTGTATAGATCTTGGACATGCTCCCAAGCTTAATTGAGAAATTGTAACCTATTCAGGGAATATTTGCAAAGAATTTAAAAAATGGCTTTTCATCTTTTAACTTATGTTGAAATGAGTATTTTCAAATGACAACTTCTATTTAAATTAGCACTTAAAAGCTTAAAGCTGGAAACATGATGCTAGAAAGAAGCTTTAAACCGCTTTTCATTTTTCCAATTACACAAAACACTTATTTTATCATTTATCAAACACTACCAACTTTTACTATTAACTGATTTTCTCCAAATCACTTTAAAAATTATTTTTTAAAAGTAGAAGCAATCCTAAATACTATCTAAGTTACTCTGAAATACTTGACACTTGGTAGTAATTTATTATCCCGTGCAACGCACGGGTAAGAAACTAGTCTTATGAAATGCTGAAACAAGGCAATTAATCATTTATATACAAAATATTACTAGCTTTATATTATGCGCTTTTCCACTTCTACCAAAACGGCAGTACAAATCAAATTGACAATAACCCAAACCCAAATACGAAGTATCAATTGACTACTTTTACAGTTTTACCTTAAATCATGTTTATTTAATCACAAAACAACACCGAAAGTTATTATTGTTAAAAAATAGATACTCTTAACTGACACTAAATTAATAGAACTATATATATGCTTGTTATTCGTGAAAGTGGATATGGATAAAAACTCCTAACGTAACTTAACAAACATGCTGGTTAATATATAAAAGAAATAATAACATCATACAAAATCATCTTTAATGAACTGGAAATGGAACTAGCCCAAAAGTTTATATTACAACAAAAGTAACTCGTATATTCTTAATTTAATTAACTAAAAAGAAGTAGTTAGGATTAACAAATGTTATAACCAAGCAAGAATGTAAATACATGTCGTATTATAATACTGACCTAGTGACCTTAATAAATGAATAATATCCGTAATTGGATCAATTGACCTTCCTCCTTTTTCTTTCTCTTTTGTTTCCCCATTTCTCCCTTAATTTCTTCCTTACTTTTACTCTCCTACGGAGTACTTCTTTTCCTCGGCTCTCTCCCTATCAGATTCTTTCAGGGGTGTCCTCAATTAGGAATCCATAGGATTTTAAAAGATTCGTAGAATCCGGGTGTCCTCAACGTAGAATCGCAAAATCTGGTTGTCCTCAACATATCCATGGATTTTATTAGACTTGGATTGCTAAGGATTTCCATGGATTTCAAACGTAAAATGTAAAGGAAAGAATACCGTCCAAAATCTTTGCACTTTCCTTCGGATTTCAAAGGATTTCCCGTGAGAGTCACAAGGAACTCGCCGGCAACTGAAAACGGAAGTCGGGATGAGAGCTCGAACATCGTCTGCCTTCCATCCCTTCTATAACTGCCTTCCTTCCCTTCTATAACAGCCTTCCTTCCCTTCTTCCACTTCCTTTCTTTCTTCGACAGCACCAATCTTGCGGCGGCGAAGCAAGATCGACAAATCAAGCGGACAAGATCCGTGAGTCCAAACTTCTTCTTCCTCCTCACTTCAGATCCGCCTTCTTCATCCTCGATAACTAGCAGGCAAGTACTTTCCCAACCTGCTGAACGCTTGGAGGTCCGATTTCAATCTTTGGGTGCTCTAACTCGACCACCGTCGCAATAGCACAGTTCGCCGGTCTGTTTTCCAGCCAAATCGGCTCATAAAAATGTCGAAAAGAGAACCGATGGTGAGCTTTGTGGAGTAGCAGGTCGTGTCTGGGAAGGTGAGGTGTGGAAGCTTTGTACGCACATCCATTACAAAAAGGAGAAAAGAAAGCAACCAGCTGTTGTCAATGGAATCTGATAGAATTCCACAAAATCTGGTGGAGTCTTTCTAATTCTTTTAAAATCCATGGAATTTAATATCCTAAAAAATCCTTCAAAATCTAGGTTGGGGACACCCCCCTTTATCTTCTCCTAACCATGCATGGCTTTTGAGTGTATATAATGCTTTATAAATAATTATAGAGAGACTGTCATGTATGTCCCTTGATATAATCTAATAGTTAGCAACGTGGCTTCCTCTTGTTATCCTATATGACCAGATGTTACCATGGAGCATCTTGCATTGCCACGTTATGTGTATCTATGAAGCCCAATGTTTCAATCTATTTGTCTATTTCCTTAGCCATGCAGCCCTTACACTTGCCGAATGCATGTGAGTGCATGTGTGGATTATTAATTATTTGTGATGTTTATAAATGATTGGAGTGTGCCAGCCATATCTCTTTCATTATTCATATTTACTCATTTATCCACCTTGTCTCTTAGCTTCTTACATATTTGGACGAGTGTCCTAATCAGGTAGGAGTCATGCATATTTTGTTAGTGTCTCAAGGGTTTTATTTGTTGTCTCTAGCTTATTAAATTAGTTTTGTAAAACACTGACTGTCCATGCATTAAACCCCAAGTGTTCGATGAAATTTTAATGTTGTAATAAAGCATTATTTTTTATCATATCTCCTAGACGGATTTTGGGGTGTTACAGTGCCCCCATTGGGCCATAATGGTTTTCTTGCCAAGGCCCAAGGGGTAAAAGGTTGATCTGCTATCGGGCCTATTAACCCAACACAAGTCCCCCACTTCTGATGTTCCGAGCGTGCACGGGACATGAAGAAGTATAAGTCTTCGCAAGCCGAGCTTCCTCGATAATCCTGACGTGACAACTCATTAGGCGGTTCCCGAAACCCTAGGTGACAGTTACGGTATCGTATCAACTTCCAACGGAAAGGTAATCATGTTGAGCTTCGTGTGACACGTGTCCTAGGATATGCTCCTCGCCATGTGTCGTGTCCTTATTGGTCCGCTGGGCAGCAAAATTCCTTATAAATACCATGTTCCTTGGGTAGTTTAAGGTTTCCAAATTTTTGCTCTTCTGCGTTCCGGTGTTAGCAAGTTCTCCGTTTGGTTCTCCGGTCATCCATTGAGCTCTCCTCAAATCTTCTTAGGTAATCTCCTCTTCCCAACTCAATCTTTTATTCAATTCTCTAATGTCGAACGTCACAGGGGCCTGCCTCGGATCCTCGTTTGTCTTCCAAATCGGATTCGAAACCCCGCTCTTCAGGGGAAATTGGTACTTCTGGTAGCACTGCCTCCTTAAGCACGGCCGTTGTGTTGGTCCCTTTGTATTGCAGATAAATGAACAACTATTGAATGGACATCTATCTTAATATAATAACAAAAGGTTTCTTGGGGAAGAAGTTCCCGCCAAAACCATTCTAGGGCAATTTAGTGAGCCTCAAGTTTCGGTGAATATTCTAGACAAAATTCTACCGACTAATTAATGCCTTGCAATCCACTATTTCCAATTTTTCGTTTCTCGGTGCATTGGATTTCCAATGAAATTCAGTCCGTATGAATTTACTGGAAATGTTTTCAAGGAAATTCTTTCTAGGCCGCACCATTATCTATATTTAATTTAATGGTTCATAATCTGCCCTTTTCAAGTTTCAACTTTACGATTGGCATTTCGCAACATATTTAGTTCTTCTAGATAAAACATTGCATGATTTATTTAATTTTCACAGCCCACTGTTTTTTGACGTATCAATACATTTCAGATTTCCAAGTACGGAGTATTATTTGCCTTTTCAAATTCCGTTTCGTGTATGCGTATAAATAGCTTCAGTTTGCAGCAAAGTGTTGACAAGGCCGGCCGAATAGCGTACTCATTTTTGTAGTTCAAGTTTTTGTCATTTTTATTTCTACACAAAGAATATTCTTGAAAACCTCTTCTCACATGGATACTCATGTGTAATTTATTTCTACGTATTAATTAGCAATTGCAGATATTAATTTATGTCTACCGCAACTTTGTTTAATGAACTACTACGTGGCAAATGGTTAATTTCGATCAGCATGAATAACATGAATTGATCAGAATGCATATTTCACAATAAGGAGGGAAATGGCACACTTTTCATATGGGTATTTGATATTTCATTTATGTGTTAAGTTATACAACGTATTAAAGGTTTCGATAGGGATTACCTTCCAAAGTAGTGATTGAATTTTTAGGGGATATGGATATATGGTATTCACACTCATTTTAAAAAGAACCGGTTATCTAAATTTCAACACCTATGGGTGTGAGAGGGATTGGTGTGAACCTTTTACTAAAGGTATTTGATTTGAAGAAGAACCGGGTATCTTAAACCATTAAATATATAAATGGTATGGAGTACAATATTTTTTTGGATGAAATAATTTAAAAAGTACTTCTTCTGTACCCATTTAATTTCAACCGTCAACCTTTCACATTTGTCAACGCACAAGTTTGACCATTAATATCTTTGATTTCTTATTAGTAAAAAATTTAAAAAAGTCATATTTTGAAAATTTAAAATGAAAAGAATGTAACAATATTTTTTAAAAATTTAATTTATCATACATTAATTAATAAAATATAGTCAAAGTAGAATATGTGAATAGTGCAAAAAGTTCAATGTTGCAATAAAAAAAGAACGGAGGCAGTATAAAATATAAAAACATCTATAGTGGAATAATGGATAGTTTTTTGTATGCTATGATCGAAATTTGTTAGAAAAAATGATTCTTGGTAATCTATCTGATCCAATGGTCTTATTATTTATTCATTCTTAGAATTTCTTCTTAGCTTTTGAATCTGAAAATGGAATAATGGATAGTTTTTTGAATGGTGGCTCAGCTTTTCTGGACGGAGCTAATGGATCAAGTGAAGATGAAGGAGAATCATAAGGGCAACACAATCCCTTACGCTCGGTGGCTGGCGCTGATCATCCACAACATTATGGAGGCCACCCCGACAATGCCAAAGCGTAAGGAGGACAAGCACTTCACCGCCCCAAAGCTCAAATACTTCCAGAGGGACAGCAACAAAGCTGAAGCACTGCCTATCCCGGACTCTCTACTTGACCTTGCAAATCCGAGGGATAAAGCAGTCATCGACTACAAAGAGTCGCTGAAGAGAACGGTCCCTATGGTTCAGCAAAACCCAGCTAGACCTTCCCCGGGAACCAAGCCGAGAGAAAGTGAGGGTAAGAATAAGAGAGCCCCGCCACAGAAACCAGTGGCAACCCGGCCTAATGATGATCAGTCTGCTAACTCTTCCGAGAGGACCCAGACTGCTGAGGGCCACCCTACCAATGCTGAGGACACTGCCAATGAACCATCAAGTCAGGCCCCTTCTAATAAGGCTGGTGGTGAGGCCTCCGATAGCATGGCCAAAGGGAATGAACGAAGAGATGATGATGATGATGATGATGCAGATGATGATGATGACATGGAGGGAGTCCTGATCAGCAATAGGAAGAGAGCTGGTAAACAGGCCATTCCGATAGACTCCGACTCCTCATCAGAAGATATTGAGGCTGCACTCACACCCCGACCACTCAAAGGGATCATCATTAGTGAGCAGCGCTCCAAGAAACGCAATGAAAAGCCTGCATCATCACAGCCTAAGAAGAGGTTCAGAAAGAAGAGTGCAGTGGAGGAGGAGCTGGCACTGTACGATGACTGTGACACCTTCGTCACTATAGACCGAACCACGCCCCTAGGAGCAGGAGCTGACCTTGTCAGTTCCCGGGTAGAAGTCGCAGCATCCGGTTCAACTGCGCATGCACAGCCATCTCCCATCCACTCTCCAGTCTCCCAACAGACTGGGGTTTCAATAACTCAAGGGGAACTTACACCGACCTCACTGATTCCTTCCGAATCTGCTGAGAGACTTAGTGGTCAACAGCCCCGGACCACTACCCCCATCCGTTCTATCACATCGAGTCTAGGTGTCACCATTCCTACATTTTCACATTTTTCTAGGACACCTACACTATTCACTGCACATACAGGTGCACTCACCCTGGATGCAACGACCGGAGTGCAAACTATGATGGTCGGAAGTCCTGCTACGCCAACAATGCCTCGATCATTGAACGCAGGCCACACATCAGCTATCTTCACTGATGCTGTGACAACAGTTACAACCCCTGTAACTGGTACCATTATCCTCGAAGACATTCTCGTATATCTGAATAGCTTTCTAGAGTCTACCATTAAGCCATGGGTGCATGAAGCAATAACCGCTAATGCACAAGACTCTGGAAGTACCCCAGTTGTTCAGGATATACCACCCAAACCTCAAACAACACACCCCCCAACCATTTCCATTCCTATTTCCAAACCTTTAGCCATAGAAAACCAACAACCATCCACATCAAGGGGAACCCAGGATACAGAACTAGTATTCTCCCCTACAACGACCAAACCCAACCTAACAACTGTACCCTTCGAGGATCTTGTAGCTGAGATCTACGACCGTATACTAGACGTGGAAGAAGGCAACCTCACCCCTCTTCAAAAAGCCCTTCTCCATGCTCTAGATACACAGAACACATGCCGTGACAGTCTCTGTGGCGCTAAACGTTCACATGAGGATCCTGATGATTCGGATTCTCATGAGGGGGAGAACAAGCGCCAGCGGATACTTGAGCATGTTGCTTCTACTAGCCAACCCTCAAAGCCAAACCAACCCTCTACCTCTACCAATGAGCAACCCACTACTTCAGCTAGCCATAAATCCCTAGCCACTCTCTCTAGCATGGTCGAGCTAGACATAACATCCCGAGGTGCATCTCCTATAGATGTTAACCAAGGACGGAATGGAAGTCCTGATAATGCTACCACGAGTACATCTTCCTACTCAGGCCATCAGTTAGAACCTAGTTCGAAACTGATGTCAACGGGCAATCCTGAGGATCCCGGTGTTTCACTTTCTCAGCCAAGGGAGGATTGGCCGCATGTAACGAAGTATAGAGGTCTGGTCTCTGCGCAAGAGCATCGTGTTGAGATAATTGAGGATCCCTGCAAGTCTCACCAGGATCCCGATGCTACGCCAGACATGTCACCGCAGCAGCAGCAGGCTCCCTCCAACTACTACAATGAGCAAATGCACGATGAACTTGAGGAAATGCTGGTGCACAACAAATGGTCTGAACTCTGGACAGATGTAGATGAATCACAGCGAAGAGCATATCTCAGAGATCTCTTAGTCAACTGTGCTACTGATGTGATTCTACTTGATCAAGATGAACTCAAGGAGGGAGAGAACTATGAGACACCACCCAAGGAGCTTGAGTCAATCATTAGACAAACAGCGGCTCAAATGCCCAGAAATGAAAAGCCCTGGGAAAAGATCGACATCAACGCCCCCTTTCAAGAGGAAATCAGAGAAAACATCTGGTGAAAAGAGGATAAGGTCAGAGAACTGGATGAACTGAAGATTTGTGGCCTTAACCATCTACGAGGACAAAACAAGGGCGGACAGTTGTTTCTACTTAGTCATCACTATATGGGAAAACAGAGAGAAGTCTGGCAACACGAACTTCAAACAGCCAAGGACCCTGTCTGGGCTGTTCTCAATGTGGCTGAAACCAACTTTCAAGATATCAAACTCTCTGTCTACCATCTTCAGCGCTCTGACGGAACGGTATTCACGTGCAAGGAAAATGATCTCTACATGCTAAAGATGGACGACATCTATCAGATGTATCTTGCATTCCAGGAAATTCCAGGCATTCGTGACAAAATTACACAAAATGGGCTGAATGCACTCAAGCGGTTTATGATCAGACAAATCAAATTCTTTGCCTCTCATGATCTTCAGATGGCTCTTGAAACAAACATGCCAAAGACGAATCTCACAAGACCAAAGCTGTATGGACAAGAATTGGAAGACTTTCCTGAGTATTACATCTTTGATAGTCCAACCACGCTTATCTATCTGAATCACAATGGTGAGAAACGTATGTTATTCATCGATGAAATTAACAAATACTGTGACGGAACCCTGAAGATTGTGAAAGAAAAGCTGCAACCGATCAGAGAAGCATTCAAAGAAAGACAGCAACAGTTTGCAGATGCGACAGATGCTGAATTAAAGGAAGCACACAGAATTGACAACATCCTACAGGCAATTGAAAAGCAACTTGATAAAAGAAATTCACTCAGGAGCTATGAGCATGCACTTAATCTCAGAAAGAACTATTACAAAGCTCAGAAGTGAAGAAACCCAGCAAGACGGCACTTGACCACAAAGGGGGAGATTGTTAGAACTTTTATTGTGGGTCAAGTTTGTCTGTAATGTCTTGTTTAAATAAAGTAGACTAGTTATACCATTTATGGTATTAGATTAGTAATTATTATGTAGCAAATAAGGTAAAGGGAATAAGGCCCAAAAAGGCCTTGGCCCAACTTCCAAGGTTTACCTAAATCGGTAACCTGTACAGCGCCTATAAATATGCGCCTTGTGTACAGGTACCGATGTCAATCAATTAATACACTCTAGCCTTACGCTGCTAAAATTCTTCTCGATATAATAGAAACACGATCTCAAAGTTCTCGATACTTCATAAATCATTCTGTGAGATCGTTCTTTTCTGTTATTCGATGATATCCATCTAGCTGTGTGTTAGTCTGCAAAACTGGGACCAACAGCATCCTATGTGTTAGGGATCAAGATCTATAGAGATAGATCTAGAAAACTAATAGGACTAAGTCAAAGTAACTACATTGACAAGGTCCTGCATAGGTTCAATATGCAAGATTCCAAGAGAGGATTCTTGCCTATGTCACATGGCACATATCTCAGCAAGACTCAGTGTCCACAAACACAAGATGAGCGAGATCGGATGAATAGAGTCCCTTATGCTTCTGTTATAGGTTCTATCATGTATGCTATGTTATGTACTCGCCCTGATGTAGCTTGCGCTCTAAGCATGACTAGTAGATACCAGTCAGATCCAGGTGATAGTCACTGGATAGCAGTCAAGAATATTCTAAAGTAGTTGAGAAGAACTAAGGATGTATTCTTGGTCTATGGAGGTGAAGATCAGCTCATTGTAAATGGTTACACAGATGCTGGGTTCCAATCCGATAAGGATGATTTTAGATCGCAGTCAGGATTTGTGTTTTGCCTCAATGGCGGAGCAGTGAGCTGGAAGAGTTCTAAACAAGAAACGGTGGCTGATTCTACAACAGAAGCTGAGTACATTGCTGCTTCAGAAGCAGCAAAAGAAGCGGTATGGATAAGAAAATTCATCATTGAGCTCGGTGTGGTTCCTAGCATTGTTGGACCAATGGACTTGTATTGTGATAACAATGGAGCCATTGCACAAGCCAAGGAACCTAGATCGCACCAGAAATCAAAGCATGTACTCAGACGCTATCATCTCATTCGAGAAATAGTCAATAGAGGTGACGTCAAGATATGCAAAGTACCAACAGATTCAAATGTGGCTGACCCGCTCACCAAGCCACTACCACAAGCAAAGCATGAACGTCATACTAGTGCATTAGGCATTCGTTTTGTTCACGCTTGGTCCTAGTGCAAGTGGGAGACTGTTGGAAATATGCCCTAGGACAATCATAGTTTATGATTTATCAATAAATATTTAATGCTCATTAATTAATAAAGTTGCAAACTCATTTTATGTTAATTATTATTGTGAGTTTTCTTTATTAATATTTAGTCCCTGAATATTCTGTTTAGTAGCTAATTAAGTATGTGACTTAATTGTGGAATGCTACACTTTAAAATAAACATAATATTCTAATTGTCCCTGGTCTAATATTATTAATTTGGGACATTAATAATTAATAGACCAGTATGTGGATTAACTGATGGCTATATTCCACTAGTCATTGGTATAGAGATATCAAGTTAATAACATAGATGCTTGTTAGGGAACAAGTTCATTGGACAGACCCAACTTGGGGACACTGCTAGGTTATATGTCATCAGTGTTGTTCTCAATAATGATGAGGTGCTATATTCTTATACTTGAGATAATCATGGTTACTAGCATGAGAATTAATATGTATTAACACCATTAAATGTTATCTTTAACTGGATAATTATAAAGGTGGTGATTATACATATTATGAACCATGTAGCAGTATGTGAATTATCAAGATAGTTTTTGTCACTCTTGTACATCGAGAGAAAGATATCTATTGGGCCTCTTGACAAGTAAGATTAATTAGCATGGCCATGCTCAAATGAGGTGTCATTTGATCAAGATTAATCTTACTTGGTAATCAAGAAATATTAATTGAGAATAACAAGGATGACACGACCTAACCTTGTCTCAATTAAGATATCGTTTGACAAAAGAGAATTGTTAGCACAAATTAATCATTAAAAGGTTATGTCAGATTTAATTGACATTTATATATTTTGGATAGTCATAATGTCTTGCTAGAGACCGCTTATGATTTGTGAGGCTTGAATTAATTTCTAGCCCACTGCCAATAATATATAAACCTACAGGGTCACACACCTAAGTGATTTGGATCATTAATGTTTGTTAATAACATTAAAATAGCTTGATTAGCCCAATTCGAAAGAGGTTTTCGAATGGTATTGGGCTAGGGCCTCTTTAAGGGTTTTATTAGCCATAAAACCCCTTCTTTCCACCTCTTATAAATAGGGCTAAGGAGACCCACGAATTTTAAGAGTTAAAATTCACTTCTTAAACCTAGAGTGGAGAGGAAGAAAGAAGAGAACGCTAGCACGTTCCCTGCGGCCGATCCAGTCACGTGCGTGTGGATACCGGTAGAGCTCGGGATCGTTTTCTCGGACTGTCTGACATCCTTGATTAAGATTGCTATGTAAGTCCCTCTTAAATTCTTGTAATTTCGTTTATAATAAGAACCTCAGATCCGTTCGTTTACTTTTGGGTAGTAAAATTTTTGTTTATTCCGCTGCGTTTTCTGCCCGAAACCCAACAGTAGGGACTCTTGCTATTCTCGTCATTGGCTGTTTTTGTACTCTTATGTGGTAATGGTTGAACAACCTAGGATTTCAAGGGCAAGCTCTATTTCGAATGCGAGCTTGAATAGGAGTTCATTGCATACGCATGATGATCATCTTTTTGCTTAGATATTAGCCGAGGAGGATAAGTCTTTCAAGCACATATAGAGATCTAAACTATCGTATTGCCTTATGGCTTGTTTTCTCCTTCAACTTACTTGTATATGTTGCTTTTTGTTAATCGTGTTTACTTTTGTTGCATTGTGTTGCTTATTGGTGATTTTGATTTTTGTTATTTATTTATGTTTTTATTTATCTTTGCTACTTCTTTGGAATAAAAACAAAAGGAACATAGAGAAACAATACCAAAGTTAGAGTTAACAACAAAAAGAAACAATATGAAACAAAGCCAAATAGATAAATGTAGTAAATTAAAATAATTGATCGAATGACATATTAGCTGTGCTACTTTATATGATGTTTTTTTGTTTCTTTTTGTTATATTGTGCCTATTGTATTTTGTTGCATCGTGTTTCTTTTTGTTGCACCTTATTGTTGATTTTGTTTTTTGTTGTTTATTTAGATTTCTATTTGTTTTTGCTACTTCCTTGAATGAAAAAAACATATATAGATTTTTATACAAACACCTAAAATGATAAATCTAAATTCACTAATATCAACAAGAACCAGAAACATATGAAAATAGTTAAAAAACAAAATTTTTAGAGTCATCAACAAAAAGAAACAATACGCAACAAAAAGAAACAATACGATCATAAAAACAATAAAAAACAATAATCAGTCTGAGTGGAAGCGAATGGGATCATGATAATCTCTGTGATGTCTTTGAGAAAACAGATTGGGAGCTCATTCGTAGTATTCCCCTTAGTACTTGTGTGACACCGCACCCGAACGTCCTTGAGAATTTGATTTTAGAATTCAAAGTTTATGTATTGGATTTCTGATTCCCAAACAATTGTAAAACGATTGTTGTTTTACGTAATTCATGATCGATTATGATACCGCTCGAACTCGTACATTAGTGTTGGGCTGAGGATACTCGTTTGGGCCTTATTAATAAATAAAAGATCCAAACATTATCTAAATAGTTATACATAACGTTTCAAGACAAGTTGAGGAAGGGCGGGCAGTCCATACATTATTTTGAGCTCAACCCGCTAAAATAGCAAACAGTTGAGGACGGCGTCGTAGGCCCACTCGGGGGCGACCCACACGGCTTGTAGCCCAATAATATGAATGACAAATGTCAAAATAAGCGATAGGATGATTAAAGAAGAGTACAAATGCCTATAACCCCATCTTTGGCATTATTGAGCCAAATAATGGGAGTAGGATTTTCCTTCTATATTATCCATCAAATAAGTTATTGAGATGAGCCTACACATATTGGAGAACAATAATGTTATGTAGGAAGTTGACTTGTTCCAAATAAATTAGGATGAGTCCAAAAAGACATCTTTGACAAAAGATAAAACAATAGGACCCATTCTTCCATTTTTGGATGTATTGATTAATGTTTTGCTCCCAAAAATAATGGGGGAACACATGCTGCGCCCCATCCCTTCTTTTCCACCTGCAAGACAAGAAAAATAAGGTTAGGAGACTGCCATAGCTGACTCTAGGGGCTGGACTTGACAAAGGAAACAAGAGGGAACCCCACCTAGTCAATTTTCGCACATAAGAGTGGTGCTGGTTGTCTCCCTTCATGAGTGATGTTATACTCGGCCAAATGAGGTGTATAAGGTGTCCTTGGATATCTTTTGAAGTCTATTTTTATAATTGAGTGGTCTCAGTTCGAGAGGAGAGAGTAATCATCCAAAAATCGATCTGGAACGAGCAGTGGTCTGTGAACTCGAGCTGTGAGAGTGCTGAGACTGTTTGGTTGATATCTCGAGTTTTACCAATCCAATTAAGGCGTGTGAGATACCAAAAGAAAACTCTCAAGACGAGGAATCCGTGAAGGTCTGGTTTGCATCAATCGGAGTAGAGGAAGGCTTCCAAATCGTCCGAGCAGAACGCGACCTCGCAGGGACGGATTTACACTTCTAAGTGAGTTTTTAATCCCAAAACCTTTCCATTCATTTTCCAAATGATATGAACGATTGGTGGGACTATTATACACTACTCCAAGTGTATAAAACATCCCTATTAAGTTATTTTATTGATGTAAAGGTTAGATACTAACCTAGATGCAAATATTGGAAAACTAGGAATCGAGTTAGCCGGAAAACACCCGTTCTAGGGGCTGTTTTCGTATCAACGATTAGGGGTTGAAATAGCAACTTGAGGAGGCTGTTTAGCACCCATTTCTAAGCAAGGAATCAGTTCTCAAGCTTCCTTGGCCGAGGCTTTAGCCATTGGATCGAGAAGGAAGGTTTTAAAGCTCATTTGAGGTGAGGATCGACATCTAGTTGCTTACAACTTGTAGGTTAAGCATGAGATTACCTAAATGCCTAAATAATGTTTTCCATGGATTATGATGATAAATTATTGATGAAATATTTATCTACTTTCCAAAGAATGAAATGAGAAATGATTTGGTAAAGGATTGATAAAAATGGAGTTAAATGAACTATTGGGTGAAATAGTCATTTCATCCATGTGTGAATTGTATGAATACACAAATGATTATTTATGTATTGCATTGAATGATTAAGTTGCTGCTACATATCTCTAAATATGTAGGATTATACAAATGGAGTATATGATGGATAAGAATAATCTTAATAGTATTGAAATACTAGTTAATGATTGTTGTAATTGTTAAGGGAATTAAATCTAAGGATTTGATTATAATTGATGTACTTGATTGTGATGCAAGTGACAAATTTGATGTAATGTGATGCTAAGACCATGGTTGGGCAGTCCGTAGGGATGTCCCAAAATAGATTATTGATATTACAATTCTAGGCATAGTGAGTGCTTAGGAATTGGGGTCTATGCCAATGTAAGGAGATGTACTTGAGCCCGTGCTCATAGAATTGCATTGGGTAGACATGATGTGGTGATTGATGTGCATGGTGATGTAGTTGAGTTGGACTCAAGAAATGCACGGTGGAGTAGTTAACTTGTGTTAAATAAGGTGCATGGTGATGTAGTCGAGTTGGACTCGAGAATGCAAATATATGTGCTAGGGTTGAACCCTATATATTGTTGTGACTAGGGGTCACGGGGTTTGGGCTATGTTTGATAAACAAACCTTGGGCCTACGGGCCGACTACTTGACTTTATATATAAAGTAAGTATATTTTAAAAACGGGGTAACTTGGGGTTACGGCCTAGATTATATTATCACCCTATTTGAGGGTCTTGTGTTTGAAATACTTGTTGTATATCTATTAGATGCCATCCACACCAGCACTTTATAGCCCTATAGAGTGCTGACCCCTTCGGGGGCGTCCCACCACCATTTTTCAGGTTGAGGCTAGAGCTTGCTTCCTGTGCTCGTTGCTCGAGAGATCATCTAGGAGGGAAGACTTGGTTCGTGCTTCCTCCATTCGGTTTTTTAAACATTAACAAACATGCTCATGAATATTTTACTATAGAGCCTGCGTGCTCATGTTAGCCACGTGTGGCATTTGTTTTCAAACTATGTTTTCCGCTACGTATTCGATTGCTTATTATGTTGTTTATGGATGGCTTGCGTGTGAGTGATATTCTAGACGCCTTGTATAATATGAACGTGTTGGACTGCGGTTGACTATTCATATTGTACGGCGGGTTGTTGACGTGTCCGGGGAGGTCCGGGGCGTGACAACTTGTGTGGTGCCGGACCAGATTATCTAAAGGTGGGGCGAGAGAGACTCATATTCTGTTAAGAGTTGTTGTAGAAAGTTGAGGGGCGATTTTCAGGAAGAAGGGTGGACTGGATTGACAGCTATGTGGTGGTTTGACTTGCCTCCTAAAATAAAATGTTTTTTTTGTTGGCAGGTTTGCTCGAGATGTCTCCCGACTTATGCAGCGCTGCGGGGAAGATGTGTGGACTATCCTGTGACGTGTGGCTGGTGTGCAGTGAGCAGCGAGACACCATTCCATATGTGGAAGCGTGTGAACTGGGGTGGGTCGGATGCTAATGCTTCTTCTTTTCTAGGGTGGGTTCAAGAGGTGTTTGAAACGATGAACTCGGAGGAGCACTGCTTATTATTGTTAGGTTGATGGGGAATTTGATGGGATCAGAATGATCGTGTTCGGAGAGGAGCTCAGGAGCAGCCAGAGAAAATTTTGGACAGGTCAATGTTGTATTGGTAGGGCTGGAAACAAGCTCAGAAACCCGCTGTTTTGCTGCAGAAAAATTGGAGCAATCACAGAACTTTTACACATGTAAGTTCTACCGATGTGTATTCTACCCCAACTTCGGGTATTCTCAAGCTTAATTGTGATGTCTCTACTGGAGGGGAGAGTCAAGGCTTTTGTAGCTGGGGTAGTGAAGCCATGGGAGGGATTTTGCTCAGTACCGGAAGGTGAGTTATTATGCATTCGAGAGACTCTGTCTTGGGTTTTGGTGCATGGGTGGACCAAAGTAAAGGTAGAATCTAACGCGCTTCAAGATGTATCCAAGATTTGACAGGGAGAAAGCCAAACAACTTGTGGTCTTATAGTGGGTCATGTTAGAGAAACGAGAGCTAATTTTATTCATATTAGCTTTTCTAATATTAAGTGATCTGCGAATCGCGTTGCTCATAAGTTAGCTAGAATAGCCGGTTATTCGGTTCTTTGTCTTATTGTCAGGCTTGGTTTCATTCTCCTCCTTCATGTACCTCTCTTTATTGGACATGGATCGATTAATACATAATTAAATGTTATTAAAAAAAGATCATAAAAACAATAATTAAAAAAATAGTTTTTTAATAGTTTCAAAACATTTTAATTTTATTTTACATATTTCTTTTATAGTTTTTTAGTTTGTATATTTTTAAGTTTCTTAACCTTTTTCATTAAATTTTGGACTTTTTTTATATTTTTAAAATTTATATTTTTATATATACAAATTATACCAAATATTTAAAAAATTACATTACAAAAATCGTTTTTTGTACTTGTTTACAATTTTCATACATTTAAAACTATTTTAAATATTTTTACATTTTATTTTCAACCTTAATATTTCTAAACTTCTATATGGATTTTAACAATTTTTTTTTATTTATTTCTGAAAATTGAAATTCAGTTTCTTTTTTCAATTAAATCTAAAAGTTTTTAATTTTGCAATTTTTATCATGTGTTTTTTGAATTTTGTTAGCATTGACTTTGTTACGAAGTATTTGTGTTTTACCTTTATTTCTATTTAAAGACACAAATTTAAGTAGTTTAAAGTCTTTGTATTAAAGAGATAGCAAAGAGTTAAAGCATACGTATCCAAATGTGAAAAGTATAGGTTCCATGCTTCCGTAGGTAGGTGTTTATAAAAGTGGTCTATTAGTGAAAAGAAAATCTCCGGTCGTCCGTTTTTGAAAAAAAATTCAAAACATGAAACACTTGATATTATTTTGAGCTTTGTGCCTATTCGCGTAAAATTCCCTTCTAATTATATATTAAGATACGGAGTAGTATTTATTTCTTCGATTAACATTATTATGAGTTTACCGGTCAACGTTACCTGCCACAAACAGAACATGATAAAACAATAAATCACATTATTCATAAAATAATCTTATTTAATTGACTAAATAAAATAAAAGATTAATGTAACTAGATTGCTAAATTCGGGCTGTTACAACCCCTCCCACCTTATAAAAGTTTCACCCTCGAAACTTAGAACAAATTGGGATAACGATGCCTCATGTCCTCCTCAGCTTCCCAAGTAGCCTCTTCTACTTTGTGATTACGCCACAACACCTTTACTAGAGCTATCTCTTTATTTCGAAGACGTCTAACCCCTCGGTCATGAATTTGTACTGGCTTCTCTTCGTAAGACAAATCATCTTGCACTTCTATTGTTGGGGGTATTAAAACATGCTCCGTATCAGCAAAGTATTTCCTCAACATCGAAACATGGGAGACATTATGAATACCAGGAAACTCTTCAGGTAGCGCGAGCTCATAAGCCACCTTCCCAACTCGTTTAGTGATCCCATATGGTCCGGTGAATCTGGGGCTAAGCTTTCCTTTCTTTCTAAATCGTATCACGCCCTTAATAGGGGCTATCTTGACGAAAACAAAATCCCCCACTTCGAAATCTAGAGGTCTCCTTCGAACATCTGCATAACTTTTCTGTCTGCACTGGGCAGATTCTATCCTTTGCCGGATAGTCTTAATAGGTTCTGAGGTCTCATCTATCAACTCAGTTCTTCCTTGTAGTTCCTCTCATATACTTTCTTCTCTCCTGTTTCATAGCATGATATGGGAGATCTACAGCTCCTCCTGTATAACGCCTCATATGGAGCCATGCCGATGGTTGTTTGATAAATATTATTACAAGCAAATTCTGCCATACTAAGATATTTCACCCATCCTCCTTGAAAATCTAGTGCGCATGCCCACAACATATCCTCTAAAATTTCATTTGTCCTCTCTGTCTAGCCATCGGTCTGAGGATGAAAAGCAGTACTAAACTTCAACTTCGTGCCAAATGATTGTTGTACACACTTCCAAAAGTGAGACGTAAATCTGGAATCTCTATCAGAAATAATACTATTCGGGACACCCTGCAATCTAACAATCTCCTGTATGTATAATTTTGCCAACTTCTCCAAAGAAATACTTGCTGAAATTGGGATAAAATGAGCAGATTTAGTCAATTGTACACTATAACCCATAAAGCGTCATAACCTCCAATTGTCTTCGGCAGACCAATAATAAGGTTCATGGATGGGCTGATATTCTCCACCTAGTTTTCTCCACTTAGTTTTATTTTTATTTTTATGTTCTGCTTTAAATTGTTGACACATTAAACACGATTGAACGAACTTTGCAACATCTTTCTCCATCCTTGATCATCATAAGTTTTTTTTTCCTTCAAGTTGTGGTACATCTTGGTTGAGTCAGGAACCAGTTTTTGCTTCATAGTCGCTAATCGCCCGTATACAATCTCCGATTCAAAACCTTCAATTTCCTTCCTCAATCATGGATTCGTTACCACCATGGACATTAATGTTGCATAAAACTTTTTTTTTTGCTAAGTGCATCTTTTACCTCAATGGCTTCCTATGGATGATAAAGGATCTCACAGTCGTAGTCTTTCACTAGCTCAAGCCACCTTCTTTGCCTCATGTTGAGGTCCTTCTGCGTGAATATATATTTCAGACTTTTATGATCGATGAAGATCTTGCACGGGACTCCATACAAGTAATGTCTCCAAATCTTCAAGGCATGAATCACCGCTGCTAACTCCAAGTCATGGGTGGGATAATTCGCCTCATACTCCTTGAGTTATCGAGATGCAATAACACGTTCATTTTGCATAAGAACTGCTCCGAGTCCCACCCTTGATGTGTCTGTGTAGATAACAAACCTTCGCTACCTTCTGGAAGTGTTAAAACGGGTGCACATGTCAACATTTTTTTTTCAGACACTCTTCTAACGGCTATCAGTCCACTAAAAAACCTTCAGGAAATTGATTTTTGTTATTGTTTTCATTGGCATTATCAGAACAAGAGTTGCTTGTAGATGAGGAAGCTGTGTTGGACTGGGAACACTCTTTTAAAAGCGTAAGTTCTCTCAACAGTCTCTCCTTTTTAGTTTAACTTTTTCTTTCTTATTCAAAACTTTTTCTTTGATTTTCAATTGAAATGTGTAAGTTTTCAAACTTTTTCATCAAAAGAGGGACGTAAGGTTCTTCATCTTATATTTTCCCCATATGCTTTTCCTTCACTCCACGCTTCATATTATATTTATCCCATCTGCTCTACCTTCTCTCCCGTCTTGTTATCCCACCAACTTCTTCTTTTATTTGTAGAGCAAATGTACTTCATCTATTAAAAAAACAGTTCTCTTCCTTCTCTTCCTTGAAATTTCAAACTTGAAATCACCAGTGGAGGAGCTAGGGAGGGGCATGAGGGGGCAAGCGCCCCCACTTCGAGCAATTTTTTTAGTACTATTACTTATAATATATTTAGTGCCCCTCCTTTTTTCAAAAATAAATATCAATTAAGGATAATTTTAGATTAAATGTTGCAATAAAAGGCAAAGTCTTTCACAAAACGTGCGTGTCCCTAGGAATACAAGTATTGGCTACAACATACCACACATTTGAATGCAAGTGTGAATTATTTTAGATATCGAATGATGCACGGGTTGGCTTTTCGTGGTTATATTGAGCAAGAAAGTGTTGAATTTGATGAATATGTTGTCACATTTCTTGTAATCAAAAGATCAAAACATTCTCGAGACTATCTTGGATTCCCTCCTTACTGAAAAAAATCATGAGAATTTTAGAATTCTTAGAGATGTCCAAGATTCCATATATGCATGTAGCAGAGAATTATTGAATGTTCTAGAATAATAATGTGCTGTTTTATAGAGAAATGTGGAACTCACTAAAAATAGTGTGGAAGTGTGTGACAGCATCTAGAACATTTTGAAGAATTGTGGGGTTTTCTAAATCCTTCCAGAAGGTAAGAGAAGCTTGTGGATACTTTTTGGAAGAATCTAGATGTGTAGTGGTGTATAAAAAATTCTAGAGAAACTTTGATGAGATTAGTATAGAGAAGCTTCACATTTATATGAGAACTTTGAGGAGAACTCTTGAGTGAGTAAAAGTGAGAGTCTCCTTGAAAGAGGAGAGTGGCAGTCTTCTTGTGAGAAAAGAAGACTCAAAGATATCGTTTGATAAAGTGTATGTGATCAAATTAGGTAGAGTGAAGTAGTCTCGTCTCATATACAAAAAGTGATTGAGAGTAATACAAAGTGATATTGTCAAATTGAGTTTTTGTATTATGAGTGTGTGGATATATAAGTGTAAGAGTCTATGAGCTCATGATCCTGGAAAAGGACGGAAGTCGTGTTTTTCCAACATAAAGTTATTATACAACATTTTGAACAAATTAATGAACTAATTTGGACTAATGTATTACGTTTTTATTTTTTTATTTTATTTTGAGCAAATACACAAAATTCTTAGCCTTTGGTGTGCCCCTCCATAAAATCTCTAGCTCCGCCGCTGGAAATCACCATTTTGACCATTTTCTCGTTCTCTTCCTTCTCTTCCTTTTGGGCCACTAAGCTAGATCATCAAGGTAAGAAGAAGGTGACGAGCAAATCCCCACTCATCTCCTTTAGATGGGAATTGAAGTCAATGCCTCTCACAAAAGGAGAGACTTGAAGCGGATGGTCATCATCCTTAAGTATATTCGCTTCCTGGCAGTCCGTATGCTTCTCTTGCAAAACTTCTCAAGTTCCTTCAGAGTTCTCTCCAACTATAGTCGACTTTATTCAGGTAACAAATACGGAGTATAAATAAATGACAATTTGGCTATGTAGCACGGAAACTTTCGGGAAAGAGCACGTTTCCCGTTTCGAAAACTCCCTGAAACTCTTTGGAAACTCTCCAAATAAGCCTTTAATTTTGAGCAAAAGATGGCGTTTCCCGTTTCTCGTTTCCTCATGATTTTTGCGTTTCCGTGCAAGATAGTTTGATTAAACTATAAATTGACTTGCGGTAGAGTATCTATCTGTCGAGTAGGAACCTCCCTAGCAGCTATACTGGGTTTGTTCATTTAGGTTCAAAACAAAACCTTATTTTTTAAATATAGC
Organism: Cuscuta epithymum; assembly: GCA_945859915.1. Classification (NCBI taxonomy): domain Eukaryota; kingdom Viridiplantae; phylum Streptophyta; class Magnoliopsida; order Solanales; family Convolvulaceae; genus Cuscuta; species Cuscuta epithymum. The sequence continues at coordinate 747,267 of CAMAPF010001142.1, forward strand.
TTGAGTTACATAATGTATTTTAAAATGGGTAATTGATTAAGGGTTGGTTTGCGAATGCTTTAAAAAAAGCGCTTCTCAGCTTTTGGCTTAAAAAAACACTTATTTTACCAAACACTATCAACTTTTATTTTTCCCGGCTTTCGTGTCAAAAGTGTTTTTACTTTTTCTATTACACAAAAAACACTTATTTTACCAAACACTACCAACTTTTACTTTTCAATATCACTTTTTTTCAAACACTATCATCTTTTATTTAATCACTTCTCCCCATTTCATTTAAAAAAACATTTTTTTAAAGCAGAAGCTGTTGCAAACAGACTGTAATTCTTCAAATGCGTTTGCGATTGCATTTTATTTTGGGATTTAAGTTTAATTTTCAAAAGAAGCAAACTGGGATATTTGGAATGTTAAGTGAAGTTGGTTTTATTTTATACTCCCTCCGTCCCTAATAATTTTGTCAAGTTGACCGGCATGGAGATTAATAAAGTATAAACTGTGTGATTGAGGTTTGTGCAGAGGAGAGAGAATTAACCAAAACTACAAATTCTTTACTTAAAAAGGAAAATGACAAAGTTAATGGGACATCTAGAAAAGGAAAATTGTCAAAGTTATAAGTGACGGAGAGAGTATTTGTTTTCATTTGCCCACCGTTTTCTTCCACTATAACTGAGAATTTCTTATTTCTTATATAAAGCCATGTACAATTAATTTGTTTAGCACAAAGATGGTTTGATCGGTTGCCGGTTGGGACAGGTTTTTTCTAAGAATTTAATTACACCTTAAGTATCTAGTTAAGACAGGTTTTATTTAAGAATTTAATTACACCTAAAGTATCTAGTTAAGAGTTAAGACAGCACTGATAATAACACTTAGCCCCAGCTTAGTAAGCACAATATCAGATGCGCCCCTTGCAGCATCAGCAACCGCGATTCCAATATCAGCCTTCTATAGAGCTGGAGCATCATTCACACCATCTCTGTCATTCCAACAATGTGCTTCCTCTCGCAGCAGTGAGCACCTATCACGAAGTGGATGTGACTTGGATATATGGGTGGGCCCAGGTTTATCTGGTCCTGGCTGAGGCCGCCCGATTCTAAAAATTATTTGAAGAGGACCGGGCCCAACCCGCTATATTCCGGGTTTGGACCAGTTTCGGGTACCTGTGTGTTCCGATCCCGGTCCTGGACCCGTTATATTTATTTAAACGGTTTCAAGCTAAAAAAATTGACCGGTCGAGGACCAAAATCGGGACCTAAACCGCCTAGTTCAGTCCGCACGATAGCAAACCTAGTTCCGGACCGGTCTGGGACCGCCGACCAGGTCCACTCCTACTTGGGCATTAATCTGTCCCTTAAGGCTAACTTGTGAATTGTTAGCACATACGACTCCACAATGGAGTTCTTTGGAATAGTCATTTGATATTGCTTCCTGTTAATCTTGTTTTGCCCTCAAATGTCAGTTTCCACTATGTATTCATAAACCGATGAAGAGTTAGTCCGCTATGTATTCCCAGGCTCCCAGCCCGGCTAGGAGAGCTTATTGGATGGACTATTTTGGTATTCCATCCTTGAGAATTTAATTTCATTTGTTTTCATTCTCTTTTTGCTTTTTGGGAGGTTTTGGTTCGGTCCCCCTCTCTTTTGTATACATGGCTACATTAATAAAATAATGGCAAATGTCCCCCGACATTTGTCCCACTGATTTTGGTGGTGACCTTCCGAGGTAAAAAAAAAATACGAAAAACCCATGCAAACCGTTAATTTCTGAACACAGACTAAAATTTCACACCAAAGTAGGGTACTCGAGTGGTGGATATAGAGTACCCTAGCCAAACCTGACTCACTCTCGTCCATACATTATATTTACCACAAGGCACTAGTTGATTTGTGTAAAATACCACTCTGGGCTTGGTTTCGCTTTCTGTTTATTTACTATAGAAAACTTAAATGCAGGACAAATCCCCCCCCCCCCCCCCCCCGAAGGAATTAAGTATGCCATCAAATACCCCAAATAAAAATGCATTACAAATACAAGTACAAATACATGATATCACAACTCAATAAAACTTAGTGCATTGTAAGTCTAAGAAGAAGACAAGACAGGTTTATACTTGTTAACTAATAATCAAGGCCCTGTTTGTGTTGTGGAGTTGCAATAAGCTGGTCTCTCAGGTCTGTCATTGTTGAAGTGCCTGCTTTGACACCTAAGCTGGCAATTTATGGAAAACTGAGACTGTTTACAGAGTATAATGCTGCTGGATAGTTTCGATGTCCAAACCTTTGAGCTTCACCACTGACTCAACATGCCCTTTGAGCGTATGCAGTTCTCGGAGCCTGAACAAGACCACAACAACAGTGTCATTTTTCCATTGGTCTAGGCAGGTTTTTGTACTATAGAGGCACAGATAGACATGGTTCTGGTTTAGTTTGAGATCCGAACTGGTTAATTCAAGTTCTTGACAAATTGGATCCTTAAACTGGAACCATGAGTCCATGAGTAAGGTAGCCCCAATTTCGGTTCTTTGGAGTGGCAGATTCAATCCCAATGAAACCAAGATTTACTCTATTTTATTGAGAAAAGAAATAAAACCCATGTTTCATCCCAATATTTGACTTCGAACCTCTTTTTGTAAAAAGGTCTAATTAAAAAGTTCTGCTCTGATTTATGCTCAAACTAATAAAACTAGTAATGTAAAGTCAAATATTGTGGTAATACATAAGGTGCAAAGACAAAATTTCCCATCTTTTAAAGGCTGATAGAACTGAAACCGGGACCTTATGTATCTTGGTCCACTTCCAGTCCTGGTTGACAGTTCTGGGCCTCTTGATTCTAGAATTAGCACCACCAATTCTAGAACCATAACCTTATCTAGAGAGTAGAGACTCAAACAAATGGACATCACAGTGAATATGTGCCAAATGGTCAGCACAATACCTGGCCATATCGGCTCTACGTTTGGCCTGTTCTGCTATTTCAGACAGCTCCCTATAGCTGCTCTTCTCATTGAAGAGATTAGAAGATTCGGGGGGTTGAAGTCCGTGTAGAGTCCTCTGAGCATGAGCCCATTGTGCTTCCCTCTCCTCTTTCCCGTAGTCCTTCTTTGTGGTAAAGGCAGTCTATTGTAATCCACGACAAAAGCCAGAAGTAACATATTAAGAGTTGAGGGATCACTCAACTGGCAATTCTCTCAAAATTTAAATCTTGAAGGATTTATTTTACCTTGTTCTCCAACAAATTAAGCCATGCCTTTCCGCTTAAGGCGTAACGAGTGGCAAACTTCAGCACGTCAAGTGGGATATAGAAAACAATGCTGTAAAGCCACACCACACCCGCCCATCCCCAACCACATCCTTTGATCCTCGCGAATCCCCAGTTCGCGTACACAGCTATCAAGGTTGCAACCTGCAGTTTGCATGCAATATGTTTTTAAGGCCCGTTTGTAGCCAGGAAATACTAGGAAAGAAAATAAGGAGGGATAAGAATAAAATTGGAAAAGAACATTCAACAATAATAGAGAGTAAAAAATCTAAATATATATTATTTCAAAATTTCCATCATTTGCAATGGAGGCAAAGATTCATTATTTTTTGGCTTGAGAATATGATGGAATAAAGGAAAACGGCTTACTAAAGTGTCTGCGCTTCTTTCTTATGAAGCAGCAGTCAGTCCATGCAATTTTGGACACGATTTTCACTATGGGTCATCCGGAAACAGTCTCTTTGTGCTTTAGTACAGGGGTAAGACTGCGTACATCCGACCCCCCCCCCAATACCCCACCGTAGGTGAGAGCCTTTGCGGCACTGGGGTAAATGAAAATGATGAAAATGATGAAAATGATGATATTTTTTCCATTCACTAGCACCTTCCAAATCCAAACACGCCTTTCTTTTTAAGTATATTCATCAAGTATGACTAGATTTGTTGAACTGCCCATGTTCTAAAAAGCGTTATTCACAAGGCGGACACTGAACTAGAAGCCTAGCGACTTGTGGGGGAGACAAAGTGGAAACTCTTAGAACATGGTAGAAGCAAGAACACACGGTTGATTGTATACCAGCTGGTCAATAAATTGTTAAAACACTCACCAGTTGGGCGATAAAAAAAGCAGTAAGTAAGAGAAGTCCTGGGCGTTCAATAAAAGACCAGCTTCGGGATCTGGTGACAAAGATGAGAGCCTGGCTCACTATACTGACTTGTAGGTATAGCGCTGCCATCATTTCCTCATCGCTATTCCTCAGTGACCTCACTCCAAATTTATCCTGCCAATTGGAAATTGGGAATATTATAAAACCAAGCAACAAAAGAAAAAATAATAACTTAGGCTCCATGTTTTTTTCTACCCTGTTTGAACAGCTGTATTTCTCTATTTTTGAAGGTAAAGTATTATACTCCCTATTATGCATAGAACAACTGAACTACTAGGAAAGCATGTCCCACATTAAGTTATTTTTCTTGAATTAAATGGAGCCTTATGTAGATCAAGAAACCCAAGTTAGTTCCTACAGAGAAAAAGTCGGTATCATGCATAATCCAGAAGAAGACCACTGTCATCAACGCCAAATAACTTCCAAGAACAACACCAGTGGCAAAAATCTCCTTCAATTTCCAACTATCTGGCAACGGTGACGGTTTTACTCTATCCTTAGAGATTGTCATGATGGTTCCTGTAGAGCAAATGATAACACGACTTCATATGTGAAAGAGCCTGAAATAAAAGGTGTTAGGGAGAGCTAAAAGTGTATTTACCATCGTTTAGAATGGCTATGATAAGAACCATAAAAGCAGAGAAGTCATACTTCCATATCAAAGCAATAAACATGAAACCAAACTGCAAAAAAAAACAGGAAGTTAAGAACAAAACACATCATTAAAATGGGCGGGACATAAAAGGTAATATTCTGAAAATGCAGCATTCTGCTTACCACAATACGTATTGTGATGGAAACCGCATAGATCTGTTGAAAGCAACCAATAATGTTTGAAATCAGTTGAGTACTAAATGTTCAGGACAATAAATCATCCCATTGAAAGTAAATAAAAAGTCCCTGACCTATGCATGGCAGCGGGGCAGGCTATTGCAGTTAGGGCGGAGCAAAACCCGACCCCACCCGAATTTTAATTCGGATTTTTCAAGATAAAATCTGACCGGGTCAGGTCACTCAACCCGCAAAACCATCCGAATGCTAGCGTGTAACCAGATGTGGGTTAAATGGATCGGGCAGGGCTTGGATTATACCCACCCGACCCATCCGAAAATCCAAAACTCCATATGTACGTATACCCGCATACATATGACACCGTATGTGTAGTATATATGTATTCCTTATGAAACCCTAAATCTATTTCCGCCTCCTTCTCTAACTCTCTATTCTCTGGTCAGTTCTTCATGAGGTTCATCTGACCTCGTCACCTCTCTGGCTCTCCCTCTGCCCCTCAGTCTGTTTCTCTCTAGTAGATAGTGTATCACGGTCTCACCTTCTCTACTTCTCATCTAATTTCATCTCACTCTTACTCTCTCACCCTCTTACACGCTTCTCGGTTGAAGGTTCAAACCCTAAAGTCGTCAAACGTGGAAGCATTGCCCCTTTTTCAGTAAACTTGACATCGGGACGGTTGGACCATCTGGTAAAGCCAAGCTCAACTCTCAGTCTCCCACTCTCTCATCTCAGTCGCACTTAAGCAGTTAAGCGCGAGGTATAATTTGTATTCTATGATTTATGAAGAGTGTAAATTGTGTTTGTGACTTGTGGTTTATCTTTGAGAGCAGAACTACAATTTTGTGGAAGTAAAAATGATGTTTGTGTGATAGTGAATGTTTAACTATGCTGGCAATATTACAAGCATGAATATTCAGTGACTTTGTCATTGTTAGGTGATAATCTTCCGTGACTATATGTGATTATGAAAATGTGAGTTTCTATTTGTTGGAGGCCCCAAAGAAGAATGGTGATGAAAAAAAGACTTGGTTCTTTTTCTTCCATTGTAAGTCATAGGTTTGGGCCGGCCCTTAAGAATAGAATTAGTATAAGAGTGGGAGGAAGGAAAGAAGGGGGGTTAGGCAGAAATTAGTCGTCGGAACTGGGAATTGGGAAAACGAGACCTCTCGAAGAGTCTCATGTATTTTCTGTTTCTTCTCTTTGTTCTCTTTCTGCCACAGGAAGACTAAGATTGACATCAATATACTACAATTTCTGTGGCTTTTAATGTGTCTCTATCACTCCCCTCTCTCCCTTCTCTCTATTCACTCTCTACCCATTTCGTTTTTCGGGTCTCCCCTCTTCTCTTCTCCATCCCACTGTTCTCTAATTTTTTATCACTAGTTTTTTTCTATACTTGTACAAACTCCTTCTCTATTTGTAGTTGTTTGTGTGACTAATTTACATGCATTTTGAAAAGAAAAATTGAAGCATATTTAAAAAGATGGAGAGAGAATTGATCACACATGCAACTAAAGTTGACCACATAGACAAATAAAATTGATTACACACACAACTATTGTTTGTGAGCAGCATAACTATTGTCAGTGTGATGATTTTTTATGAAAAAATCCATATTTTGGTCAAGATAACGATAGTCTATGCACACACAATTGTTGTCAACATTGACTTGTGCGCTTGTCAGGCAGCTGCTGTTAGACTTTGTACTTTTGTTTGTGAGCACAGACTACGGCACAAACATCACCTGTGACCAACAAACATGTCAACAAAGTTTAAGGCTAAATCGAACGGTACCTGACCTTGCTGTGTTTTCTATTTGGGCATTTTGAGATGAAATCTAAAATTTTAACTTACAGTGTAGTAATAATCTGTACTACAAACAAGATGCCATCTTAAACAGAGCAGTGGAAATTAAAGCTTACAGTGTAGTTCTTCATCCTCTGGAAAATGGCTCTACTAGTTAAGACAGCACTGATAATAACACTTAGCCCCGGCTCAGTAAGCACAATATCAGATGCGCCCCTTGCAGCATCAGTAGCATCAGCAACCGCGATTCCAATATCAGCCTTCTTTAGAGCTGGAGCATCATTCACACCATCTCCTGTCATTCCAACAATGTGCTTCCTCTCTTGCAATTTCTTCACGATTTCATATTTGTGTTCTGCGGTTCACACCATTATTTACATTTATTGAGCCAGAAATTGAAAAAGATACGGGAAATCAGAGTATTGTTAACTGTACGTTTGCATGCGGGAAAATGATAGGAAAAGGGGAAAATGCAAAGGAAGGTATTCTCTTTTGCTTGGTTTCGCCTTTAATTTTGTTTTAAATGTACCTAGATATCAACTCATGTTTTTATTAATATATCATTTTGTATGTAATTCTACTATGTTAGATTCTAACATATCCGTATTTCCTTCCCTATTTTCTTTCCCTAGAACTTTGCAGGCCCTAGATAAAAGCAGAGACCTGGAAACACTCCAGCAAAACCATCAGCTTTTTCAATAAGTTCCTCCACCGGAAGAGCAGCAATAGATGCATCTTTATGTTGGCCAAGTAAAGAAGCAGATGGGTACATGTTTGTTCCCATTCCAAGTCTACGACCTGTCTCCTTGCCGATTGCAAGTTGATCACCTTCACATAATCAACAAGAAATTCATTAAAGTTGAAGGAAGAAAGGATATCAAGACACTAAGGACTCGTTCAGTAAGCGTTTTTTTAGCTTAAATTTTCTGCTTAGTCTAATTAATTTGCAGATAGGCTATAAAATCTAGGACTTTCTATCAAACAAGGCCTTAAGATTGCACTTGAAGTAGTAAAAAAAATACTAATGTTTTAGTCTACCAGTGATCATTTTAACATTAACGCCAAGATTCAAGGCCCTGCGAATGGTTTCAGCGCTATCATGACGGGGAGGATCAAAGAGGGGCAACAATCCAACAAATTGCCAAGGGGTTCCCATACTGTCTTTTGTTTTCTCTGGCACTTCCTGAGAACATAACAGTTTGTTATTGCAAAAAGCGACACGCCCTAGAATGTTGTAAAATGCGGCATTAGTACTCCAAACCTGTCTAGCCACAGCCAACGACCTAAGCCCACGTTCAGCATACTTATCAATCACGGAATGAACCTTTCTCTTGAGGTCCTCGCGAGCATTGCAGAGTTCCAAAATCTAAGAGAGATAGAAAAAAAATTTATTTTTTAACTAAAACTGGTTCTAGCTTCTAAGGTCTTTTTTTGTCTTCTTAGCCGAGAGAGTAGAAGCAAACCTGTTCTGGGGCACCTTTACTCACACGGTGCCAATTGCCATTAGAATCAATGTATGTTAGGGCAGTCCTCTTCTCAACGGGATTGAAGGGCAGGAAATGGATTTCACGAATACCAGCTCGTGCCTAACAAGGAAATCATGTTGAAATTGTGCTGTATTAATCATTGTTGTAAAAACCGCCTATTCGCGAATAGAAGAGTGCGTTGGGTGATTGGGGATGCGCAATTTCTAGAGAATACTCCTTCCGTCCACTTTATTGTCTCATTTTGCCTTTTCGGGAAGTCCACTAAGATTGTCCCACACCATATTTGGTAAAGATTGTGTGACTCTAAATCATTCTAACTTTATTCTTATTTTATTAATTTAATATCAACCACACAAACCTACTTTTCTTAATAAGCGTGTCACCTTCTCTCGTCTCAATCTTAGTGGGACGGAGGTAGTATAAGTGGTACTACCTCCGTCCCACTAAGATTGGAGCGAGAGAAAGTGACACTATTATTAAGAAAAGTGAGTTTGTGTTGTTGATATTACATTGGTAAAGTAAGAATAAACTAAGAATGGTTAGAGCCACACAATCTTTATCAAATTTGGTATGGGACAATCTTAGTGAAACTTCCCGAAAAGGTAAAATGGGACAATTTTAGTTCTGAAAGAACAAATTTGCTTTTACTTTAAAAAGACTCTTGGGTGGGAAATGAAACATATTTTTTATTCAAAAAACGCATGTTTCTGTGCTTGTTTAAGAAAACACCTAAACAGAGCTTTTTTTAAGTAGAAGAAGAAAAACATTTCCAACACTTGAATGTGGAAAGACTTCTTCTTCGGATAAAAGCACGTGTACCATAAGTAATCTAAAAAAACGGGTTTAAGTAACACTACATATTTCACTCTTGCGTTGCACGACTCGTGCAACACTGAGATTTAATTTTCTCAATCATATTAGATAATTCAATTTTAGAAGGGCATATACTCCCTTCGTCTCGTTGGAAGGTTCTCATGGATAAATGACACAATTTTTTAGGCAAGTGTTTAAATAAAGTAATTAGGTAAACAAGAGAGGAAAGAGAAAAATTAGAAAATGTACATATATAAAGTGAAAGTAATTAAGGAGAGATAAGTTAGAGGAAAAGAAATTGTGAGATTTGACATGTAATGAGTATGAAAGAGAAAATTTGAATATAATTGTAATTAAAGAACCTAATTTATTTCCTAAAGTGGAATGAGAACTTTTAAATGAGACACTCAAATGAGGAAAGTGTGAACCTTTAACAGGACGGAGGGAACAATAATGATTACACTTCACAACATGTTGGGTAAATATTGTTTTAGTATTGTAGAAACAATATAACATGATAATGATTAATTATTTGGATACGCGAGTTAAGTTTTATAATGTGTTAATTAGAAAATCTCTAGTATTAAAAAAAACACTCATTTGTAACGTGAATCAATTTTGCTTTAAATAAATTTGTCTTTCAATTTTATCTTTGTAAAGTAACTTTAATTAGTCTATGAAATTAGTATCTCTATCAGAGGCTTCTCGTTTTAAATACAATAACTTGATTTTTCAAAAATATGAACAAAATAAATTCCTAAAGAAGAGTAGTAATAATGTAATATTGCATAAATAGAGGTACTATATTTTTCATAAATAGGAATAATTACTTATATGCTTGAAAAACTGGTAATCATGAAAGTGATGCTTTAATATTTATGGTTGATCACACCAAAAGGTGACATTATGATTTCAGAGGATGGTAATGGTAACTTACTCGTATTCAATACTGGGGAATATTATACTCTTACACTACAATTTCTTTACTCCTATTTTGAAATAATTGCTAAATATGAATTGCAAATTAGAAATAAATCACGTAAATAAAAGTCAGAATAATTCTTTTCAAAATTAATCAAACTTCCATTGCAGGTGGCCTGATGGTTTGAAGCAAAAAAGGATAATGTCACAATGAGGAGAAGAAATAATTTAACATTCAGAAAAGTAAATATATATCGATGTTATGACCCGATTGGGTCTATTCATGTCATGTTATGAATCACAATTGTAAAAAACAAATGTTGAGGTTTAATTTATCGAAGAAATGAAAAGTTTAAAGATGACATTATATTTTAGGAACTAAGAAATTGAAATCAAAATACATGTGAACATTTGGATTCATACTATTGATATCATTTTCTATTTAGTTGAATTTTCAGACAATCATGATCATGAATTTTTATTCTATAATTAACTTAAAGTAGACTTGATTTGTTTGAAAAAAGAGATTAAAGAAGAAAATTACATAAAATAGAATGGCGAAAAAGAATTACTCCGTATGATAGAGAGGCTCATGGTTGTAATACTTGGGTGTGATACCCAAGGATGAATAATACAGTAAAATAGAAGTGTGAATTTGTGGATGCATTTATGAGAGATAAAATGATTTTGTAACTTATAAATGCATTTAATGCAAAATGAGAGGAACAATATTATTGGCTGGGTTCTAAAATTACCTATGTTTAGGAATTTTTCATAGGATGAGAAGAAAATAAGAAAGGAAAATAGAGTATATTTATTTATTTTTATTTCCATCTCATGTGTTTTGTTTGAGGTAAAAAAAACAACGAAATGAAAGTAAAGAACTCATTTTTTATTCTTTGAATTACATTAATATATTAGTGTAGGAGGGAAAGAAAGTCTAATGAAATGCTGTATATTCTATGATCTGAACGTTTATAGCATACATAAGATGAATTTAAAATTTTATAAAGTAGGATAAAAAAATGTAAGCTGCTTTATCACGAATCATGAATTTACCCTTGTGTTTAAGAGAGAGGAAGAGAACAATACTACCCCGTAGTAGAAAATAAGGCTTCATTTCCAATCAATCCTGATTCTCTCCCTAGCCATATTATATTCGAAATTTTCTTTCTTGACAAAGAGTGAAAGTGGTAATTTACACAACAATGGTAGGGTGTTGAAACTTTGAACTTTTACATATATGTATCCTAATAGTATATAAATAGAAATTGAGAAGATAAGAAGGAAATATGGAGTACGTACGTACGTACCTCCTTAGGATCAGCAAGCATGCCGACCATGGCAGCATCAATAGCATCCTGATTTTCAGTTCTTGAAGCCCTTGCAGCGAAAAGGAGAACGTGCTCTTTATCCACATCTTTTGCAAAGACCTCAATCAGGTTTTTATCAACGCTAAGCTTGTTTAGAGTTAAGGTCCCTGTCTTATCACTGCACAACACATCCATCCCCGCCATCTCCTCAATCGCAGTCATTCTCTTGGTGATGGCACCCTGCTGTGACAGCCTGTGCGATCCAATGGCCATTGTGACTGACAAGACGGTTGGCATGGCAATGGGAATGCCGCCAATCAAGAGAACAAGCAGATTGTCTATTCCATCCCTGTACTTCCTGTGCTGAATCGGGTACATCACAATGATTTCTGCTAGCATCCCCACAGCAATTGAACAGATGCAGAAGTTCCCAATGGCAGTGAGCACTTTCTGGAAGTGGCCAACCTGGTTAGTGCTGTCAACAAGGTGAGCTGCCTTTCCAAAGAAAGTATGAACCCCTGTGGCGATAACAACAGCTTCAATCTCTCCTTGTTTGCACGTTGACCCGGAGAAGACTTCATCTCCTGGAGACTTGGTCACTGGGAGAGATTCCCCAGTAAGTGCAGACTGATCAACCTTTAACGGATCACCTTCTAGAAGACGAGCATCCGCGGGAATGATGTCTCCCAATTTTATGCTCACAATATCTCCTGGGACCAGAATCGCAGCGTCCTGTTCACTCCAACGCCCATCTCTCAGAACCTGCAGTACTTATTTACATACTTCATTACATACCTCTTTTTGAACATTTATTAACTAATTAATGAATTACACTTGCTCCCATAGTACTCGTTTGACTTTGAAGGTAAAGCACAATATTAAGACATATCTGCACCTGGAGAAGATCAATAGCCTTATTATTATAGATGATGTGTGTACCTTGGTCTTGGGAGCAAGTCCAGCCATAAGAGCAGCAGCAGCATTTCCAGCATTGTTTTCTTCAATAAAACTGATGGTTGAGTTGATGACGAGCAGACAAATGATACCCACAAAGTCCTGCCAATCCGGGGGCCTCCCATCTCCATTGGCTAGTGCAATTGCCATTATGGCAGCAGCTTCCATGACCCATGACAGTGGGTTCCACATAAACCCCAGGAACTTCAGTACCTTGCTTTCCTTCTTCTCTTCTAACTTGTTTGGTCCGAATAGTTGAAGCCTGTTAGCTCCCTCCTCTGAGGTCAGCCCCTCGTGGCTACATTTCAACTGTTCAAACACTTCCTGAATTGGGATCTTCTCCTATCATCCCATCCCAACAAGAATTAGAACCAGGTCAGCGCATGCGTGCATTATCACATGTATGTAATAATACTACTCATGTGATTATTATTATTATTACTACTATACGTATGTTGCTTATATATGCTTCGTGTATGGTTTGCTATATCCTGCAGCCTTCCATACTCTTATTATTTATACGTGTGAGCCTTTGCGTGGTAGGAGGACCTTTCTACAAATAACTAATTCACTCCTAAATGTTGGTGTTCTATGTTTTTCATAAAAGATTTCTTTTCCGGTCGTGATGATGGTGTTAAATTCACGCACGGATAAAATATGAAATTATCAAGTGTCATATTACGATTTTGAGTTACTCCTATTTGGTTGACACGTAATTTTAGGTCTTTACATGATACCGGAGCCAAATCAATCCGTGATCATGACATAAGCCCCTATGAAAAATGGAGACACGGTTATAAAAACTGACAATGAATCGACAAAAAAATGAATGACGGTAGGATTCAGACACTTTGTCTGGTCATGAGGGGATGTTAAACTCACACACTAGTAAAATTTAAAGTAATTTTAGATTTTGACTATTAGATTGACTTTTTAGGATGAAATCTCAAATCTTATTAACTTTTAACATATATTTTAGATTATAAATATCTATACATACCTTTATACACAAAAAATTACTCTTGGAGGGTAGATTATAAGTATCTACCCTGTCTGTATCTATTATAAGTCTTGTTACCGTATACTCACTTGCATATCATGCAATGTATGTAGTAATTAATAAGTTTGTCGGAATTTAAGAACTTCCAAAACAATTTCCCCCAAACCAAAATCATTGGAAATGCTTCCTTGACAATGTCATTTTTGCGAAATAGGTACGTGATTGTAGTTACATGACTAGTTATGGGTATATGACAAAATACGGGACCACTAACTGGTATATGAAAAATTATGGGACAAAACCTACAACTTCTCAAAGTACAATAGAAATATGGTAGCGAGGGAATGTCACAAGGATTAGGTCCCGGGTTCAAATCCCGACAACTGCGATGAGAGGTTACTATGCTGAAAAATGCATAAGGCCTCTACGAGTACCGGGAACGGAGTCTCACTCTCTATCTGTCAGATTGTGATTATAGTTCAATTTACATCCTCCCATCGTGTAGTCCGGTCGGTGTTGGGGGCCCCTCAGGGATGGGGTGTCATCCTTTTTTTATAGAATTAATTCAGTGCCTCTGAACGTGCCCCCACGTGGTTCTTTGGACCTAAATTTTGACCTTTATTGGTGAATTCAAGCACAAGAAATATGGATTACTTGAACAGTTGAAAGAATATTGAGATATTTGAGCTCCATAAATGGGGAAGATCAAAGAAATAAAATCCTTTTACAAGTTGTGTCGGACGAAAAAGTCAAAACCAAAGAAAATATGTCTCCGTGAAAGAACTTTCCCAACTTCTCTCGTTTTTTATTATTACCTCAAACAAGGAAAGAAGGTTCGATGTAAAAGATAATTCGGAGTATTATTTTTCAGTTCTTTAAATATTGCCATTGAAACAATTTTTCGTTTTATTAAGAACGGTATTTTTCAGTTCTATTGTTGTTCTTTTTTAACAAACTGGGGTATTTCGCCCTTTGTAACCCACACCAATTGTGCTGAATTAATAAAAAAGGTGGCTTAGCCACTCATTTAAAAAAAAAAAAAACTTTATAAAAAAAAAAGAGAGAGAGAAGAAGTGACGGATTTTTGGTGATCGTGATCAACCGTATTCAACGCTAACTTCAAAATTTTTGAGATGTGGGCCCAATAGCTTTCAAAAGTCAACAGTCAACTAAAACAATTGGCAAGCCAATCCCAAAACGCCGGGCTACTCTCCTATCTTGCGAGTCCTCACCCACTTTTCCCGGCGTTGACAATTTCCGCACGTTGACCCAAACTGCTAAAACGACACATACTCTGGACAATTATTATCCTTCCCTCTTTGTATTTTATCGGAATTAAAAACAGATAAATTAATTAAAAGTATAAGACCTCTAAGACCACTTGCCCACTTGGAGTGGTGTGGAAGCTAAAATGGCAAAAATCGACTTCATCCCTATGAAAATAGTTTTTTGATTTGTATGTCTCTGTATTCTAGCACCATCAATGAAATACATTTTGCGTATTTTTTGCATATCAATTTAGTAAAACATTAAGGAAGCAAATATTTAAATTGCTCTTACGAGGCGGAATAGCCAAGCCTCAAGCCTTTGGAGCCTAAGCGGATTTAGGCGAGAAAAGGCGCCTAAAGCGGGACAGCTAAATATTTCTAAATTTAGCAATTCTGCTACAATTAGGGAGCAAATAAAACAATCACAAAGGAAATTTGTTAATTAATGAAGTGGTCCAGCTTAGCTGGTCGCCGACCCACTCTTCTTTGTGGGAGGTCCGGGTTCAACTCTCTATAGAGTGAGATTGAGCTCAGTTTACCCCAGGCTCCCCACCGCCCCATCCCCTGTCCCCTGATGCCTCTGGGGTAAAAAAAAAAGGGGGGGAAATTTGTTAGTCTACTTTATGTGTTAGGGCATTTAATTTGAGTGTCCGATAAAATCAGAGTTTCGTAGATTGCGGTCCAATAGTAGAGAACGATCGAGGGCTAAGAAGAGAAGGATAAATATCATGAACTTTTATTTCGCTTTATCGCATTTTGTTTAGTGAAATAAGGATTAAGCCATTAATTCAATAACGTTTAATTTGAGTCGTCGTTAGATAAAATCAGACTTTCGTAGATTGCGATCAAATATTAGAGAATGATCGAGGGCTAAAAGAGAGAAGGATAAATATCATGACCTTTTATTTCAGCTTATCGCATTTTGTTTAGTGCAATAAGGATTAAGCCATTAATTCAATAAGAATAATTGCAATCATATTTTTTTTGAAAGCGCTATCACAATATATATATATGTATACACATATATATACATTCAGTTATAATCGGGACGTTTTTTAATTTGCTGATATGGTCTAGTATGGCCTGATTAAGTTTGGTCTGGTCTGGTCTGATAAACGTATAGTCTATGTTTATTTTATAACCACGGAAGACAGATTTGGTTTGGTCTATTTAAGTAAGGCCTAATCTGTTTAAGTATGATCTAATCTGGTCTGGGATTGAAAACCGTCCAACTAAAAGATCCTAAAATCTTTTCATTAATGAGGAAGCAGAAGATAACTAACGGTATACTCCGTATAAAAACAATCGAATATTAAGCACGTGAATATATGTCAAAGAATATAATGCTTTTTGTGAAGTCATTTGATGAATGTGGAAAAGAAAGGTTTGACAGATATATGCATCTTCTTTATTTTTCTTTTGAAAGGAATACAACTAATTAGTCACATGCATGTGTGACTGGACCATGAAGAAATGTTTTTTACAGTATGTTTTAAATAACTATTCCAATAATTCTATTCTCTCCGTCATTTATTAATTTCTACGCCCACCGATATACAGGGGCGGAGGCAGGACACTGGGTCAGACTGGGCCGACAGAAAGAATATTTTTGAAAAAAAAAATTACACAAAATTTTGTACTAAAAATAAAGACATTTTTAAAATTTCGGCTGGGCCAGGACCAAGTCTGGCCCACCCCTAGCTATGTCCCTGCCGATATAATATACTCTGTACTATACTATGGATTGGGATCCTCTGCCCAACTAGGACGGTGCCTTGCGCATCGGACGGTCGGGCAGTAGCAAAGCAGGCCTCGAGATTAGCGAAAAAGTGGAGCCCAAGATCTCCAACCGTTGAATTGTTGATCGAACGACCCGGAAGAAGCAAGGCACCCTACCTTACTTTAAAGTAAGGTAGAGGCTCCGGATCCCTATACTATACGGCTATCCCAAACTTGTTGCCTAACGTAACAGTGCGATCCAAATGTCAAAACATTTTCAAATAAATTTTCACATAACAATTTGTATATTAAAATACGTTCAATTTTTAAATATGGAGTGGGTCGAGAACTGTTTGCCCCCCACATCTGCCTCGACCGCAATCGTCTATTTTAACACGATTTTTTTAACCCGATAGACAAACCACCATGTTTTATTAGACCGAGAAAAAATACATTTTTACTATTGCTGAATTTTTCACCGGCAAAGTGGCAATTTTACTACTCCGAAACCAGGTACCCCTGAGTCTCTCAACTCCAACCCAACCTGAATACATCATCTAAAGTTTTATAAGAAATTGTTCAAAATAGAAATAACACATAAGAAAAGTTTTAAAATAAGACTAAGAAATTTATGAAATTTGAGCTGAAGTGGTTGTATTAGCTAATTCTACTGATTTATGAAAAAGATTTTCCCCCTTTAGAAAAATTTCGAAGTAACTTGCCATGTATACATACAAATATTCATAAACAAGTACACACTTTAATACACACTTTAAGAGATTAAAGATCCCGTTTATTAACAAAAAAATTAAAGAACCACATGTGACTGAGTCACATGGGGTATTGTGGCTCCAATCTCCACCACTATATCAGTAACATATGAGAGTATATATGAGAGAATATTTTATGAGAGTATATATGAGAGTATATTTTAAATATAATTTGTTCATATCAATAGAAGTAATCAACTTCAATTAAAACTTTATAAATTTAAACAAAATCCATCAATACATTTGAGTTGGGTATCAACAAAGGAGTCACGGTTTGGGAGATGTAGTCCTCCATAACTTCTCGATCTCCCAAAATAATTTTTTGAGAAATAATAATGAGAAATATCATCAAATTAGAGTCAAGTTGTATATCATCATTTTGTATTTTGGTTTGTCGCCTTGTAGTACGCCAGCCATGACGTACAAAGTTGTTCCGACATAAAGTTATTATTACTATGGAATATATGCTAAACCATTTAGGCCTGTGCTTAAGCACTAATGATGAATATAATAATATTCTATGAAAAGCATTCAAATTTTCAATGATTGATGAGTCATTTATGAATTGCTTTTTGTTGGAGGTATAAACAGTAAGCATATGATTTAATTTAATGGTTATAAAGTATATTTCCTTTCATCAATGCTTTACTATAATCAGTTATAATTTTTTTGTTGTTGAATGATAATCACTTATATAATTTATAAACTTAACAAAAACGACGGAAAAAAAGGGAAAAACTGTTAAGATCGTGGAATCAAGACATGAAAAAAGTGAGTTCTATTGTAATTTATAAACTTAAAGGTGGAGCTGGCCATCTCGGAAGGTTTTTCTAACTTTGAAGTTGAAATGGATGCCGCGGTTGCTCTGAAATACATCGAAGATGGTGGTGCGAGACGTTGGAAGGTGAGCTATCAGGAAACCTTACAGAAAGCAAAAAGGGGTTTTTTTCTACCGTTGTGAAAGGGAGTGTAATTGGGTAGCCCATCATTTGGCAAATCAACCTGCAGCCCATATTATTAAACAGATTTCGGATATGCCAGATTTAGCCCAAAGAGCGTATTATTCGGATTTATTCGGATTTCGTTTCTGTTTTATTTTCTCGTGTTATATTTGGGAGGTATGCCTCCTTGGAGGGGTTTTGGTTTGGTCCTCTCCTCTCTGTATCTGTTTTTCTCTATATTTAATAAAACATGGTAAATGTGCCCTGTCATTTATCCCACTGATTTAGGTGGTTTGCCTTTCGGGGTAAAAAAAATTGTAATTCATCCACTATGATTATTGTTGGGTTAATTATTACTACCCGTCCCACTAACATTGAGAGATAAAGAGGTGACACGATTATTAAGAAATGCGAAGTTGTATGGTTAATATGAATTTATAAATTAAAAATGATTTAGAACTATATAAATTTTTGGTGATATGAGACAATTTAGTGGGATCAATAAAAAAGAAAAGACATACTTCCTTCGTTCTTTTTTATTAGTCCTTCTTTCCTTTTTGGGATGTTTTTTTATTTGTCCTTCTTTCCCTTTAAGGAAAGTTTTTGAGAAAATACCTCACTTTTATTACTTTTACCCCACTTACTTTTTACAAACTACTTTACTATCACTTTACTCTTCTTAATATACTCTCTTCCCTACTTTATCATCGTTTTACTCTTTTTAATATACCATCTTTTCTACTTTATCATTTACCCTACACACTCTATACTTACCCTATTACTTTATTATTAAAACTCGTGTCAAACCCTAAGAGGACTAATAAAAAAGAACGGAGGGAGTAACAATCTTAACTGGACAGAATGGAGGAAAGAGTGTGTGTGTATGTGTTATATATATATGTGTGTGTGTGTGTGTGTGTGTGTGTGTATATAGGGGAAAGATCAAGTACAAACTGTGCTTATTGTGCAAACATTTGTACGATGTACCTTGACGTTCTTACTATTGCATATTGAGGTTCAAAGTAATGCATATTATTCGGCCATAAAATAGCAGTTGCACATTAACGTTCAACGAGTTGCACCCTAAAAAAGATGGATTTTATTATAAAAATGTCACCTTGCTTTTATGTCCTTTGGATCAACTCATCGGACGATCAAGATGAGTTTGTACTTTGTAATTTAAGAAGGGTTTGTATTTGATCTCTGTTCTCTATTCCATGTATATATATATATATATATAATATATATATATATATATATATATATATATAAATATGTGTGTGTGTGTGTGAGATGTATGATTAGTACTAGTAGGCAATAAATAAATTGATGTTTCAAACGAATAATAATTGAATTTAAGATGGAGGTAAAGTTGACAAAATTAAAAGTTGATTTGAAAGTAACGCGGCACGCGCTGGGTGGTTAAGGGTGTGTTTGGTGGATTGAGTCAAACAAGGACGCCTTGGAACAGGAAAAGAAGCCTGCCCGGCCAGTTTCTATTGCCGGCAGGAGATGTATAATCCCGATGGTAACGAGGCAAACCCCAAAGACTATACATAAATTGATTTAATACGGAGTATATATAAAATCTTCTTCTTCTTCTTCCCGGCCTAGGCATGGGTGAGACTAGCTAATAAATGAAATTCGATCAATCCCGCCTACTACTGTAGTGTATATTGGTAGGCAAAAAAGAAAATTAATAGATGAATCGATTAGAACACATACCAGATCAACAGTTTCATTCTTGATGTCATCAAGAGTGATGGATTTTTCTCCACCCATAAATGCCCCTTTTCGTTTAGTTCGCCACGCAACTTTGAAGGTTGTAGTGGACGAAGATCATGAGCCTTCTAAGCCGCGCTCAATCACCCAACCAATTCGATCAATACTATATATAGAGAGAGAGAGCGATACAAAGAGAGGAAAGGTTAGGAAGCTACTGAGGATTCATTGAATACATAAATATTGCGAGGGGTAAATCAAAACCAATATACATACACATATTACTAATAATAATTCATCAATAATAAAACAATACGGAGCAATAATAATATAATAATAATAAAGGGTAGGAAATGTAAATGTTGCAAGTAGACAAGATGAAGGAGAATATGAGCCGCATTTACGCTTGTCCTTTTATTATACACATCTACAAGGCACCGCTGCCGCTCTTTTAAGAAAGAAAATGCCCCCAATTTAACCCCAACTCTCCTTCCAAGTGGGCATCTATCACTAATTCTAACCCCCATTTTTAGATATAGTAGCCCATATTAAATTCATTACGAGTCCAGCGTTACACTTAAATTAGTCAAATCCATTTATTTTGTTGAAATTTGTGATTCTATTGAATTATGAAAACATTCTTTTAAAATACATTTCATTAATAAAATAAGGGAAAAGGGGCGGTTCCCAGTGGCATTTTTTCATAAATTTTTTTGAGCATCTTATTCGTTAAGTCTAGTTTACTCATACCAAATTTCAGCTAAAACTTCAATCGGGAAGGCATTCAAATAAATTCTTGAAGATAACAGCGCAGTTAAAAGCGCGGGTATCTTCAAGAATTCATTTGAATGTCTTCCCGATTGAATTGTTAGCTGAAATTTGGTATGAGTAAACTAGACTTAATGAATACGACGCTAAAAAAAATCATCAAAAAATTATACCGAGAACCTCCCCAAATGGCTACGGTCGGACAGAGCCTTCAATATAAGGGCTTAAAGAAAGAAATATACGAAAAAATTGTTGAAATAGTTCCCTACACCACCTTCATCCAATTCAGCCAGAATTAAATTTACATTAAATAACTATTTACATACAAAACTTTGGGTAGGGTCCACCTTCATCGGGTCAGGTCAAAGTGGATTCGGGTCAAAGGCGTTCAATTCAATATATAGTGAATTCAAAATGAATAGCGGATGAAAGACAAATTGATCCTCGAAATTCACTCATTGAAATGGAGAAATTGAGAAAAGTGATGGAAGGCTAAGACCATCTTCAGCGGTTAGATAATTGTCTTCATAGCTTGACTAGCCACATAAGCATTTGTAACAAAATTGAAATATACTTCAATGGCTAGCTATAACTATTTCCTCTTCATTTATTATTTATAATGCTATATTTAATAATTCTCCTTCTCAAACTAGTAGCTCATTTAGGCTAATTAGCTTTCTCAAGCAAAAGGAAGAGCAATGCTCCAATAGTAGGCTAGTAGCTTCTAAATTGCAAGCAAATCCCTAGAACTAATTGTTGGATAATTGATACCCATATCCTATAACTAAGAGAGATTGAACAAGAATAAATAAGAGTAATGGAGAAGAAGAAGGAAATGTGTATTGTGTATGAACTATGAGTTTTTGAGTTGTGGTTTACAAGCATCCTATAAGGAGTATATATAGAGAAAATCCGGGTCTGGGCCTCTAATACGGGCCTGACAGACCCGGTTACATAAATGGAATGATAGTATAAAAAGCTAATCTAGAACATTTGAATAATAATGTACAATAATATGAATCCGCTAAACGTGTGTGGGCCGCTGTCCAGGCCCAGTAGTCGGCATACCGGGGGGTCGGAGTCCATATACTCCATCAGGAGTCCCCCACTCCATGAGTCGAGAGTACTCGAGGCGAAAGGGAGTAGTCCAAACTGTATCTGCAACGTTCTTCTATCTTCGGTTTCTTCCTCTTTAGCCGGGGGACCACCACCCTTGTCAATGATGGGGAGGTGCCTCGTTAAAAACCTTTACTAGGAAAAAACCCAGTGGGAAAAAATCCTAATAAAGGGAAAAAGAGTACACCTAGCGCCCCCAACATGAAACAAGGAAGGTAGGCCCCCTCCGGTATAATCACTTTTGTCTAGCTCAAACCGTCTTCATCTGACTCATCTCTCATTACTGCTCATGCGTGATATTTTCTCCTCATCTAGAAACTCTGACCCCTTAGTCCCCCTGTCCCCACTCTTTGAGGCGAGTGGAGACGAGGTGAAAATGAGTAAGGTCATCTCTGTACCTACACATTTAACATACATATCAATTTTTTCTTGGAATTTATGTTTCCGATCGGGAGTTCGTCACTTGAAACAAGTGGATATGTGAATTGTTAATGTAATGATAAAATACTTAGTAGAATGGATGTGTGAGACATTCATAAGCAATGGTCGCCACTCGAGGAAAGACTAAGACCGGTCTTCGTGCCTGAGAGTCAGGGCTTTGTGCCTGAGAGTCAGGGCTTTAAATCCTAGTGATGGGTCTCAAGCCACACTCTACTAGGTATTTGATCATAAGTGCGTGATAGTGTGACACTCACCCAACAAAAAAAATGATTTAATTAAATATAAATAATGTTTAAATTAAAGTGTACTTATCTTTTTAAAGTGGGCTGAAATATTAGACTTGTTGGTCCCGTTTAATTAAGGAACAGTCTAGGGGGGGTGAATAGACTGTTCAGATTTTTCAAGCTTTTCTATAAGTCAATATTGACTTATCAGAGATGGTCTGAATCTAGTGACAGATAAGGTCGAGTTCTGATGTCAGAACTGGACCTGGCAGCGGATAAGAGTTCTGTTCGGGCAGCCTCAAGAAACACTAAGGCAACTGCCTTTCTGTTAACTCTTATACCAAGATCTGCTGAACACAGATTCCAAGTTCTTGAGAGTTTCACAGTTAAAATCATTGATCTAAAACTCGCTAGGCGCTAGTCGGGCGGTTGAGGGGCGCCTAGCGCCTAGGCGGCCGACTAGGCCGATTTTTTGGCCGACTAGGCCGATTCGGCCTCTACGGTTAGGGCCGCCTAGGCCGATTAATCGGTCCGCCTAGGCCGATTTTTAGAACAATGGTTAAAATCCTAGGAGCAGAAATTAAATGCGTAAAGTAAATGACACCGGGGTTTTTATAGTGGTTCAAGGAACAACGTGTTCCTCAAGTCCACTGTTCCACTAAGCTTGTAAGTCAACAATTACAACGCTTTAGTCTAACACTTAAGAAGCACTCCACATCTTCTTCAAGTCTAGTTGTCACCCGGGATGCTTTTCCTGGCTTCCTGATGACTGGTCTCGTTTCACTGAGTCTTTAGAAGTATCCTCACTTCTCTGCTCCAGCTAGTTTGAGACGTCCCTTCTTTTTCAAGAAGAGTTTTCAGTTAATAACTGTTTTTTCCAACGTTGCTTCGTCACAAAAGATGTGTAGTTGAGGTTCTTGAAGTGTTGAAGAACTGGAGGAACTTTTCTGTGTATTGGAGGAAGAGATATGAGAATATTATCTTTCCAACGAAAGCTTTTCTTGTTGAGTAAGATGAGTTTGAGGTCTCAAGAAAGCTTGAGGGTTTGAATGTTGTGAGAGCGAAAGTTACCCTGTAGTTCTTCGAAGTGTATCTAATATACTGAGAGCAGTCTTCCCGTTGGAGTGTAGAAGACAACTTCATTTTTTTTCCCCCGAAAAACCACTGTATATGGTGGGGTAAATGTCGGGAAACATTTACCAATATTATTAATAGTAAAAGGTTAAGGATTACAAAGATTGGTTATGGAGTGGGATAGATGCCCAGATCCGGCCCAACAAATAAAAAAGGAAAGAAACAAAATGCGTCCAATACAGGAGAATAAATTCCTGCCATCAAATGCAAAGTGCCAAAAGTGAATTGTCTCAACCCCAAGCTTTGGAGGCATCGTTTATAGAGAGAGACTTCATCTTCCTGGGGAAACATTTCAGCCGGCGTCCCTGAAGAAACTGACTTTGGCCTTGTCATTGAAGAAAGCTTGCTTGGCATTGGTGGGAAGGAGATCTGTGGTGTAGTGGGAGATCGAAGCTGACCCGATGGCCGATTTAGCGAGGAAGTGAGCCACCGTGTTGACTTCCCTCAGACGATAGTCGAAAGATAGATGGTATTTTATTCCAGTCCAACGTAGTCTCTGGATCTCCAAGTGTAGGTAAGTTGGAACCTTTTTAATTCCTTGAATCATTTGGATGCAAATTGTTGAGTCATTCTGTATTTGGAATCCAACATAACCCTTTTGTGTAATGATCGAAACTGAGGTGTCCATTGAGATGATTTCTGCGTGGAGGGGTTGTACGCTTGGACTGGGAATGCGAAGGCTTCTATGAGTTCACCTTCCGAGTTCCGGAGAATGGCTCCTCCAGAGGCACTGCCCTCTTTATAACATGCGTCTGTGTTGAGGATGAGAGTGGATGGTGAGTTGTATTTCCATTTAATAGGTTGTCTGGTTTTCTGTTTTTGTTTGATGTATGGCATGAGTCCGTCAGTATGCAAGTCTGCGTCGAATTCGTAGAATTTTTTGTTGAGATTGGAGTAGCACCAGTTGGTTGTGTATTGCTTGATTTTTGAGATGATTTGTGTTTTGGACATAGTTTTCCCTTCCCAAATGCAATTGTTGTAAGCTTTCCTTCCATACATGCCACATGATAATTCCTGGCATAGCGTGTCTTATTATGTCTCTAATGTTCTTTGAGTTCCTCCCCATCCACCAAATGTATAGAGTCTGTCTCAAGTCTTCGTGATGGGTTGTCCTAACCTGCAAAATAGAAGAGAAATACCTCCATATGGGGCTGATTAGTGGGCATGAAAATAGGGAGTGATTTTGAGTGTCCTGATTGTGTAAACAGAATGGACATCTAGTGACCAATTGAAGGTTAAAACGTTTGAGGTTGTCAGGAAAAGGTAATGAATTTGATAGGTATTTCCAGAGGAAAATTTTGATTTTGAGTTGGATGGGTGTTTTCCAGATGTGGGTGAGTGTGTATGTGGTTGGGTAGAAGACAACTTCATTTAGTGCTTAGTACTGTTGATTTGACCGGTTGGTCCTTCAACTTGCTATTTTGAGAGTGAAAAGATATCCGCAGGGTCAATTATCAGCTTTAAATATCTCAACGTACGAACAACATTAATTGATCATTTAATGCGTGAATAGTACCATGTTCCGTTGATTGGCTCCTAGCCGTTAAGGTATTTCCCGTTAGTTTCACGGCCGTTGGAAGTAGCTCTGAAATCTTCTAAGTGCCCATCCTAGTCTTATGAGGTTCACTGATAGCATCTCTGATGGCTGGTCCTGATGGCAGCTTTGGTGGCTTCCCTGAAAAGCATCTCTGGTAGCAACTCTGAAGAGCAGCTCTGGTAGCAACTCTGAAGAGCATCTCTGAGAGCAATTCTTGAAGAGGAAGTCCAAGAGGGTCTCTGGCCAGTCGACTATGCTAATACTTACATAGAGAATTCTAATACAAGATTTCTAAAAGGGGTACTTTAATATTTTAATTAACCTAGCATCATCAAAATCTACATACATTTATTCCTTACAATTTCCCCCTTTTTGATGATGCCAAAACCCTTAAACTATTTCCAGAGAAGTGCCTTTCACCATAAAAGAAATTAAGTTAAGAACTTCCATTTTAAATCTTGGTGGGCAACATAGTATAAGAAAGTAGTAAGAGTACGATACAATCAAGATATCATATAAAAAAATAGAAAAACAATCACAGAAAGCAATAAATAACAAGGAATTTGAAGATGCCATGCAAAATAGAGGCAGAGAGGTTATCTTATATATCAGAGTTTTATAAGAGTACATGAGATAGAGGAATTAATAATCTTCCTCTTCTACCTGTCTTCAAGCTTCATCAGCTTTTCTGAGTTTTGCATTGACTCGATCTCTGATGGAGGCCAGATTCCTCAGGTTCTGATATTCTGACCAGTGAGGTTCGAGCTTGCAGTCCAGATAATTCCTTACAGCTTCTGAGATGTTCTTTCCTGGAATCACTCTCATGCTCCACCAATCTTCTGCTTCTTGGACAGATCCTCCGTAGTTTATGTATACCAGTCCATCATTGTCCAGTGAGAGGTTCTCTTGCTGCAGGGGAGTCATGAGCCTTTTCATCTGTTCAAACTGAGCTCTGTCAGGTCTTGACATCCCACTGTTCATCTAACTAGTGAAGGAGAAGTTGG
This sequence comes from Cuscuta epithymum, assembly GCA_945859915.1. Classification (NCBI taxonomy): domain Eukaryota; kingdom Viridiplantae; phylum Streptophyta; class Magnoliopsida; order Solanales; family Convolvulaceae; genus Cuscuta; species Cuscuta epithymum. The sequence continues at coordinate 773,142 of CAMAPF010001142.1, forward strand.
AGACTTTCTTCTTTGCTTTTCTGGGTGGTGGAGGAGGAGGTATGTGAATTCCAGCAGCAAGCCTTTTCTGTTTAACTTTTTCAAAATAGGTAGCTGGATCAACAGAAGTGGCTCTTGGTGTCAGAGTTCTGGAGCTGGGACCTTCTGCTTCTCTGGTCTCTTCCCTCTTTTTGGCATCAACAAGATCACCAAGAAGGAGCTCTATTTTGGAGAACTCAGATGCTTGAGTATCTCTTATTTCTTCAAGAGTTTCTAGGAGAGTTTGAGTTACAGAGGCCAGTCCTTCTATCAGACCTTGTTGCTTCTCAACAGCTTATTGAATGTCCTTGGTGCTTGCTTCTAGGAGTATCAGCTTTTGATACCTTTCCTTATCATTCTTTAGCACGATTAATGCATGTTCCTTGTGTGTCTTGCAGAGTTCCTCAATGTCCATGAGTTGCTCCTGAGATTTGTCATGGGACCATTGGAGGTTGTCAATTGCCTCTGAGACCTCTTTGATTGCCTTATCTTGAGCAGTGAGAGCTTGAGTGTGGAAATAGAGTACAGAGTTGATACCATCCACTTCTCTGGAGAGGCTATTCACTTTGTCAGTTGAGGTTTGCATGAAGGAATTCAGGGATTTTGTCAGAGCTGCAACACTGGAGGACAATTGTTGAATTCCTGATTCTAGATTGGTGTTGACATGCGTCAGATGCTCATCATTTTTGAGGTTGACTAGTAGGAGTTTCTCCATGCCATCTATCACTTGGTCACCAAAAAGTTCTGCTGCTTCAACAAACCTGTTGAAGGGAATCTGAGGCTCTTCATCAACAAATCCTGACATATGCAGACCTTTACCTTTAGGCATTGGAGGATTTCTTCCAGTAGGTTGTTGTGGTGAGGGGGTTTTCTGTGAGGGTTTCTCTGACGGGGTCTTCTGACGTTTTGAAGTAAGATCACCAGCAAGAGATGATATAAGGAAACCATCATTATCACTATCTGAGGAGAGAACCCGGACAGGGGGCTGTTTCTTGGGTTTAGAAGCCTTAGAATGGTGAGAGGAATGTTGTGGAGTTGTAGTTCTGGAAGGTGGCTTCTGGTGAGAGGTTGAGGCAGACTTGGGTTTCTGATGGGGGAGCTCTGGTGAGCAGGAGACTTCTGATGAGGGGTTGTTTGTGGTTGAGGTGAAGGGGGAGGTGAGGGTGAGCGGTTTCTGGTAGAAGGTTGTTGCTTACAGGGTGATGAAGGCTTAGATTTATTTGAGGGGGTTTTCTGATGAGAGAGAGGGGGAGTGTTGAGTTTGTGGGGGGATTGGGGAGGTGTGGAGTAAGGTGTGGTAAGTTTTGGAGAGGGTGATCTGTGAACAAAGGGTGATTTAGGAGGGGATGGAGGGAGTTCTGTAGAAATATGAGCTGAGGGGGAGTTAGGTATTACCTCCAGAACTGTTTACTCGAACAGAGATGCTCTCCATTCCTTTATCAAGTTTTCCATCGTCAAAGGTAGATCATTTGACGTGGAAGGTTCTCCCTCTACATGATGGTTATGTTTGAAGCGGTTCAATGATTCCTTGCGCTTCTTCTCCATCAACCACGCATCAAAGATAGGTATTTCATGTTCCTCCAAGGCTTTGACATGTTTTTCTAGAGAAGCAGTCATCAGAATTGCCTTTCCTTTGTAACTCGCCTTCTTCTTCGCTAGAACAGCTTCAAGGAAATTGAGATCAAAGCATGTAGACACATCATCGGTGCCCACCCAGTTGAGGACTTCTGCTTCCTCTGATTCATAGTAATCAAAATACTAAATGATCCTCTGGAGTGGACCCATTCTCTAGTTTCTCCAAGCTACCACTCGTTCAAATTGTTTATCTAGAGCAGTGGAGAAGTCAGTGCTAGGTTCTCTGTCTGGTGTGGCTTGATGCTCAGGTGAAGAGGTAATCAAGGGCATGTCTGGTACAGGAGAAGGTTGAGGTTCAGGTTCCCCCTTAGTATCTGATCCCTTAGGAAGAGTACTCACTTTCTTCCTCTTCTTTTGTATCAGAGATGCAGAGCTATCAGAGTCACTCTGAATGATCGTTTTCCGTCCCCTCTTCATCTTTTGCCTTTGCACAGGTGAATTTCTGGCAACCATATCTGATGCAATCTCCTATGTTGCATCCTCCTCTGGTGTGGCCTTCTGTACACTTGCGGATTTATTCCTTATCACTTTTGCAGACTTCTTCAACTTAGGTTGATGAGAAACCACATTGGGCTTTTTGGTGATCTTCTTGGGAGCATCTTTAGACTTAGAAGCCTGTTTCTCCCTATTTTGTTCTAACTTCTCTTCCCTTTTGAGTTCTGCCGAGATGGCCACATTCATCTTGGGGGAGGTAGTAAGGAAGATTGTCTTGGAGTGGTCAACTCTGGAGGAATTTATGAGTTGCACTTTTGAGGTAGTAAGAAACCTAGAGATTAGAAGACCATGACCCATCTTGGTTGAGAATAGGCCGGTCTTTTTGTCCTTCTTCTCTACAGATTCAGAGATAGATTTGAAGATTACCTTTCCATAGTTGATGTTCATGCCATGATGAACTGCATGGATTGCTTTGGCGTTGGCACTGTTCATCTGATCAGTTGAGCCAGTTTTGCACCATAAGCACCTGTGCAAGATGCTGACTAGCTTCTCATAGTCATTCTTTAGCAAGAACTTTTTCATGTAAAGTTTATCTACTCCGGTGACTTCAGGCCGGCAGTAGGTCTCAACAAAGGTTTGAATGGAGATGTCCACAGTATCAAGATCAATGAGTGTGGGGGTGTCCTCATCCTGGGAATCCAGTTGGATGTAAAAGAACTCATTTAGAGCATCAGCATCAATCTTCAAGTTCTTGCCCTGAACTTGAGAGTAGACGGCCTCTCTGGTGATGGTAGCATTCAGATAGAATTCAGCTACGTCTATAGTGCTGAATTTCTCATAGGGGTGAGCAACAATTTTGCTCAACTGAGAGTCATGCATCCTTTGGATGATTTTCTTCATCCTCTTCCGGTTTTCTGCTAACAGTGGCAGTGCTGACATGTCAACCCGCATGCCAGTAACAATGTTGTCCACGAGAGTCTGGGCTTCCTCCTTAGTGAGGTCGGTGATGTTGACGAACTTCATTCTTAAGTTTAAGAAAGGTTTCAAATATTTCTGAAGGTCGGAATTTCTGAGAGAGAAAGCTTGAGAACGAAAGAGAGTAGAGAGATAAAGTGCAGTAGCGGTTTTAGGTTTGAGGTGGAGGGTATAAATTGATTTGGGTTAGTGGACATTTGAGATTATTGGGGGGTTTCGAGGTAGCATTTAATAAAATGTGGGCGGAAAGATGTTCCCGTTTTAAAGGAATAACTATCAGGGGTAAGATAGTAAAAGATCTGTTCAAGTACTTAGGCCTTCCCGTACCTCGAAAAAAATGACTAAGTCCACATCCACTCTTATTGATAAGAGCTTTGTTATCAGAAAAGGAGGTATTCTGATGAGTGGTTCTCTGGTCCAGAAAATTTCTGAATCACACATCTCTGGGAAGATCATCCATCATTCCCATTGCTTCTCTCAACTTGTTGAACCTTGACTCAGAGAGAGGTTTGGTTAGGATATCTGCTAGCTGGTCTTCTGTTGGCACATGTTCCATGAAGATATGTTTCTTCTCCACATGATCTCTGATGAAGTGATGTCTGATCTCAATGTGCTTGTCCTGGAATGCAGCACAGGGTTCTGAGTGATGGTCATGGCACTTGTGTTATCACAGAGGAGCTTGATCTCCTTTGCATGAATGCCATAATCCTTCAGCTGTTGCTTCATCTAGAGCAATTGAGCACAACAACTTCCAGCTGCAATATATTCTGCTTCTGTTGTACTTGTTGAGATGGAGTTCTGTTTCTTGCTAAACCAGGAGACAAGTCTCCCACCTAGTAATTGGTAGTGACCAGAGGTGCTCTTCCTGTCTAACCTGCAAAATCTGAGTTGGAGTAACCTTTTTTTTTTTACCCCGGAAGGTCAACCACTAAAATCAGTGGGGCAAATGCCGGGGGACATTTACCGGATTTTATTAATAACACCAAGCTTACAAATTTCAGGAGGGCCAAACCAATCCTGAAAGACAACACCAAAATTACATTCTAAATGAGGGAATACCAAAATAATCCATCCAAAAAGCTCTTTTTACAAAGATAGGAAGCATATCGGGCCTGATGTAAGTAATAGTTGTATCAGCCTGGACCTGGGCCAAATGATGCGCAGCCCAATTACCCTCACGATTGGTGTGCCCGAACTTAAGTCGTTGCCTAATTTGGATCTGTATGATTTCCTGAAGCTCAACCATCCATCTTCTTCCTTCTTTTCCTTCCAAATATCTCAAAGCTGACAATGCATCGGTCTCAACTTCAAAGTCACTGTAGCCGGCCTCCACTACCCTTCTAACGGCGAAGAATATAGCCCGGAGCTCAGCCTCAAGAGAAGACACAGCAATTAGAGGAAAGCTAAGAGCCAGAATGAGGTCGCCCTTCTTGTCCCGCAAAATTGCACCTCCGGCAGCTTCGTCGGGTGAGTAACTCGCATCAATATTCAACTTCCAACATGTATTTGGCTTAATCCATCTAATAATCTGAGGCTTGAATCCACTGATTTTGAAATTTTTTGGAACAAGGCCTTCTTCAAATAACATACTGCCCACCGATCTGAGCTTAGCTGTAGATATGCTTGCAACCCATTTTTGAGTATATAGTTTGATTTGTAAGATGATATCGACAGAATCAGGGACCTTCCCCCCAGATCCCCAAATTATCTCAGCATAATTTTTCCAGATTATCTAACAAATAATGCCTGGAATGTTCCTCTTAAAAACATCAAATAGTGTCCTATCAGGTTTCTCAGATCTCCAATAGCAAAATTGCCCATAATCCATCCCTGGTCTTTGATAAATGCCAAATATAGTTAAGAAGTACTGCCAGACTTTTTTAACAACACCACACTGAAAGAAAATATGTCTCATAGACTCACTGCTAGCTCGGCACAAATGACACATTGATGGATTAACAACCAACTGAAATCTGTTCAAGTTGTCAGTAGTTGGAAGAATCCTTTTGGCAATTTTCCATTGTAATAATTTAACTTTAAGTTCCTGTTTTGTATCCCAAATATGTTGAAAAACAGTTGAACTAAAAGCCAATTCCCTGACCTCCTCAAATGCTGACTTGAATGTAAATTGCCCATCTGCTTCCTCATTCCAGGTTATATTGCCTGACTCATTGGTAGTAAGTTCTAAACCTTGGTCATTAGCTGAACAGATCCTTCTCCATACAGCTGAGTCTGTGAGCCTAGGTATCATGCTTCCATTCCTACTATATTTTGCTTTCATAATTTGATTCCACAGGGAATCTCCTGTTTTCCACTTCCACCATAGCTTCAATGTGAAGGCCTTCTCAATATCTGATAAGATCTTATCCCCAAACCTCCCTCTAATGTAGGAAAACACAAATTACTCCATCTAATCTAGTGATGCTTCTTTTTTTCTTGTGAAGAACCCCAAAAGAAAGAGGCCATTTTACTATTTAATACTTTAATAACTTTTCTTGGAAGATTGTCCACAGCCAATAAATGTAGAGGAATTGAGTTGAGAACATACTTAATGAGAATAAGCCTTCCTCCTTGAGATAGATTTTTCTGTTTCCAAGGAGAGAGCTTTTTTCAAATTGATTAATAAGGTTCCCACAATAGCTAAACCTGTTTATGCCTTTATGCAGATTGACGCCAAGATATTTGACAGGTAATGATGCTAGTTTCATTCCCAGAAGATCCTTGATCCTATTTTGCCCAACCAAGGGAGCTTTACCACATATGATTGAACTTTTGGAGAGATTGACAACCTGTCCTGAAGCTTTTTGGTAAGTTTGCAAAAAAAAATTTAAAATTAAGTAGAGATCTAGCATCTCCATTCATGAATATCAACAGATCATCAGCAAAACCAAGGTGAGAGATAGCCATCCCCTGACAACCAGTCCAATATGGTTTTATTTCACCAGCTTCCATCAAGAAATTTAAGCCCCTTGAAAAGGCTTCAAAGGCAATAATAAACAAAAAGGGTGATAAGGGATCTCCTTGTTTAACACCTCTAGATGGCTTAAAAAAACCGTGTGGACTGCCATTAATCAAAACAAATAGGAAGGAAGCTTTTAAAAGGTTCATTATAATAAGCACAAAATGTGGAGAAAATCCAAATTTCAGAAGAATGGCAGATAAGAAATCCCACGATACTCTATCAAAAGCTTTTGCCATGTCCAGCTTAACCATCAAATTATTTCCCCTGACTTTCTTATCAATGTAATGAACCAATTCCTGAGCTATTAAAACCTGATCAACTGATTCCCTACCTGCCATGAAACTAGCTTGTTCTTTAGAAATAATTTTAGGAAGAATAGACTTCAGTCTATTGGCAATAACCTTGGTGCAAACTTTACCAACAAAATTAGACAAAGTTACCTCCCTTGGGATACCATAGGCCTGCATTTGGATTTCCTTTGATGTATCTGATGATTCTTGTTGCAGCACTAAGATGGCTCTCTTTGGGCTTTGATTGGTATCTGACACAGATTCCAACAGAGAATGATATGTTTGGTCTGTTTGCAGTTAGATAGAGAAGAGATCCAATGATCCCTCTATATGTTGTTGCATCGACATCTTTTCCTTCATCATCTGGTCCAATTCCTTGAGAGGTGTTCATGGGAATCTTTACTGATGCTTTTCCTTCAATCCCAAACTTCTTGATAAGGTCTCTGGTATACTTCCCTTGGTTTATGAAGATTCTTTCTGGAACTTGTTTCACATGCAATCCTAGGAAGTAACTGAGTTCTCCCATCATGCTCATTTCAAATTGACTCTGCATAACTTGAGAAAATTTCTTGCATAGTTCTGCATTAGTACTACCAAATATAATATCATCAACATATATTTGTACTAGCAGAATATGGTTAGCAACAGAGATTTGAAACAAGGTTTTGTCAACCTTTCCCACTACAATAAAATTGGTTTGTAGAGGCGCTACATAATTGCCTCTAAATATAAGAAAATAGCCCCTAATGGTTTTTTGAGGCAATTTAGTGGTTGCCAACAAAAACTCGGTCGCTAAATAGTGTTTGCCTCTAAAACCTCCTTTAGAGGCAACAAATGATATGCCTCTAAATAAGACATATTTAGAAGCAACCATTTTCTTTCACCTCAAAATGTCATTAGAGGCAACCATGTTATGTTGTCTTATATTACAATTAGAGTCAACCGTATTTAATGACTCAAGACATTTTTAGAGGCTATGTAGCATTTTGCTATAAATAATATTCTGAGGCAACCTTAAATATTGTCATGGTTCGTGCTTTTTAGAGGCAGCCATATCATTTTGCCCTCATATGATATACCATATATATGTTGCTCGTTGTAGTTTAATACTCCGTATATAAATAAATTTATACTCAGTAGCTTATAACAGACATCAATAACATAAATGCTTGTTTTGTGGAAACATATAGAGAGTCAAAATAGAGCTTAAATTTATTACTAAAACCATAATTACACTAGTAGTTTGTTCAAACTCATCTGCGCCTCCACAACTTATGAAAAAATGAAAATAGCTAGAGTTAACTTAGCAACTACTAAAAAATTAAGATGGTACAAAGTATATCTAAAAGCTAAAACACTTGCTTAAAAAGACCATTCATCATCATCAACACTATCACCATCATTGACTTTGTTGTGCTCCTTGTCAACCTTTGGGGCGGCTTTTTCCATTTTCAGGTTGTACAGAAGGATTTCGTGAAACTCCGGATTCAGCATGTACTGCATCGGTATTCGGTAGCGATAAGTTGGCAAAATTTTATACTAGTCGGTGAGAGTCCTCCAAATAATCTATTAATAACCAGAATTTGAAACCAAAAGAAATTAAAGCTTCACTTGAGCTCTGAATTAAGTTTTGATATCAGAAAATACTTAAAACAAAAAGGCAATACTAACTATTGAATGTCACAACCTAAGAGTGATAAGTAAACAGGGCAAGGCATGTTTAGTTGGATTAACACTTACCATTCAAATTGGTTAGTATTCTTAGTAGGACTAATTAATAAATAATTAGTTCCCAGCTCATCAATCATGGGGGTTCCATTGGCTACATTTTCTGGATGTGTCTTTCTTCTCCGACTGTTGTGTCTAGCTAAGCATCTACGGAAACGTCGCTTCCCCTAATCAAGCTCTTGAAGAATAAAAACCTATTCAATTGTAATAAACATGTATATATTATTGTTCAAGTATGAATGTCATCGTCACCATCATCACAATCACTTTAATCCAACTATGCAGGACCATTGGCATGATATTTATATATACGGTCAACTAATTGTTAAGAAATTAGCTAACACTATATTCAAGAAAAATAATATTTCCAAAATTTTACTGGTGGGAGCATGGGAGCAATAGGTATTGGCTTATTATGAACTAAAAAAGTGCTTTTTGGAGAAAGAAATGTACCTACATATGAAAGATGTGTCTGGCAGAGAGTGGAAACAGCACTATCACTATCATGCTTATTTATGAAAGCGTTACTGGGAGAGACCGTTTGGGATGACTAGTTTCAAACAGTACGCGGGTTTAGAAGAAACAAAGTACTTTCACTTAAAAAACTTTAAAAAAAATCCTAAAATTTAAAAAATCTTAAAGCACTGAAACAAATAATCAAATGATGCCTATATAAGGAAAACACTCAGAACACCTTGATCACAAATAAAAGTCAAGAAGCTAATATACAAAATATCCTTGTGAACGTTTTATACATAGACAATAGAACCAAAGAAGCTATAAGATGTACCTCTTCTCAATTGACTCACAACCTGCTCTATAAATCGCTTCATATTCTGTTCAGTCAGACTGAAAAAAATATAACCATTGATTAATTGTATATAGTACGAGAAAATATAGATTTAAAAGTAATGCTTAGTCGTATTAAACAAACACTAATTCAAAAGTAATGCTTACTTGAAAATGCATTCTATAATTGTGTATATCTCTAGTTTAAATCACTGCTAGTCGGTTGCCTTTTAAAACAAACTAAACACTGTGAGAGCAATATATGAAATCATAAAAAAGGTTTCCAAGCAAACAAGGTATCATCATCTTATGTTAATATTGTAAAAAGTTACACAATTTTTTTTTTCATAATGAAAATACAAAAGTATGAATACCCAGCACCTTATAATGTTTAGTTTTGCATAATGTAAAAAACATCAATTCTAAAGTAATGCTTCTGCTTGATGATGTGTTGTACAAGTAATAGTTGAAAATGCATTTTATAATCTTGGATATCACAGTAAACTATATAGAATGAGAGCAATATCTAAACTTCTAAATTACAGAAAAAAGTTTTCACGCAAATAAGATATCAGTCATATCACCATCCTAAGTTAAAGATGTAAGAACTTACACAAGCAATGTTTCATAATGACAGCACAAAAGTAAGATTACAGAGGGCTGCTTGTTAAAGTTTAATAAAATTTTAACCTTTCAATTATACAATTTTTAGGATTGATTAACTTGAGGATATAATAATTATATCAATAACTCCAATAAAAGTAGGGAACATGAGAAACAATTATCATGAGCTGTGTTTAATTTAAACTCACCAAGATGCAAAAGAGCTTTAAGCATATATAGAAGAAATGGTTGCATTCAAATTAATGAATCTTCTGAGCCTAAATGAATCAGAACAGTAATGTATTCGTTAATAACGAATCTGGAAAACAATTTTCAAGGCCGATATTTTGACAAAAATTTGCTCAACCCAATGGCACAGTCAAAATCAAAATCAATAGCAGAAAATAATCCAGATTACAGATGAAAGTGTATTGAAGGAGAAATGCTTGCTTTCAATGATAACATCTGGGTATCCGTATCACTAAAAGATCTTGAATTAGCAGGAAAGAAATAAAACCCCAACCTGGTATGATATTGTTAACCTCAAGAGCTCCGGGAATGTTAGTTTTCCAATTTGTATGATATTTGTTGGTTCAACTTACAAATTGTTAATAATATGTAACTCAAGATCACTCAACGAGTTAACTCTAACTCAATAATGGTAGTAGATGGAAAACAACACCACATATGTAAGTTGTATAACAAAATGTATAAAAAATTTAATCAAATAATCATAAAACCAACAAATATTATAAACAAACTCAACAAAAAATTACTCCTAGATCTTAAACCCATCAATATATGGTGTTCAAACTTCAAAGATCGATCACATAAAGCAAATGTATATAAAAATTATATACAACTGAATGCAGAACTCAAAGAAGTACTTATATACATAATTCTACAAAAAGACTGGCTTATTTTCTGATGTCGACCCAAGTAATTCAGAAAACATATAGCAAATTATTACTGTAGCATCAAATACTCATCTTCAGATCTATTTATATAAAACTATCAGTAGTATAAGGTAAAAGCCTTGGCCGGCGGTTCTGGTGATACAACAGATCTTCAATTTTGTGGATGTACCTAAACAAAAATTGAGATCTAATTATGATGTTTGTTTACAGAGTGTGATTGATTTTACAGTAGATTAATGATTCAAACACATTTAGATTTTATCCCAAATAACATTAATTAGCAAATAGGGTGTAGAGGTACCCAAATCATACATATTTAGGTTTTATCCCAACATTCAAACAATGAGATAATGACATTAAGGATAGATATAACTCACATGTTAAAGATGCGAAGTAGACAATAAAATCAGAATGAGATGATGAAGCTTGAAAGAGAAGAGGAACAATGAAGCTCGAAGGAGGGGAAGAACACCGACCCAGCAACCACCGTTAGCTGAATCGATGTTTGAAGTGCTTGGTCGGACTGAGTCGCTCTTCTCGCTGACGCGGTGTCCCTTTGCTTTCTGGCCGATTGAGTCGCAGATCCTTTAGGGCTGCGTTTCACTGAGCGGCTCAGATAAGAGAGCGCCGAAGGAAAAGAAAATGTCCGTAGGGTTAAGGGGAAAGAAGCGGGAGGTTAAAATTACCGAGCGGCTAAAATTAACTCCTAAAACTGTTTAGCGGCAAAGATAAAAATCGAACGAAAAGAAAACGTGCCCAGTTTTAGGTTGAATTAGTATTAGTAAGCGGCAAAAATTAATAGTCCTAAAAGTGTTTAGAAACAAAGATAAAAATAATAGGGAATACTTCTAAAAAGCTTCCAAAATGTTAAAAATAATACTCGTAGTACTTCCTAAAAGCTTAAGAGGTCTTCCAAAAAAATAAGCTTAAGACATGGGTTAAAAATAATACGTAGTACTTCTTTTCTTTTTTAATAGAATATGTTTATATTTTCAATTGCGTTTACTGACCTTGTAAAGAAGCTAACTTTGACCATTGATATATTTTATTTCTTATTTTTGAAAAATAAAAAAAAATGAAAATTTAAAGGTGAGCAGCAAAAATATTAAAATTTACTCCCCAATAAAATTAATAATAATAAGTCGGTAAACATGTTAGAAAATGTTAAGTTTATTGTGTAAATTCAATTTCGTGTATACACACATTTAGAGGCCACCGTAATTTAGTTAACGTTAATAATATATTTTAGAGGCGCAAATGTGTTATTGCCTCAAGAAACTTTTAGAAAGCACATGTTTAGAGGCAGTTATAGTTAGGAGCAAATCTATTGGAGGCAGACATAAAAAGGTTGCTCCCAAATGATATTTTTAGAGGCAAGTCCAATATGGTTGCTCCCAAATGATTGTTTTTAGAGGCAAGTACAATATGATTGTCTCAAATGATATTTTTTAGAGACAACCATAACTTATATGATGCTAAAACATACTTTTAGGGACAATGGAATATAAGTTGCCTCGAAGAGTTGCCTCTATAAATCAATTTTTTTGTAGTGCGATCCCTTGGTAAACCCATGGTTCACTAGGAATAGGGACAATGTGTCATACCATGATCTGGGAGCTTGCTTAAGACCATAGAGGGCCTTTCTAAGCTTGTAGACACAAGAAGATTGAGTAGGAATGATAAAACCTGGTGGTTGTTCCACATAGACTTCCTCTTCAAGATCTCCATTCAGAAATGCACTCTTGACATCCATCTGGTAGACTTTGATGTCATTGTAGGCAACATAAGCTAGGAAGATTCTGATGGCTTCCAATCTGGCAACTGGTGCAAAGGTTTCATCAAAATCAATTCCTTCTTCTTGGCAGTAACCTTTGGCTATTAGCCTTGCTTTATTCCTTACAATGTTGCCTTCTTCATCTGCTTTGTTTTTGAACACCCATTTGGTTCCAATGACATTCTGATGCTTTGGTCTAGGGACAAGTTCCCACACTTTGTTCCTTTCAAACTGAGTGAGTTCTTCTTGCATTGCATTGATCCAGTCAGAATCTGAGAGAGCTTCTTCTACAGTCATGGGTTCCATCTGAGAGATGTAGCAGGCATGCGTTGCTTCTCTCCTGGATGTAGCAGATCTGGTCTGTACACCACTTCTGATCTGTCCAATTACTTGGTTTGCTGGGTGGTCCTTCAACCAACTAAGATCAGGTTCTGATAGGGGTTGTCTTGATTTCTCTTGTTCTTCTTCTTCTGATTCTTCAACACTGTCTTTGTCTTGCAAGATGGGGTTCCAGATGGTGACCACTTCTGGTGTGACCACTTCTGATGTGACCACTTGCATCCAAAGGCATGAAAGTAGCTGATGTTTGGTTTTCTTCCTTTCCAAAGCTCATAGGGGGTTTTCTGGTGAGCTTTGTGAATCATGCTCCTGTTTTGAGTGTAGCATGCAGTGTTGATTGCTTCTTCCCAGTATATGAGAGGTAGGCCAGATTCAGCAATCATGGTCCTTGCAGCTTCTTTCAATGTTCTATTTCTTCTTTCTGCAACTCCATTCTATTGAGGAGTTCTGGCTGCAGGAGTTGATGCATTGTTCCATTCTGGTCACAGAAATCCTTAATGATTTTGTTGACAAACTCTGTTCCTCTGTCAGATCTGATGACTTTGACTTTGAGGTTCTGTTCATTCTGTAGTAGTTTCAACAGAGATGGTAGTTTATGTAGAGTCTCATCCTTTTTCTTTAGAAAGATTGTCCAAGTATATCTTGAATAGTCATCTACCACGACTAGTGTGTATCTTTTGCCACCAACACTTGTAGTTTCAACTAGTCCAAACAAATCCATCTGAATCAGATTTAAGGGACTAGTAGATATATCTCTAGCAATGGGTTTGAAGGAGTTTTTGACTTGTTTTCCTTTCTGGCAAGCACTGCACAGATTCTCCTTCTTGTATACAATGTTGGGCAGTCCATCAACAATGTGATCTCTGGCTAGTTTGTTGATTGTTTTAAAATTCAAGTGACTCAGCTTCTTGTGCCATTCCCAGCTGAGTTTTGAATCTCCTTTGGCTATCAAGCAGATTCCTTCCTTTGCAGTAGACCAATCAACAACATAGATGTTCCTTTTTCTTCTTGCTGTTAGAACCACTTCTTTAGTTGTCTCATGTTTGACAGAGCAACCGTCTTTTGAGAATTCAACTGTGTAGCCTCTGTCACAGAACTGGCTAGCACTTAGCAAGTTGAACTTCAGGCCTTTAACGTATGAGACATAATCAATGATTGTCTGGTTCTTGATCAACTTCCCTTTTTCCTTTTGTTTGACCTTCTTTGTCATTTCCTCCAAAGGTGACTCGTGGTCCATTTATTTTCTGGAACTCTGTTAGGCAACTCTTGTCACCTGTCATGTGCCTGGAGCATCCACTATCAATAAACCATTCTTGCTCAGGGATGGCTCCAGCACATAATTCTTGCAGAATTAAAAGGAAGATTTAGGTACCCAAGCAATGTTGGGTCCTAGGGGGTCATGCAGTTTTGGTAGCCGGTACCACTTTGGTCTCATCAAGTGAAACCTTGGTGGATGGTACCCATTGTCCACCTGGTAGTCATAGTAAACTGAAGTGTGATTCACTTTGGCCAAATGCTTGTGAGGATCATGCTTCCTGTTTACATACTTTTGCATAGCCTTTTTGGTTGGGTAGAAGTCCCATATACTATCAAGATCAGAGGAGCGCTTAACCTTGGGCTTCTGAGGCTGACCAGACAACCTCTTCTGCCTATAGTTAGTTTTCTCTTGATATCTGCCTTTCTTGTATTAATTTCTGGCAGGATAGTCATGAGAATGTCTGATGATGTTCTATCTTTGATTTCTGTTATTCTGAAAATCTTTTCTGTTGTTAGATTTTCTGCCATTTTCATTTATTTTAAAAACTTGATTTTGTTTGACCTTTAGTTTTTGGTTTTCTGGTTTGACTTTCTCATGAATAACCTTAGTACCAGAAGTACTAGCATAACAGTTGGGTCTAGAACTCTGTGGCTCTATGACCTTATCAGCCTTAGCAACTAGGGTGCTAGGTTTTACAGAGGAGCCACAAGGTTCTGTTGAGCCATATCCAAGACCAAAACCAACGCCAATTTGTTGATCAAGTACAATCCTTTCCATGGAAGACTGGGCCTTCTGGTAGGTTTTGTATCTAATCTCAATTGACTCTATTTCTCTTATTCTATTAAGAAGAGAAACATTTTCAGTTTCCAGCTTATCTCTCTCCTTAATTAAGAGATTGATTTTGATCTCAACCTCTTTTCTTAAGTCTGAGATTTCCACATTTAATTTACTATTTTCTTCTTTCACACAAGAATAAGTGGTTTGGATAGCTTTAAACTCTTCCCAAAATTTTGACATTGAATCAGAATTAAAGGTTAAGCCTACCAAAGAAAAACTAGAGGCAGAATTAGAGGATACCTCATCATCAGATTGACCCATGAGGCATAGGTCTTCAGTCTCTGTATCCAGGCAACAGAATGCTTCATCGGATTCTGATTCAGAACTGGATTCTGTCTCAGAGAGAGGATCCTTTTCTGGTTGTTCTGAGATTAGAGCTTTTCTTCTTCGGTGCTCATACTTCTTTTCTCCTTCTTGGCCTTGCCTTTTGGAGACTATGGGATGTGGGCAGTTGGCCTTGAAGTGACCTGGTTGTCTGCAGTTGTAGCAGAGAAGCTCTCCACTACTTTCTGATGATTTGATTTTCTGGTGTGGTTTTCTGCTAGAGGATGGACTTCTCCCATCCTTGGGTTTCATGAACTTTTTAATATTCCTGGCAAATGCAGCCATATATTCGTCAGTTAAAAGAATGGAAGGGTCAAAGTTGTTTACCTGGGTGGTGCTTGCAGTGAGAGTTGCAGTGGTTCTATCTTCAGCTTCTTCTTTTTCTTCTTCATTCATCTCGAACTCATAAGACTTGAGATCAGAGATAAGCTTCTCTATGTTGTACGTCCTGAGGTCCTTACTATCTCTCATGGCAGTGACCTTCATCTTCCAGGGTGAAGGTAGACCTCTGAGAACCTTCAAGTTGATCTCCTTGGGAGTCAGTTCCTTCCCAAGTTCTGATATCTCAGCAGTCAGAGTGAGCAGGCGTGCATACATCTCAGTTATGCACTCCTTGGGGAGGAGTTTGAAGTCTTCAAACTTTTTCATGGCAATAGTGAGCTTGTTATCTTTCTCCTGCTCATCACTGGCTCCAATGAGGGTCAGTGTATCCCAGATTTCCTTGGCAGAGGTGCACTTCTTGATTCTGTTGAAGTACTTGTCATCAATGGCTATGTAAAGGATGTCCTTGGCAATGTTGTCAAGGTTGTACTTTCTCCTTTCTTCATTTGACCACTCATGGCGAAGCTTGGTGATCATTTGAGGTAGACCACTACCAGCAGTGTACTGTGGGTTTGCCTTTGTAAATTCCGTGAAGGGACTTGCATCTAGGATTTCCCATTCATCATGTAATGCATATAGATGAGCCTTCACGCGTATCTTCCAGTCATCAAATTCGGTGATGATCTGTCCTGATGATTGGCCTGCATTGGCAGTTTCCACTTGTCCATTATAGTATGCTCTAACCGTTTCATATACTTGAGCACTAATCTGGACATTTCTCGGTAATAACCCTTGCCTTTCCAACTTGTCTTTGCCTATATGGTTCAATTTGAAATTGTGGCCTCCATTGTCCTGCAATACAACTTCCATTACACATGGAAAGCTTATAAAAACTTTGCTCAATGTGCTTGTTGTGAGCTCATTGAAAGAAGTTTTCACAGCTTCAATTAAACCTATAATATTCTTTGGCCCCTTTGGATCATTGATTGAATCAATGGCCCTAAAGAATCCCAAGTCTAGAAGATTTAAGTCTGGTCTATCTATTTGGAGGCTGGCACTTCATTTCAATGTTCCAACCATCCTGTGTCCCAATCCTGACAAAGTCAGGACCAGTAACCCCTATATGAGGGCGTGCATTATCTTGTTGTATTATGACATGTTTGTTGTGTGAATCTGGCCACTTCTCTTTGATTGTTCGGAAAACTTTGTTTAGAATCATGTCTTTTATGACTGCTCTAAGCACACTTAAAACTGGTTTTGTCTCTAAAGTACCTTTAGGTCTGTGTTTGCTTGACCTTTTAGCTGGTTCTTCAAATGTGAATAGAAATATGCCTACTTTTCCATCCCATAACACCTCCCCATTCTCTTCTAGTCTCGGCCTACCAACAACTGATAGGAACATAATCTTTGGGATGAACTTTTTTGATTGAGCTGTTCTATATTGTTAGTCCCTATTTCTAACAATCAAACAATCATAAGAATAGTGAAAGAAGAAGCAGATAGATTCTCATTCAATATATAAATGTCGAGAACTTTGGTAGACCGTATGAAATGGCCGCTGCTCTCCCTCTAGAGAGAGAGAGAGCAGCCTGAAACTATTCTATTCTAATCTGCCTCTATACTCTAATGCCTTTTTTTTCTCATAAGTTAGCTTCCTTTTATAGGAGAAGGAGGCTAACTTATGGCTTACAAGAGGGACTAATGGGCTAATATTCAATTGTGGCCCATATTACACATTTAACTAACAACTACACAAATACAAAGACATCTAACTAGATTGGACACCAGAAAAAGTCCTAACATATATGGATCCTCTTATGTTGGGATAGTGTAAAATGTGGTTGTTTCTTTTGAAAGGTAAAACCATTTTTCATCAATGTGTGTAATCATAGAAGTCTTAAAAAGCATGGCTTGTTGGTAGGGAGTGTGTATTCTAACCTTTTCAACTTTCCAACATCTGTGAGGAGTAGATTGATAGCACTAGAATGCCTTTTGATTTTCTTTCTTTTGTACCACCTATAGACGGTAGAGGATGACACTTGCATAGCATAGCCCAATGCTCACATATTTTTTCTTTGATGCAATGATATTTCTTTCATTTTCTGATTGTCTTACGCAATCCTTTTTCTGCCTACATTACCTTTCCCGTTGCTTTGCGATTTGCCATCATTCACATCACAATGAGGTTTGACAGCCTTAGCCTTTTGCTTAGGTTTCTCAGGCTTTCTAACCTCAACTCTAGAATGAGAAAACACAGATCTAGAGTCATTAGAAAAAGACTGAGAAGAATGGTGTGTGACAGAGCTAAATCTACGTTTGTTTGAATAAAAAGCAGCACTAGAACAAGACTTCTTATTTTCAACAACATTCATTTTCTTCTTCCCTTCAGTTATTTCAGCTCTCTTCAACCTCCACTCTCTTTTCCTCTCTAGTCTCCTACTCACTTCATTTTCTGTTTTCAAAGGAGACGTGGAGTGAGTGGGTGGCCTTGTGAAAATGTTAGTTTTGTTTAGAATTTTTCGAGAAGAATCCGTATCACTAGATGATTGGGAAGTTGTGTTGGATTGAGAACTTTCTTTTAAAAGAGTTAATTCATTTAGCAACCTATCCTTTTCACTTTCAAAGCTTTTTCTTTCTTCTTCAAAAACTTTTCTTTGTTCTTCTAAAGAAATGTGAAGTTTTTCAAATTTCCTTATCAGTGGAGGGATATAAGGTTCTTCTTCTTTTTCTGAATTAGAGGTTGAAGGAGGTTCTGGATCTGACACAACTTCTGTCTCAGAAGGATAAGGACTAACACTCTCATCATGTGAAAAAAACAGGTTCTTTTGTGGCATAGCTTTCGTTTAAAGAGTCATAACTGAACGGAACTTCAGCTTTAGAAGGATTTGATCTCTTTGTCTCTTCTTCTTCAACAGTTTCTTTTGCTCCGACAAACAGCATCAACTTGGTCAATCCCAAACCCATGTAATTGATATCATAAAGCTGACGGCAATTGATCTTTTTCAAGTTACGGGGGTTTGTGATGCCAAGACCTTCTTTAGAATTATAAAAACGAGTGTCCTTGTTCTGATTTAGAAAAATGGTTTGCTCAGACTGCCCTCTTTTGGCAATTAAATCTTCTAATTCTTTGATTTTCTTATAAAGAATGGTTATTTTATCAAATAACATATCCTTTTTGCCTTTCTCACAATTTCGTTCTACTTCAGTTTCACTCAGCTTCCTAGTGAGTTCTGCAACTTTCTGTGTAAGCATTTCTGCTTCTGAATTTCGCTTCTTCAGCATGTCCTTTTCATTATCAAGTTGTACACTTAATGAGGAAATTCTGTCAAGTTTTGTGAGAAGGTTTTTGTAATTGTGATCTAACCCGTCTCTCAACTCCTTTATAATGTCATCTTTTTCTTGAAAAGAATGAACTTTGCATGTACAAGAGCAAGAAGATTCAGAAGTACTTACAGTGTGGTTTGAGCTTGAACTTCCACTGGGGATCGCAGCATCACCCTTTTCTTTTTCTTCCTTTTCAACAATAGCCATCAGGGCCAAGTTTTCTCCTTCTTCATCATCAGAACTCTCCTCCTGCCATGGATCTCCCTCAGTGAGTGTTGCAGCACTATCATCTTCTTGCTTAGCCATGAACATCTTCTGTTTGTTCCATAGCATCTTCTGCTTGTAATAGTTGAAGTCCCTCTTCCTTGGCAAGCGACAGTCTTTGATGACATGTCCAGCTTTTCCACAATTGAAGCATTTAGGAGGGTCTTCAGCTGCAACAGCTCTACTAGAAGAGTTCTGGTCATTGTTTTTTGCTTTGTAGTTGGCAGAAGAGGTTCGAAGCTTGTTGGATGAGTTTCCTTTCTTTGGAAATCGTTTATTAAATTGATTGGTCAGCAGGGCCATTTTCTTCTGCAGTTCGGCCAGTTCTGACTCTACATCTACTTCTTCTTCTTCACTTTCTTCCTCTTCAGACATTACAACAACTGCCTTCTTCTTCTTCTTCTTCTGAACTTTGGATGAATTCTTGGGTTGAGCTTCCATCATCAGTGCTAATGGATTGCCAGTGAAGCTTCCTTCCATCTCAGCCGTATCATTTACAAACTGTTGCAGATGTTCATGTACGGTACACAGGTCAAGTTCATCCAAATCCAGGTGTTGTCGTAAGTTCTTCACAGTCCTTCTCCATTCTGGTGGCAGGCTCGACAAGAAGCGTATGTTCATTTCCATGTTTGATTTGACAACCTTGATCTTTCTCATCTCATTGATCAGTTGTACAAATCTGTTGTATGTTTCATGGAGCGCCTCACCAGGTAGGGCCTTGAATCCATCATAGGCAGTCAGGATGTTGGCTTTCTTCGTCTTCAATCCCAACTCAGTTCCAATCATCAGTTTTTTAATTTCATCCCACATCTCCTTAGTTGTTTCCATGCTGTCAATAAGTATGTATATGTCATTAGGAATAGCTTGGAGCAGGTACGTCTTAGCCATCAGATCTGCCTTGACTCTGAGTCTGTCTGCTTCAGTGTACTCGGATTTTGTTTTCAATCTTCTTTCAACAGTAACGGGAGGATTGTTTACACTATCTGAAGTCACATCCATCCAGATTTGTGCTGGTCCTTCAGTAAGCGATTCCGGCATTGCAGACGAATTGTCTTTACCTTCCAGAAAGTTTAGGAACCTTGTCTTCCACATCTGATATTCTCCTCTCCTCAGGATTGGAGGTCTGTTTTCATTTCCAAGTGCCAACGCTTCCATCCTTGCTGTTTGACTTTAAAAGACCGTTCGAGTGATTTGATCAGAAAAGTTAACTTACAGAATATCGAAAACCTAGCTCAAGAAAATAGTTCGAGAAGTAGAGTTCGAGAAACTGTATCGAGAAGCAGTTTTCAATATAAGTATCGAAAACTAATTTATCGAGAAGCTAGGTTCGAGAAGTTCTTATCGAGAAGTCAGTTTCGAAAACCTCAGTTCGAGAACTTGATTTCGAGAAGCTGACTATCGAGAAGATCTGTCGAGAACCTGCAAAGTCGAGAAACTAGATATCGAGATATAATATCGAAAACTGTGTATCGAGAAGTGAAATCTCGAGAACTCAGTTCGAGAACTAGTATCAAGAACGTAGATTCGAAATCCTGCAAATTGAAAAACAGTTTTTAAACAGATAAAATTTCTTTTCGCTGAAGTCCTTGATCTCGAAAACCTTCCTGTGCAGTTTGTAGCTCGAAAAACTTGCTGTAACTTCGAGAACCCTGCTTTTCGATATCAATATATCGAGAACCTCAAATCTGAAACCTTAGCAAATAAAAAATCTAAGCTATACTGCCTGCTCTTTTTTTAGAGGCGATTTCAACATTATAACTTTTACAATTTTTCCATCACAAAAGAGATTACAACGATTAAATAGGTAAAATATCGAAAAGACGAAAAACAGGGGACTTCGAAAACTTTTTGACGACGATCACACTCGAGAAGGCTCTGATACCAGTTGTTAGTCCCTATTTCTAACAATCAAACAATCATAAGAACAGTGAAAGAAGAAGCAGATAGATTCTCATTCAATATATAAATGTCGAGAACTTTGGTAGACCGTATGAAATGGCCGCTGCTCTCCCTCTAGAGAGAGAGAGAGCAGCCTGAAACTATTCTATTCTAATCTGCCTCTATACTCTAATGCCTTTTTTTTCTCATAAGTTAGCTTCCTTTTATAGGAGAAGGAGGCTAACTTATGGCTTACAAGAGGGACTAATGGGCTAATATTCAATTGTGGCCCATATTACACATTTAACTAACAACTACACAAATACAAAGACATCTAACTAGATTGGACACCAGAAAAAGTCCTAACATATATGGATCCTCTTATGTTGGGATAGTGTAAAATGTGGTTGCTTCTTTTGAAAGGTAAAACCATTTTTCATCAATGTGTGTAATCATAGAAGTCTTAAAAAGCAGGGCTTGTTGGTAGGGAGTGTGTATTCTAACCTTTTCAACTTTCCAACATCTGTGAGGAGTAGCTTGATAGCACTAGAATGCCTTTTGATTTTCTTTCTTTTGTACCACCTATAGACGGTAGAGGATGACACTTGCATAGCATAGCCCAATGCTCACATATTTTTTCTTTGATACAATGATATTTCTTTCATTTTCTGACTGTCTTACGCAATCCTTTTTCTGCCTACATTACCTTTCCCGTTGCTTTGCACGTTTATGGCTAGACCATCATGCATCTGTTGTTTTGCTTTCTTCCACAACATGCAAACTATTTCTCTGCTAACTTTGAACTCGTTGCCTATGTTATTAATAACGCTTCATATTATGCACATTCTTTCTTGTTCTGTTACTTTAGGCCAGAGATGTTGTGATGTTTCTCCTTCTCCCTCACTTTGTGTGTAATTAATACTTCCAGGTTAAAGGGGGGCGAGTTGCATGTCTGGTGGTTGTTCTGAATCGGAAGGAAGCTCAGCTTCTTCCATTGATGGATGTTGTTCAATCTTGTTTTCTTTGTAATGGACTTTATAGGAGTAGTGTTAATGTAATTTTTGGAGAGATTTGTGAGGTTTACAAACTTTTAGAATCATGTACACTTAATTTGGGAGGGAAAATTGAAAGTGGCTTATAACGATCTATAGCCATGTAATGTAGCATAACTGATGGTTCTATAGTACATGACTCCATTCGTTTTGCCCCTCACCACACCTTCTTTTCTGTTTTTTACCGTGGGACTGTTTACTTAATAGTTATTTTTTATCATAAAAACAAACTCATATATTAATCAAGTAAATCGTTCGCCAAATGGATGAGAATACAATCAGGAGCACTATCAAACAAAACACTCTGATCTGGTAAATTCACATGTGCTCTAGCAATAACATGAGCCACAAAATTTACAGACCTCCTACAATAAGAAATAGAAACATTTCTTTTTTGAGAAATAAATGAACAAATATCATCAAGGATAAGCTGTGTATAAGAATGACATTCCTCTTGATTAAGTCCCTGAACCACTGTGAGTGCATCAGATTCTATCTCCGCCTCGTTCCACCCTTCATCATTCCCCCATGGGACAACCTCTCTCAATCCCAGTGCCTCTGTTTCCTCAACTGTCCAATCCGCCTTATGTGAAAAACAACAAGCTTTGATAAACTCTCCATTTTCATCCCTTGCAATAAGCCCCCAGGACCGAACACCATTAGCTTTGTCCACTGCCTCGTCGACGTTGATCTTAACATACCCCGGTTTCGGCCGACACCATTTGCCCGCTGCTGCAGTCCTTGGCCGAGGACCTGCTGATAGTTGCAGGTCGGCGTTTGCATCTTTCCATGCTGCCAGCATGGCAGCCGCTGCATTCATCACTTCCGCCGCGTCTTGTTTCATATCCTTCCACACTCCATTATTTCTGCGCTTCCACAAACTCCAAATAAGAGCTATAAAACGGCACCGGACATCCATGTCCGCGAGAGAGGTATATTTCTTCAACCAATCCGTGACTGATAATTGATCTTCCGCCGTACTAAAATCTGCCTGCCGCCACACCTCCCGCGCTCCCGGGCACTCCCTAAGAGCATGTGACAAAGATTCTCCTTCATTGTTACACACCACACAACCTCCCTGGATAACTACTCCTTTCCTTCTTAAGTTATCCACCGTTGAGATGGACCCATCAATAACTTGCCAAATAAAATACTTAAACTTTGGAGGCACCTTTGCCTCCCATACCCGACTCCACCTCTCCTAGGAATCTGCTTGGAGTTTGCCGACACATGCTCTGTAACACCACTCCCTTATCCACCAATAATCATCCTCCTTGTTTTGCCAGCTGATAGGGATACTCAAAATTTTTCTTCAGTCTTCCTCATTAAAAATATTATTAATTCTCTCCTTATTCCACTCCTTACCCGTGTGGTTACGTAAGGCAGCAACATTCATATCACGAATGCCCACCGGTCTTGGTGAAGACACTTGGCCATTAAAATTAGAAAAGTCAAATTGTGAAAACTTGTTCCCTTAAAATTAGAAAAGTCAAATTGTGACTTTGTTTTAGAAACGAGGGAGTATGATTTAAATTTGAAAATAAAATATAGAATATAAATACGATTACAAATAAGATATTTGGTTCAAACATCTTTCACATGTGAATAAAAATAAGTATTTATTCGATTCGAAGAATAATCAAATACAGAGTACATTCGTTTATACATATACAAAATCAACTACCTAGTATGTGTGTGTATAGTATAAACTATATACCTAATGGTTCATTTTATCATCCAAAATGCTAAATATCTAACATAAAATAAGAATCTGATATATACAATTATCAACTTTTTTGACACATTATATGTATAATTTCAAATATGTGTGTGTTAGTGTTTATTTCAAAACATTTTAAATAGATTTATGTATAGTAATCATAAAATTGATTCACTTCACTATATTGTGCACAGCCTGAAAATGCATCGATCCATTTAAGTTTTAAGGGAAAATGTAATGTTAAAAATTAAATTCTTAAAACACATATTAAGTCAGCATGCATTTAAAAAATATAGGAGAATTTGTTTTAGTGATATTCAAATAATATTTAACTTATAATCAAATCGGTTCGATATTCGTATATGATTTGTTAACTATTCGTATTGTTAAACAAATACAAATGCAAATCGAAATCAATATTCGTTTCATATTCAAATCTGAATTCGTATTCGAAAAAATAAACAAATACAAAATAACACTATTCAACTCGATTCGGTTCGTTTACAACCCTAATAGCAGCTCGCCCCTCCTCCGAAACCACCTCTGTGCAAGGAAACAATTTGGGGAAAGTTTTTATTTTTATAGGGAAAACTGTCAAATAGGTCCTCGAACTTTCATAAAAAGGTCAATTACGTCCTTCTATAGGAGGTTCTGCCCGGCCGTTGCGATTTGGAGCAGTTCCCAGTGGAATTTTTTGATGAAATTTTTTGAGCATCTTATTCACCAAGTCTAGTTTACTTATACCAAATTTCAGCTAAAAATTCAATCGGGAACACATTTAAATTAATTCTTGAAGATAACTACGCATTTTTGCGTTCTCGAATTAATTTGAATGCGATCCCGATTAAATTTTTAGCTGAAATTTGGTATGAGTAAACTAGACTTGATGAATAAGATTCTCAAAAAAATTCATCAAAAAATTCCACCGGGAACTGCCCCAAATCGCGATGACCGGACAGAGTCTCCTATAGAAGGACTTAATTGACTTTTTTATGAAAGTTCGAGGACCTATTTGACAGTTTTCCCATTTTTATATTATTTTTCCTTTCACGGTACTTGTTTTTATTTCAGTTCGAACATGTATGGTTGGAGTATTTTGATTTTTGAAGAACTTTTGATAGGTAGTATACTTCATTTTCCATCATTTTAGGCTTCTTCTAGCCCGATTTGTGTCTAGCGAATGAGGTTGCTTTGTATGGGTCGCTGACTCTAAGTCTATTCTTAGAGGCTTACGATTGGTTCTGTAATAGCTGTCTAAATTTTGTCTTGCATGTTCACTCTATATTAATGAGCCGTTTTTATGATAAAAAATCAATTTTATAATTTCAAAAAAATATTTGAATTGGACTTTCAATATATCTGTATACCTTTTATTTTCAAAAACACATACGGAACATACCAAAGTAATTCGGTACAGTATCATATCATATAGAAAATGTCAGTATATCTATATTTTCGATAAATTCAGTATTTTTCAAAAATATGATAAATATGGTATACCGAAATTTTAATATATTTTCCTACCCTAATATTCACGTGATTAGACAGTGGCGTAATTCCGGCCGGACACGTTTGTGGGAACATTTTTGCGATCAAATTCTCATGATTTCTCTATCACATTGAATGGCCCAATGTAAATATACTGTTTTGTCTTCCTCCAAGTGTTGCGATGACGATTTTTCAATTTTCACCCTTTTCAACTTTTCATCGCGTATACGTGTTTCTTGTATTCAGTGTGAGTTGCTCGGTTTTTAGCTAATCATCTTATTTTATTACTCCATAATAATGTTGAGTTTTAGTCCTAAATATTGTGGACGTATTTGGCATTCAGCGGTTAGCGGATGGTTATGTTAGCGGGATGTCAATAGCGGATTCAGCCAGCGGGTTTAATTTGACTAGCGGAATAAATTGACAGATTGTTAGAAAATGTTTGGTAATTTAGTTGTTTGGTCATAAAATTAGTAGAAAAAGTCTTTTTTCAATGCCGAAGACAACTCACGCACCGTCTTGCATCGCAAACATCAAGTGCGTTGCGCTACTCGATGTGAGTTTCGGTTTCCTTGTGTGGCTCTCCGGTCCACGACGCTGGTCTTATCCGCTGCTTGGGTTTCGGTAAGGTCGCCGTTTGCTCTAATCATTGGCTTTATCCGATAGAACTCTCACGCCAGCTCCAGCTATCCTAAGGGAAACTTCGGAGAGGACCAGCTACTAGACGGTTCGATTAGTCTTTCGCCTTGCCTTCTCAGTGTCGATTGCCTCGGTGCTTCTGGGGCCGATTTTCCATGGTTTCCGGTGTCGAATACCGCTGCGGGTGGCATTTTGCATCGAGATGGGGATAGATCATTGCAATTGTTGGTCAGGTAGGAGGGTGTGGGTGCTTTATTGAGCCGTACCACGGAATCAACAGCTCCAAGTGATGGGGATAGATCATTGCAATTATTGGTCAGGTAGGAGGGTGCGGCTGCTTTGTTGAGCCGTACCACGGAATCAACAACTCCAAGTGGGCCATTTTTGGTAAGCAGCGTTTTCATTTCAACGTTTTCGTCCAAAAATGCTAGTGCTAAACCGCTATTTACCAAATAACTTTTTCACTTATTGGAAATGTTGAAAGTGGTCAAACCGTCATTTTGAGTTGAAACGCCGTTTACCAAACACCCCCTGTATTAATTCCACAACTAATATATGTTTTTTTGTTTAGACTTTTTTTTTGTATATGATTATTGTTTTTCACACATATATCGTCTTTTATGTTGATATTTACGTTAAAATTACTGGAAAGCGTCAGATTATTATTATCAATTATTAAAATTTTACGCCTTTCAATGATTAAAATTTTATTTAATAAAGGAAAAAATTAAATTTTTGTGAAAATAAATAAAAAAAAATGACTAAAAGCTATTTTATTTAATTTTGGTACATTTGTATAAATCTCGTAGTTGTTTATACATATTTAAAAATATTTAGATTGGAAATTCTTAAAAATATTTCTATATCTTTCAAAAATTGAGAGTTGATAATTGAGATTAATAAATAAAGATCGAATATAGTTGGGATTATTTATGTCTTACACATAATTCACATTTAAAAATTGACCCGCTATATTACGTTGTAGCCGGTTAGGAACTATTTTTTAAAAATGGTCCCTATAGTTGGGACCACTCTGGAATAACCGATTGTTGGGATGATTAAGGGCAGACTGGAAATAGTTTTTTCAAAATGGAAATAATATTTATTGATAAGGAAAAGTTGTTACAGTGCGAAAAAACAAAGAGTAAAAAAAGAAAAATAAATACACAACAGTACAAAAAGAAAGGAAAATAAAACAAACAAAAAACTAGACCCAAGGGAATTGTTTGGACTGTGATCTAGTCCTCATGTTGTGCGCCGTTTATTCTTCGGGGATTTCTTGTAGATTTGAAGTTGAGTGTTCAAATTGTCAGTCGGTAGACAATTTTCTGATGTAATGAACTTGGATTTTTGGCAAATTGCTCTGTTGAATCTAGAGTCCCTAATATCCTCATGTTCCGAAATAGGTGGTCGACGATCAGATTCTGTTGCATGTTCCAAAAAGTCATCGGAGAAGTATGAAGCGTCCGAAGAGTCATAGCTATCAGATGCATCCGAGTAACACTGCAAAAGTGGTATCTTGGATTGCCTCTTTGGAGATTGAGGTTGATGTTTCTAGGCGTATGCTTTCTGAACTTCAAAGTTAGATACTCCGTATTACTTTGGAAATAGTTGTTATTTCCAAGTGCATTGGCTCCTCCTGCACTAAATTAGTTAGTCCCACAAAATTAGAGAATATTGCCATGAATGTTTTAGGAATGGAATTTTGTGAGCCCATAGAAATTAGAATGAAGAACCCCTTTTCCTTAGCAATCTTCAGAATCGGCCTGGTTTTTTGATTCTGAAGTAACCTCGATGCAACCAAATCTTTTAATTTGCCTATGAGTAAAATTTTCGTAGCTTGTAGTTTGGTTGACATATCGGTAGATGTGAGGCGGCAGCTCCATTTTGAAAGTAATCTTGGGTAATGAGGATTTTTTAATTTCAAAATGACAATATCATTTTTCTTGACAACAAATCTAGAGGTCTTTGATTCAATTTTGATGGAATCAAAACCTTCCTCTCCAAAAAACTAGAATTTTTGTGAGTCCTTAGATAATTCATCTGTCGAGGGTGTAATTTTCTGAGTCAGATCCGTAAGAGCCGAGTCTTTGGAAATAGTTCATAGGTGGGATTATTATTTTCATTTTTTTTCAGAATATTATCGTTACTAGTATTAATTAATGATAATCATAGTAATAAAAGCTAGTTTGATGGCCTTTATTTTCTATTTATCAAACTATAATTACTATTTTCATAACTTTTGTTTTCACCTGCTGAATTGTGTTATAATCAAAATAAGTAGGGTTAGAGTTACATTTCTGGGTGAATTAATTGAAGTTAATATAGATGACGAGTTTAGCTATTTTTTATATAACTATTTCTTTATTTCATTAATAAAAAGTATATTAACTTTTTTTCGTAATTCAACAGATTTAATCAATTCAGTTGCTTCGGCCATAACATAACTAATTGCAACAGGTTCAGACGATTCAATCAACTTCAATGTTAGTAAACGGACTCTAAAACTCATGTTCCAAACTACGAATGCCAATATATATAAAAATAAATAAACACGGTGTCTTATTTCAAAAGGTCACGAGTGATGATATGTGTATATATATACATATAGGGAACTCTTCCGGTAAGGTATACCTTACCGGAGCCGCCGTGCGGCCTCCACGTTTTTGAGGGCCTTCCTGGTGGATTTTTTTGATGAATTTTTTTGAGCATGTTCTTCATCAGGTCTAGTACATCCATACCAAATTTCAGCAAAAAATTCAATCGGGAAGACAGTCAAATGATTTTTGGAAGATAACTGCACCCTTTATATACATATAAAACGCAATTATCTTCCAAAAATCGTTTGACTGCCTTCCTCATTGAATTGTTTGCTGAAATTTGGTATGCATGTACTAGAGTTGATGAAGAACATGTTGAAAAATTTTCATCGGAAAATTCCACCGGGAAGGCCCTCAAAACGTGGAGGCCGCACGGCGGCTCCGGTAAGGTATACCTTACCGGAAGTTTTTCCATATATATATATATATATATATACACATAGGGTTGGGATCCCATGCTAACCATTCACTCAGTGCAAACTTACTAACCAAATCACAGCCGTTGGATTAAAAAACGGACAACTTAGGCGCATGGGATACACTATTGATATGGTGCACTCATACGCAGGGGATAAAAACGATTGACAAGATTTAAATGTTGCGGTCAATTAGAAGGTCACAAGAGTAATTTCAAAAAACAAAATCGAAGCCGCCAAAATTAAAATCGGTATTAATGGAAATCCCTAATTATACGGTTAGCAGCGCTATGAAGGTAAGCGGCCACCATTGTGAAGTATGAAAAAAGGTAAGTTGCAGAAGATAGAAACAGAGTGCGAAGTCGTTCGAACTTCGTAGAAGGTTTTTGGTTACTGCATTTGATGGCGCTGAGTACACGAAGGCTTGGTGGTTCAACATCTCAGTGCTACGAATGTCATCGCTACGAATGGAACATCTATTGCGTGAAATTGAGGACGAACTTAAAGAAGGTACTCCTTTTCAACCATTGCTTATTTGAATGGAGATTCAAAATCAATAATAAGAATGCATGTGTGATCCGACAATTAAAATGCATATTATTGTGAAATGTGTGATGCATTATGTGAAATTCGAAGTTGAAATTGGTATTTGGTTTGTGATGCAGTTCGGATAATGGATTAAATGATTTTGAGCAGATTTGTTGTTTTTGGTAATAATTTGTGAACATCAAGTTCAAAATATACTCCATTCAAAGTGTTAAATATGCAACAACAATGGTTTCTGATGAATTACAGTTAGAAGACAAATGTGGTGCAAGTGAATAACATATACCATGCAACAAGTTTGAATGTTCATGCATGATATTGATGTTTTTGAAATTAAGTAACCTATTAGATGTTATGTGTCACGCCCCGGACCTCCCCGGACACGTCGACAATCCGCCGTACAATACGAATAGTCAACCGCAGTCCAACACATTCATATTATACAAGGCATCTTGAATATCATTCACACGTATACATCCATAAACAAACATAATAAGTAATTCATAACGCAGCGGAAAACATTGTTTAAAACAAGAAGGCCACACAAGGCATTTCATGAGCACGCAGGCTCTATAGTAAAATATCCATTAGCAAATTTATTAATGTTTCAAATGGAATGGAGGAAGCACGAACCAAGTCTTCTCTCCTAGGAATCACTCGATCAACGAGCACAGGATGCAAGCTCTAGCCTCAACCTGAAATGGTGGTGGGACGCCCCCGAAGGGGTCAGTACTCTATACGGCTATAAAGTACTGGTGTGGCAGGCATCTAATAGATATACAACAAGTATTTCACACACAAGACCCTCAAATAGGGTGATAATATAGTTTAGGCTGTAATCCCTAATTACCCCTTCAAAATATATACTTACTTTATATAAAGTCAAGTAGTCGGCTCAAAGGCCCATGTTTATCACAAAACATTTCCCAAACCCCGTGACTAATGGTCACGACATACATAGGGTCCAACCCTAATATAACTTCTCATTTCTAGAGTTCGGCTCGAGTACATCATCATGCACTCGCATCATAGATCTCCTACTTCATGTAATCATATCATAGATCTCCTACTTCGTGTATTCATCCCATAGATCTCCTACTTCATACAATCACACCATAGATCTCCTACTTCATACAATCACACCATAGATCTCTTACTCTATGAAATCACAAATGACACTTGAATCTCATTCAAGTTCATCACAAACAAACTCAAACCTTAAGTTTGATTCTAACACATTTAGGACAATCCTTAACTAGCATCACAATACTATTAAGATTATTCCTACAACTCATTTATCATTAATGGTAGCCCCTCCATATCAATAGATATGTGGCAGCCTCCCATGTGTTAAGCATCATCATGCAATTATACATTTACATACACATAACATTCATACATGAGTTGGAAAGGTCAATTTACCATATTAGCATACTTCCATCTCACATGATTCCATATTCATCAATATGGTTTCAATTCATGATCAAGTCCATTACTTATCATTCATATCATGTTCAAGCATATTTATTCACAAAAACATGATTTAAGCATTTAGGTAATCTCATGAATAACCTACAAGTTGTAAGCAACTAGATGTCTGTCCTCACCTTAAAGAGATTTAGACTTCCTTTCACACTCCAACGACCAAGGCTCGGCCAAGGAAGGTTGCGAGCTAACTCCTTGCATTAAAAAAATGAGTGGGCAGCAGCCTTCTCTCAGCAGCTGGCTCAGCAGCCGGCTCTCAGCAGTTGGCTCCACCCTCCTGCCACGAAACTAAACAGTCCTCTTGAAGAGGTGTTCCCGGCAAGTTCACCTCCTAACCGTTCAAGGTTCATTTAAGGTTAGTGCCTAACCTTTAAACTCACATGTCTAACATTTCAAGAATACATTCTACCCTAAGAACAAAGTGTAATAGCCTCCTAAACCTTACATACGATCTATGTAAAGAAGAGGAAGTTTTCGGGTTCAACTCACCTCTAGAGAAGAAGAAACCCCGGTGCAGGGTCGTACTTTCCAACGCAGATTTGGAAGCCTTCCTCAACTCCGATCGTCGCGATCTACACCATTCCAGAATCCTTGTTTTAAGATCTTTCTCTGGACACCTCACACGCCTGATTTGAACGAGTGAAGCTCAAGATATGGGCTGAACAATCAACCCCGCTAGGTGCCCGCCCGATATCCAACGGGTCATCACACTGTCGCGGGGTTGCTCTGATACCACCTGTAACACCCCGGCCCCACCAGACCCGAGGTAGTTACTCCGGACCAATAGTACTGTCCCCACAAACCACCACGAGCCTTTACCGCGCACTTTGTCCTCACTCATGCGCGCCCTGAGAAACTTCCCAGGGGGTCACCCATCCCAAGACTACTCCCGTGCAAGCACGCTTAACTTTGGAGTTCTTGGGTGATGAGCTCCCTTAAAAGGAGATGCACCTCTGTTGGTATGAGTAGTACTATTAATCCTCTTATATTAATCTCGGGTATTACACGTGCAGGCACGCTTAACTTTGGAGTTCTTAGTGGATGAGCTCCCTTAAAACGAGATGCATTTTGTTTGTATGAGTAGTACTATTAACCCATTTATATTAAATCTCAAGTATTACAAGTGGTATCAGAGCAACCCTGCGATAGTGTGTTGACCCGTTGGATATCGGGCAGGCACTTAGCGGGGGAGGATTCTGGGATTTGATTGAGATTTGAGATTGGTTTATGGGCGCAACGAGGATGTTGCGTTCCTAAGTGGGGGTGATTGTAACACTTGAGATTTAATATAAATGGATTAATGGTACTACTCATACCAATAAGATGCATCTCCCTTTAAGGAAGCTCATCACCAAGAACTCTAAAGTTAAGCGTGGTTGCACGGGAGTAGTTATGGGATGGGTGACCCCCTGGGAAGTTTCTCAGGGCGCGCATGAGTGAGGACAAAGTGTGCGGTAAAGGCTCGTGGTGGTTTGTAAGGACAGTATTAGAGGTCTGGAGTAACTATCTCGGACCTTGTGGGGCCGGGTGTTACATCCTATCACTTTGACATTGTGGAATCCAATAATTAGTCATACTAGGAGAAATTTAACAATGACTTGATTCTCCTACGTTAAAAAAACAATAATTGTAGATGTGCATATCATGCAAGCAAAATATGCATGAGGTAGTGAAACGTGTGAAACTAAAATCCATTATAAAATCAAAAAACAGTTAATATTTCTCGGCATAAAAGAAATCTTTTTACTGTAAGAAGTCATATATTACACGGAAACAGGTTTTATACAAAACATGATCTCCACAAATAAAATACGTACGTAGATCAAAATAATAGTGGATACGTAAATTTGGAAAATAAAAACCTGGTTCCATGGCTTCCTTCATCGTACAGTCCACACGCGAGAGCTTCAAATGGAGGCCGAGACAAACGGAGAGCAAAACGATATGACGACCGATGAAGATTTTTTTTATAGAATAAACGATGAAGAATTTCAAAAAAGGAATAAGATTTTGTTTCTATAATTGGATAACTTAATTCACGTAAGAAATAAAATCGAATAACATGGAAGTTATTCCTTCCATCAATGCCTCGGACGAACGTATTACTCCAGATTCGGTTACAAAACGGTACTTTTTTATAGAGACTAAAATAGCCTTCGCTGCTACTTAATCGATCGATGATGCACTGAGATTTTTAATGGCCTGGATTTGTTCTCACATCTCATCTTAAGGGATGTTCTCATTAGAACCTAAATATATATTTATATATATAGTTAACAAAAAGCTTAGAGTATGCTTTTAATTATATTTACCACATTTACATGTGAAGAAATTAATCAGCGTTTTAGCCTTCGAATTGAAATAACTCTACTTTTATTAGTACTGAAGTAGATTCCAATTATAGTTCTATTATCAGCACACCAATGTCTCCACGGAGTATTATTGTGACCCCTGACTTTCATATATGATATCATTTAATGGTATCATATTTGAGTATAATAAAGTGAAATGTTGTAGACCACACATTTCTATCGTGAAAAGGAATTGTGAGATTTATATTTCCCATTTTATTAATAGTGTGACATTTTTTTACTATATGGACATTGTTTTACAAAAATGGTATGACTCACCTCTAAAATATTGTCTTGTGGAAATGTATGTGTGACTTTTGCAAGTTTAACATTATTTTAACACTAGTTTTTATACACGCGTTGCGCGATTGTTTGAGTATGTCCAACAAACAAAGTATCTATTTCTTATAGACATAAAGAAGTATGTATGAAGATAATGATATAGCTGAATCTATCAAGTAAACTAACATAGTGATATCTAATTTCATCTTAATATTGAGATGGTGAAACAGAAAGTATACATTAAGTCTCATGTGCAAAGAATGAAATATTTCAGATGTAGCACCAGACAACTCCATCAAAGCATGAGACTGCAGCTATTGTCAATATTGCAACATGGGGTAAATCAGTACATTTGCGGCCAATAATGTTTGGGTGAAAAATTCAGAACTGAATGTCTTCCATTGTTTGTGCTTCAACCTAGACTTTTGAAACCATCAAAGAGGTTCTTAATTCTCCATTCAGACCAAACGGCCCCTGCACACAGGACATCTAACCCTGTGATCCGGATACCACATCACTGTCAGCATTTTTTTGGTTAGAAATCATCAAGTCAGAAGTTCCGTCATCTCCTTTTTGTTATCTTCTTTTTTGCAATCAAACATTAGAACACCACCTCCACACCTCTATCAAGCAATAGCTAATCAATAACTAACACGTCAGTAACTAACACCTTAGTAGAACTGTAAAAATATTTACAACGTATAAGTTTATTTAGGA
Source organism: Cuscuta epithymum (assembly GCA_945859915.1). Classification (NCBI taxonomy): domain Eukaryota; kingdom Viridiplantae; phylum Streptophyta; class Magnoliopsida; order Solanales; family Convolvulaceae; genus Cuscuta; species Cuscuta epithymum. Next base: position 807,109 of record CAMAPF010001142.1, read on the forward strand.
AGTTTACTTCTAGTAGTTATATAATTTAAATAAGTTAGTAACTCTATTAAATATATACTTCCCTAAACATCTAAGAGCTTGCCTTTGTAACTACTATTTCCGGCTCGATTGTAACTCTTATAATTCCTAGAATTTGCCTTTATAACTACTATTTCCGGCTCGTTTGTTTTTCAGCCGAAAAAAAAACATTTTAGAAAAAAAGAGTTTATCAGAAATCCATGAGACACATTTCAGCTAGCACATAGTTTGGCTCTCTAATTGTAAAGGTGAAGTGGTGGATCGCATTTGTTCTTCTGGAAAGGAAATAGAACTTGAATAACTTAATTTGAACCTACCAAATCGATAGGTTTAGTAAAAAACATACAAACTCTAATACACAATCTTATTTTTTGCAACTTAACTAACTTAATATGAACCTTCGGAATATCAACTTAAGTGTAAAATCCAAGATGACACATGTTAGAAGACTGTTTTGGCCTACTTATATCACCAATGTAGTTCACATACTATACCCCATAGTGTGTTACTTCCACATGAAAGAGTGTTAGCTGAAACTTGATAAAACTGATTCAATCTAAAACCATTAAAAGAGATCATTTACACACTATATTCATCTCTTGTTAAAAAACAAATGCTGAAAACCAGAGAATATTAAATGGAAATAAAATCACCCACCCGATTGCATCAATAATCTACATATATTTTCAGCCAAATACTCATGTTAAAATGTATGTACTCTTCATTTATCTCAAATATATGTACTCTAACCTTCATTCACATTTATATCTTTTTAAAGATATATAGACAAATACAAACAAATGGAGGATCCATTGTCTACTGTACCCATAATTATGATGTATAGAGTAAAGTTACTTGTTGTGTATAAAAAAGTAAAAAACAATCTCTTTTTGGCGTGTTAGATGCACATTAGAAATTTAGTTTTTTTTTTTTTCAGAATAACGTAACCTAAACTAACAACTTGAAATGGCTTAAATGAAAGCATAAGCTTTTCACTGAAACTTTAAACATTCACACGACAAAACAGAGTGACCTATAAATCTGAAATTTCTTTGTCAAGATTTTGCCTTCTGTATTATCATAAAAAATAAGAACTTCAATACTTTTTACCACCGGACTAATATAAGACACATTATAACAGTTGATTAATCTTAACCTAACAACCCTCAATGAAAGAAAATACAAAATCAAATAACATTTATAGACCACAGACCACATATTTTGTCAGCTTTAGCTCCTAATGTCTATCAACCACTACGAATTATCAACCTTTTTGTAGTATAGTTGAACTTTAAGTTATAAATTAAATTATTTTCAATGAAAACTAAAGTCTTACGTGAAAACAAATTTCAAACACAAAGAGAGTTCTTGCATACAAGTACTTTAAATTTAGAATAGAACATCCAGCTCGTCAATAACATACCATGTACTAATATTGAAATGATATTATATTCAACTTGTTTGTAACTTTTTTAGGAAATTTAAATTCCAAATGAACTCTACTTTATAAAATGGGTTTCTCTTATGCGACAAAAAAAATGGGATAAGACTTTTTTGGGATGTGAAATATGGTTTAAAAAAACCCAGCCCCATACGTTATTTTCTCTAGAAGGGCCTATTTCATGGACTTTTTTGGTATACCTGCTTTTCGTTATTAGTTTCTATGTGTATTTTTATTCTCTCTGTCATGTATTTTCATTTGGGTAAGGTTTGATCCCCCTAAATGATCTTTTATGTTTTTCTAAATTGTTTTCTCATGTACTTGGAAGAGGAATGCCTCTTCAGGAGAGGTTTTTTGGCCTAGTCCCCCTCTCTTTCTGTAACTTTTCCTTTTTTAATAAAATATGGCAAATGTTCCCCGGCATTTGCCCCACCGATGGGTGGTTTGCCTTCCGGGTTTAAAAAAAAAAAAAAAAAAAAAAAAAAAAAAAAAAAAAAAAAAGACGATAAGGCCTCACTAATATAAAACACAAACACTGTCTTATGCAGCTAAGCTTACACAGAAAACTTCCACACTATAGGAATCATCATTAGTAACAAAGCAATGCATTAAAAGAAACTTACAAGCCGCTTATTGCGGGCAGAGAGTGTTGTATTTACCATCCACTCAGAGATTATTATATCAACTTGAGCAACATGAAGTTCAATTTCTTCAATCTTTCCCTTAATAACATTGTAGTTATCATTGAAAGCAAAATAATACGAGAGAGTTGGTATGCTTGAATAAGCTGCCAAAGTATGATAGATGGTATGCCAGTAATACATGAAATATCATAATATTAAAAGCTAACTCGAGCATCACCATCAGAGAAACCATTTAACTTCATGATTTCTTGTGCTATGCCAGCCATGCTAGAGCATTCAACCTGAAATACGAAACACATGCATTCTTTCAGGTGAAATAACCCGAATTTGTTGGTTACATAACTTACACAGCCGTTAGCCAATCCAGCTTTTGCAATGAGACATAGACCAAATAAAAAGGACAGATAACGATTTATGAAAGTCAGCTCACAGATGTAATTTCCTAGTAGGAATCAGATACATACCACATAAACATGTTTAGCACCAACTTTCCCAAAAACAAAAAGGATCCCAGTCCCAGCACCCACATCAAGGACCACTCTGTCCTTGAATAGAAATGGATTCTTATCGATGACAATTTGATGCGTCTTAGTTCTAGCTACATCCTTTAACATTTCCTTAAGTAATAATAAAAACGTTACTAAGAGAGTAAACATATATATTTCAAGGAAGTTTAATTAAATTATGCCAATAAAAAGGGTTGGAGAAATTAATAAAAATTATGTTTTTCTGTATTAATTTTACAATCTCCACTGCTTGGTTTTCCACTTTTCCCAGTACACTACTGACCAAAACATGTACATTCATTGAATGAATTTGCCCACACTACACCCCAAGTCCCAACCATTAGCAAAAATGAAGATGATAGTACCAACCTCACAAACCACATCACATTATATACTCGTTACCCAATGATGAATAGTTCATGAATCTCTGCCAAAAAAGCAAACAAGTAGAAGAGGAACTATCATTAGTCCATCAAATAAGACTGAAAAAAGTTGAATAGCATGATGCACAGAATAACTACACTCACTATCACTTCTCAGCATTACGGCCCTACCCGGAAAAAAGAGTTGTAACAGACACCTCACGCTAATACCTAACAACATATCACCCAACCATATATGCAAGAGGGAAACTACAAGACCCCAATTTACATGACCCATAAATTTTATAAGGAAACCATCCATCTGCTCATATTTTGCTTAAAAATTAGATGATTTGTATGAGAAATTCTTTGATGGCCATTTGCTTGAATTTGTGTTTCTCAGTTTGCTTGAAAGGCATTTAGGGTCATTTATGTGAGAGTATAATTAACATTTCTTTCTCAGACGCATCAACAAATAATGGATGAAAACTTCCTGGCATATGAACTGTTGACAAATTCAGAAGTGAAAGTTTTTCAATGACTTCTACTAAGTATCACAGTGTGGTTGCTGAAAAGTTAAATGGAGCAAGTGTAGTTGCAAGCAAATGCCATTATTTTTTTGTTTTAACCTTCCCTCAACTTGATAAATTATTATTGTAGTCTAGGTAAATAAATACTTTTCTTTGTCATTTATCACGTCTTAAGTACTTTTACTTTTGTTATGGAGTTTGTTGTATGTTGAAATAAGGCGAATCTTTTGGTAACATAAAAACATTGATATTAAATATTATCATGTGTTGAGAATACATATATGAAAGGCACTAAGATGTAAAAAAATCAATAAAATATAAAATTCTATGGTCATATATTTAATCACTATCTTAGCGAATTTGGGTTTAGGAAAAAAACATAGAATTCAGCTCCTCAATAACATACCATGTACTCTGTTCCTGGTTTCAGCTTTTAGAGTTTATGGAGTCTGTTCCTTTATATGTTCCATTTAAAGGAACAAAAAATTCAGCTCCTCATTCCTCAATAACATACCATGTAGTTTTTCATTAAAGGGTTTACATTTTAAGGGGTGTGATGGGGTGTCCTAAAAGATTAAAGGGTTTACACCCTAAATCCCTAATAGAACTGCTTATTCACTCATGCACGTTGATGTACTAGTTATGTGACGCGCGTTGCGCGATGGGGAAAATGCCCAATAACAACTACAATGATACATCTCAAGGCTACAATGAGATGAGACATAGAAAATGACGATTCAAATCGAAAACGTTTAATCGCTAACCGCACAAAAAAAAATAGACTCTACATGCAGGTTGACGGCTCCTGCTACGATCACAATAATTCTCAAACAAACTACGGAGTACTTCGTATTAAACATCCCGGTTTGTCCAAATACCGATAATGAGTAAAGTGTAGAATTTATTCTGCTTCCGCCAGCCACTAGAACAACGGTAGAATTTATCCATCACAATATCATCGCAGATGAAAATCATATTCTCGATTGATGAAGATATTAATGCAAACCTTTTATTAGCACACATGAACGCCCGACCAAAGATGGCGGTGAATATAAATCTGACAGACGACACCACACTATCGAAAATAATATTTCTAGACAATGTTAGAAAAGAAACATATAGATAAAATTGAAAACACCGATGAAGAATGCATATTTTCCATTGTTGTCTATAGTGATAATATATGAATTGTTTCTTAATTATAAACTTGTGCTTAGAAGTAATGCTAGCTATTTTTTTAAAAGAAAAAGTAATGCTAGCTTGAACACTAATCGATTAATGAGAACTGATAAGTAATGTTTGTGTAAAGCTCTAGAAGGATACAAATTGTAATGGAAAAACAGACTTTACTACCTAATTACTTTTATAATTATTATTTATATACTCCTTTAATTAATTATAATTGGAACTTCTTCAAAAGGGGAAAACTACGCTCCCAAGTTCAGTCAAAATAAGGTTACTGATTACTCTTTAAAGCAAACAAAAAGATTCATATGCATATATCTTATTATTAATTACACACTTCTTTAATTAATCATTATATTAGCAGTGAATTGATTACAAAACCGAGGGAAAGTTATATATGCCTTAGTTTAGCTGCTTTATTAATTAAATCCTAAATTTTCTAACTTGCATTTTAACAGACTTGCTCAGCAACCATATAAGACTATTTATTGAGCTGTGAGAAAAAGCTTGTCTCCAAATAATTCTAACTTACTAACACACAAAACATATGAATCCCTAAATTATTTCAAATAGCATGTCTGTTTTCACATTTTTGTCTGTACGAGAAATGATATCTCCCTTCGTCAAAATTGATTTGCAAAGTCAACAATTCTTAGTCAATCACTGTTAAAGTTAAATCATCTCCATTTTTAATTAACTCAATTGTTAATGATTAAAATTTACATATTCGGAAACTACATTAAAATATCTTTAAAGTTGCAAACTCCAGATTATAATATAATTAATAATTAGTATCCTAATTAAGTGAATAAAATGAAACTATTCGACCAAAAATGTCAATTTTGCAAATCAATTTGGAACAGAGGTAGAATATAATTTGGTGAAATTTTATAAAATGAATGTAGATAAAAGTACAGTTAAATACTCACTACATTGGGTTGGACACATTATTTAAGAAGTAAAGTAGCAGGGGTAGTGAATAATGTAAAAAAAGTAGGAGGAAGTGTGTAAAAGTATGAAAGAGAACATAAAAAGTAGATAAAATTATTGTAGTTGCGTATTTTATAAGAGTAAACTTTTAAATACGGAGGGAACATGAACAAGCCAATGACTTTGAAGGTCAACACTTCTGGTCTACAAGCTGAGAGATCATATTATAATTTATAAGCTGATTTCCGCCGACCGTCGAAATACCATAACTAAGGAACAATAACCAGCAGCCGATTGTAGGTGCAAAGGGGGAAAGGCTGAATAACAAGAAAAAGGGAAAAAAGGTTAATGATAAGAAATTAAAGCAAATAATTCAATTGGGTGGACGTGGAATTACACGAACAAAAGCACACGAGATTAGTAAAAATTAGCTCTGTTCGAACCCACTTGAAGTTGTTAGCAACAAAGGAGAAATGAAAAGTTAACGGAAGTTTAAAGAGGTGAAGACTAACGGAAAAAAAGTTAGAATATAATTTAAGGGGTACAATGTTTTAAAATGAATGTACAATCCAATCTAGCTCTATTGTACCACCAACACATTTCATATACCCAAAGAACCCTTACTTTCATTCACTTTTATAAGTTTTTAGATATTATCTTTTATTTACCAGCCACTAAACTGAACTTAAACCCAATTTTAAGATAATGAAAAAATCGCTAAAACTGAAATTGTTGCACAAAAAGATACCAGGTGATTATTCTCTGAAGCTATAAACATCATTGTGTGCACAAGGTATAATGATAATTATTCAAGTCACAAGCTAGACTTCAAATGCATCAAACACAAAATGATCACATTTAAAAAATAGATGAAAATTAGGCAGAGATGAGATCATTACAGATACATGATCCAGGTTCCATTAGTACGTGTACAACGTAGTGAACGGAAAATCCTATATCATAATAACAAAATACTAAAATAGTTTGTGAGGATGCAGGGTTATTATCCACACTTTAATTATAATTAAAGCACTTTTATGTAAAAGGTCAAGAAAGCCTCACAGGCGGTGTACCAGCTCCTCAATAACATACCATGTACTTTGTTCCTGCTTTGGGCTTCTACTTTTTAGATTATAAGATTTCATTAGATAATTTTTTAGTTATTATACAGGATAGCATTCATTGTCCTAATTCATTTATCTTTTTGCTCGCTGGATAATTATATTTTTCATGTTCGTATACATGAAACACAAAAATATTCTAAAATCTCATGTAGATATTCACAAACACCTAGTATGCTTGAAGAATTTTTATTTGACCTCCAAAAATTAAGTTCATACAAACACTCAAATATTACAAGAAATATTAGTTAAGCTAATTTACACCAACCAAACATGATCGAACATTCAGATAAACTCCACACTTGCTTCTAGTACCATCTATTCATAATTAGCAAACCTTACGTTCATTCTCATAATCTATAGAATTGGTGGCAAATTCAGGAGGTTGCATAAATAAGGCGTGACGTAGCACAAATGTCGGGAAGTCGTGAAGGTAAGGCATCTAGCAATTCCACCGTCTTTCCCCGTTTTTACCGTCCTGCTTGTCTCCCACAAGCCTGATACTCTTCTCACCTAGAAGAGTAGTATATCTAAAAACTTATAAGCCTGAATGAGGGTTATACCCTTTTGGGAATTAAAAAAGTGTTGGTGGTAACAATGTGCTCAATGCATTTGGACATTATGCTTTTAACTTTGAACAAGAACATAATACCGAATAACCTTCTGTTACTGCGCCTTACCCCGTTACTCTGGCTTCCGTTAGCTCCCTAATCTATTACCATACCCAGATATACTAATTCTCGTTGGCTTCTTGGTTTTCATCCCGTTTAATCTCCTGGTTTCATATATGGTTTGGTTGAAAAAGATGAAATCTATCGCAAGTTTGAGCTCTATGACCAAACCATATATGAAACCAGGAGATTAAACGGGATGAAAACCAAGAAGCCAACGAGAATTAGTATATCTGGGTATGGTAATAGATTAGGGAGCTAACGGAAGCCAGAGTAACGAGGTAAGGCGCAGTAACACAAGGTTATTCGGTATTATGTTCTTGTTCAAAGTTAAAAGCATAATGTACAAATGCATTGAGCACATTGTTACCACCAACACTTTTCAATTCCCAAAAGGGTATAACCCTCATTCAGGCTTATATGTTTTTAGATTTTAGCTGTTTTTTTAAGATTGTCATTGTTGAAACACGTTGACATTTTTAATAAAATGTGACATTTTATATATAGTACTTTTTACTATCACCTGTAAAAATCTTATTTCCTAGAACGACATTTATATTTAATTTCACATTCTACGGATAGTGTGACATTTTTAATTGATTTGCTTTCACTCTCAGACCAGACCATAATTAAATACAATAGAACAAATATAAAATAATTTAAAGGGTTTTAAATATGCTTTTAGTCTTAAGAAATGTAGTACATTTTGTTTTAATCCCTGCAAATAATTTTTCTTGAAAGTCATATTTTTATCTTTTATTCTTATTTTGGTCATATAAAATAAATTTTTTACTACCTCCGTCCCTCTAATATTGGAACGGAAGGGAGTGGTGTTGTTTTTAAGATAAATGAAATTATGTGTTTGATAATGATTTGATAGTGAGAATAAAGCAGAAATGAATTAGAGCGACACAAATATTACTAAATATGGTGTGAGACAATTTAGTGGGACGGACGAAAATAAGAAAAACGGGACAATTGTACTAGGATGGATAGAGTGTTTATTTAATGCCAATAATTCATATCGATGTTGGAAATAAAAATGTAGCTTAATAAACCATCAACTTTTTTTTAATTTTTATATATGCAATATTGATGTCAAATGAAAGATCTTGAAAAATTATAAATTTTGATGAATTTTTTGTAAAAATTGAAGTAAAAAAGAAAAAGTTATAATAAGGGCCACGTGGCATCTGTATAATAAGGGAGTGAAAATTTGGTTGCAGGACCCGTATGTTCTTTGAGGATAAAATTATCATTCTATGAGCTACTCTATATATCTCTTTTTTTATATATATTACCTCCGTTCCTTAAAACATTGTTATCTAGCCTTTTTGGGGGTCCCAAAAAACTTTGTCACTTTCCCTTTTAATCAATTATTTTGTGGTTTCTGTTATTTCTCTCTCCTCTACACAAACTTTAACCACATGGCATCTGTACAACCAAAATTTCACTCCCTTATTTCACTCCATTTTTTCGGTATGTATAAAGAGCCATATGACATCTGTATAATAAAACAGTGAAATTTTGGTTGCAGGACCGTATGCTTCTTTGAGGATAAAATTATCATTTTATGAGCTATATCATATCTTTCATACGTAGTATAAAATAGATTCCATCAAAAAATAAATTCATGGAATGACCAGGGATACTAGAATTTTGATAGAGCTTTTAAACTTCAAGTTGAGGACACCCAATTCTCGTGGAATTCTAATTTCTATCTAAATCAAATTGTTGACACCTCACTAAAATAAGAAAAGTAAAAATTGTGTAATGAAATTTGTATAAAATAAATAAATAAATTAATTAATCACAAATTTATCTTCTTCTTTTTTTGGAAAACACGAAATTGTCATTTTAAAAAGAAAAAATGAGAAAGTTTTGAGAAAGAAATGGAAAACTAACGTTGGCAAAGTGAGGGGTATAAGAATCCGTATGTCGCAATTCATACTACAACTAGGGTTTCTGCTGTCACTTCTTCGGCAGAAATATCTTCCGATCTATAGTTTTCACGATCGATCTTCACCGCCTAATGAAGAAGCGATCTAGAGATTTCAAACCTAAACCTGAAACTCTCATCCTCGACGCCGTTACTCCAGGCCCGGCCATCATCAAGCACTTAGCTTCCTGCAACGCCCCCGTCCGATCCAAAGCGCTGAGGTTGCTCGAGGTATGGCTGCTGAGTCAATCTGAAATAGCCGACGACGATATGAAAAAGTTCTGGAAGGGACTCTTCTATTGCCTGTGGCATTCCGATAAGGCTCCTGCCCAATCTCATCTCATCAACCGCGCATCATCACTCGTACTAAATCTTGATCTTTCTCTTGCCTTGAATTATTTCTCTGTTTTTCTCGTCTCTCTGAAACGTGAATGGATTGGGATTGACCGCTTGAGGCTCGATAAATTTTACTTACTTGTTAGGAAATTCATTTACTCAATTTTCTCTCTATGCAAGAAACATAGCTGGAATGTGGAGCTTCTAACTAGAGTTGTCGATATTTTTATCAATAATGCATTTTTAGCAGAGGATAAGTTGTTAGGTAATGGAGTGTGTTATCACATCGTTTCGGTTTGGCTTGATGAGTTGAGTGGTTGTTCTGTTCCTGTTGACAGTGATGTTGTTGGGTATATCTTTAAGCCGTTGTTTGAAGTAATTAAAAGGTCCAATGATAGGGTATTGGTTGGAAAAGTGAAGAGCTGTGTATTTGATAAATTGTTAAACTCGGGGAAGAGTTTACTGGAGAAGAAGATGAATGGAGCTGAAAGCAATGAAAGCTATGCAGAGGTCGCTCTTGGTTTGATTTCAATGAAGATGGGCTTTTCGTCAATGCTTTTTGAGATTGGTTCATCTTTGGAATGTCATCAGGGAAACAGGAAAATTATTTTCAAGTTACATGATGAGTTCTTGAAATTGGAGAACCTATTTGAAACCTCAAGGGTTCACATTGTGCTTCCCAAGGTTTCTATTCAAGAAGAGGAGATTCCCCATATGGTTCCAATTGAGAGCAGTAAGACAAATAAAGGTGATGCATCTGATGGTCAAACGGATGAAAATTCTAGAAAATGCAAGAAGGCTAAGATGATGAAGGTTGTAAGCAACAAGATTGGTAAGAAGAAAGAAGAGAAAAAACGGGCTTCTCAGGATTGCTCCCTAATCACGGAAACTGTTTTTGCACCTAGATTTATGGAGAATTCAAAACCAAGTAAAATTAAAAAGGATTCTGAAAATGCATTGGCAGGTGAGACCATAAAAGACAATCCTGTGGTCGAAAGTGTGGTATTCACTGAGACTGTCATTTCAAATCTACAGATGCAGTTTGAGAAAGTAGCTACCGAAGTTGGTGATGGTGAAATCAATAAACCTAAAATTCCTATGAAAATCAAAAGAAAGAGTGGAAAAACTGTCAATAACATAGAGTCATGTATCGTCCACTTACACAATGTAGGAGATTTTGCTGTTACTGCTGCAAAGAGTGAAGAGAAGAGGTCAAAGAAGGTTAGGTTTGCAATGAAGAACAACTTGGTTTGGAAACCACACTGCCCATTGCCTCCACAGAGTTTGAGATTGCCACCCTCTTCTACCCCACGGGGCAGTGCCCTTAAGAAGGGTGTGCCCCCAGGCCCAGTAAGAGAGATGCCCTCTGCATCAAAGAAGAGGAAGCTGAAAAAGAAAGGCCGAAAGATGCTAAGCACCATCTCCCCTGCAATGAAGAGACTGAAAAAACACAAAGCTTCTTCGCCATAGTTGGGGAATTTTGGGTTTGAGCATTTTATTGTATTTGGCTATCCATTTGAAAGGTAATTGTTTTTTCCTTGGTTTTTGCACTCTAGTTGATGAAAGTAGTAAGATTTTGAATTTGAATTTCCTTTGTTTGTTTCATTTGAACTTCATTTATCTATCTGAGTGAAACTATTTTGATAATTCATTTCTCATAAAGCAGAATGTGCAGTTTGTTTGGCATTAATAATGGGCTGAAAACAGGAGAGAAAAATGTACAGTAGAAACAAGCTTAGCTTGCGAACTGGGTATCAGATGTTTGTTTTAACTTATGCAATGGGGAGGTCAATAGGGAATAAACTGAAATTTGGGATTATTCACCCAAGCAAGGGTGTAGCTAGAGCATTGAGTTGGACTGGGTTGGTTCATTTTGAAAAAAATTACACGGAATTTTTTGCACTTATAATTAAGATTTTTTTTTTAATTTGAGATAGATTGGGGCCTAGGTTGGGCCTCCCCTAGCTCCGCTGACCCCATGTTATGTACTGCACTCCAAGTCTACAAGACTACAACCAACATTTACACGAGTGAGTAAATGGGTATATTGATCTTTGGGTGGTAATATCTGACCATATTCACCTCTTTTCAGTCCTGCGTCAGAGAGAACTCCTTGCAATGAGTATGTTCAAACTCTATAGTCATGGAGCTGGTCCCGACACTGGTGAGTTCACGGGACTGGACCGGAACCGAAAAACACAATTCAGGTAGAAAACCAGGACTGGACCCATGCTGCACGGACGCCGGTCTTGGGTTTGAATAATGGGGAATGGAATCGGCCGGTCCCCAATGGTTTCCTTTTTCTTTTGCTTTTTTCCTATTAGCCTTTCTAATAGAGCTGTTAGGGGGGGGGGGGGGGGGTGGCCCCTTGCTCCAACTGCTCTGAGGGCCCTTGAAGGGGCTTGGAGAGTTGGAGGGTGTGGCCGTGTGGGGTTTGGGGAGGACAGTTTAAAATATTCTACAAATACCTCTAATTTTTCCCATTTTTTTACACTAACTCTTCAAAACCTTAACACTTCTTATTCTCCTGATATCTTTTCTCGTTTTCCCCATTCCCCCCATTCTTCATCATTGATTGATCCCTTCAATATCTCCCTTGCTATGTTAGGATGTTTTTACTTGAATGGTTTTGCGTCCCAGACCAGACTTAAACACACTAGACTAGAGCAGACTTAAACAGATCAGATCAGATTTAAACAGACCAGGCTAGACTTGACTTCCATAGTTATAAAATACATAGAGACCAGACGTTTATCAGACCAGACTAGACTTAAACATATCAGACAGACCAGATTAGACTTAAACAGATCGGACCGGACCGGCAAATTACAGTCCAAGTAAAAACATCCTTAGCTCATTATGTTTTCAATAAAAATGCATTGAACGGTATGTTTGAAGCACAATATTATTATTGTCGGAAAATTTTGTACTTGGGTAAATAAGAAAGCAACAATTATGATATACTGCGTTGACACATCTTTACAGAGCACTCAACAGTCAACACTCTTTGATGCCAACAATGAACAAAGAAGTCATGTGCTCGGTTCTTAATTATTGAAATGTTATGACTTGTGCACCATTTCATATTGATTAAGACTATGCATTGCCATTGTAGTATATACTAATTTTAGTGTTGATATTTGCAATGTTTGAAATTTGCTAGGTCTGGCCGTCTGGGATTGAGTTGATTCTTAGAGAAAACAAATGGAACCATTTAAAGAGTCTCAATTTTTAATATCAATTCAGTTCTTATTAATTATTCTTATTTGTAGAACCGATATGGAAAACCAAATCATAATGGTTCGGTTCTTATTATTTCCAGTTCCTAATCACTGCTAAATTTGTGCCACATAAAGACATTGAACGTTTGATATTATAAGCAATACAAATATGTTCAAAATTACCATCATTTCAAGGCTCAAAAGTTAAATCTCAAACATGAGTGCATAACAAATTGAAAACTTTAGTAAAGAAAACAAAAAAGAAATTCATTATAATAGGAACTGTTAATATCAATTTTTCAAGGCCTCATATAAAAGACAAAAATATTAATTATTTTAAAATCTTCAAAAAAATGACATATTTAGTTACTAGTTTCTAGTGACTCATCATCAATTATGACTTATCAAAATGAATTACACTATAATGACTTTTGTACAGTTATTTGTACACAGTGACTAATCATATTTTTGTTAAAAAACATTAGTCATATTTTGTCTGGGAAAGTTTGTTAGTAATATACATGTCATTTTTTCATTTATCAACTCTACTAACTAAATTGAATTAGTTAATTTAATATAAAAATAAAGAAGAAAATAAATATTCAAATATACGTAGTATATACTAATAAGTAATGCATAAAACTTAATTATTATATAACGATTCGTTTAACGGTTTCACATAAGAATCGAGAAGTGAACCGTTAATAAAAATAGAAATCGAATTGTTAATAAATACGTAGTAATTAATTAATGTTGGCATCGAATAGGATTGGATCATAATGGTTCGATTTTCTAATTCTAGATTCCAAAGTCCAGCCCCTAAAATTCGCAGGTTGTTGTAAGTTCTTATGTTTTGCATTCGAAATCCAAATAATATAACCTTGTGGACTTGTGTTGGTATGTGGGTCATTTGTTATTTAAATGGAAAAATAGAAACTAATAATCCAACCTTTTAGTGGTCTTCTTATAATAGTCCCACCTTTTGATTATTCATGAATAATCCAACTTTTGTACCTCATCTTCATTCACTGGTCCCTGACCGGTTGATGACCTGCTATTTCAAGTTATTTTCTTATCTTTGTAAACCATTATACCATAAATCTCACCTTTCACAGAGATAATATTTTGCAAAGATAAGAAAATAACTTGGAATAACAGGTCATCAACCGGTCAGGGACCAGTGAATGAAGATGAGGTGCAAAGATTGGATTATTCATGAATAATCAAAAGGTGGGACTATTGTAAGAAGACCGCTAAAAGGTTGGATTATTAATTTCCATTTTCCCTATTTAAATTTGATTTACATAAGCCTAGATTATTTCGTAAATAATGCACACTTCGAAAGCATGAATATGGACCAGTTTGGGCCGGTCCTAGGCGGGGAGGGGTGGGATTGTGGGAACCGGATCAGTTCCGGTCAATCAGCCAGTCCCGGTCATTTTTAAAGAATAAGTATTAGGGCAATTCTATTTACTATATAGAGCCACCTATTTTTTTTAATTCCTATTACATCCTTATTACGTAACCTAACGCAGCCTCAACAAATCCAAAGCTTCACTTTCTAATGGCAATCATCAATTTGGATAAAGATGGTTGCTCCCCATTCCATAAAATAATTGACGATAAATCTCCCCAGTAGAACTTTCCTTCTTCATTGCAATCTAAAGTGACTGGCTACTTTGTTTGAATGCATAACACCAACATAGTCTTTCGCAATGGGATTTTCTTCTGATTTGGGAGGGGTTTAATGCACCAAACCCCCCTGTGATTTGGAAATTCGGCGCATTAGTCCCCTGTGATTTAAAAAATGCGTCAAACCCCCCTGTGTTTTAATTAATCATGCGCCAAATCCTTTATGTGAACAAATTCAATTGTCAAATAAAAAAAAATGATTAACATTTTTGTATGATTCAGAGATTTTGACATATTTATATGCATATTCAATCAAAATATTAGGAAATGTGATTTTCAAATCGTTAAATTTATTCATAAAGGGGGTTCTGTGCATGATTAATTAAAACACAAGGGGGTTTGACGCATTTTTTAAATCACAGGGGACTAATGCGCCGAATTTCCAAATCATAGGGGGATTTGGTGCATTAAACCCGATTAGGGAGCTTCTAATTATACATACACACATGTACAGTCGTATAGATATAAAATTACAAAAATAGTACAATGATGATTAGGAAATACTTTGGATTTGGATTCCTTCCCCCAATTTTGAGGGTCAAAAGCGACCCTAAGTCGCTAATTACTTAGCCTCCTTTGTCCTCACCGCTGCACAATTGAAGATCCGGAGCGTCTTCTGCTTGGGCTTGGAGCAGCTGTAAACGAAAGACAGGTCCAGATGAAAGGGGAAGAAACTTCGGTCAGATGGAAGAATGATACAGTCTAGGAATTCTCATTAAGATGGAGAAGAGAATTCGAGAAATGTATGAAATGTAAGGGCAGTTTACAGAGAGATAAGGAAAGAAGATGTGTAATGAGAATTTGATTGATAACAGCCTCCTATACAATTCCCAGCCTCCTATATACGGTTCTAATTAGCTAACAACTTGTTCAACTAACTAAACCGATTTATTCCAGAAAATAATACAGCTAAACTAGTTCCCAACTAAAACTAAATGTATCAATACTCCCCTTTTACAATTGACTTGTCCTCAAGTCACTTGACTATAAAATGTTAGGAATTTTTCCTTGATGCGTTCAGCCCACTCCCAGGTAGCATCTGCCTCCTCCTGTCCTTGCCATTAAATGAGAAATTTGATCTTAGCTTGATTCTGAGCCTTCACCATCTGTCTTGCCAACACAGCCCTTGGCTTCAGAGTGCTCTCCTTATCTATATTATGTAACCACGTAGGAATATGAGGTTTAGCTGGCAATATTCCTTTGAACTCCTTCAATTGAGAAACATGGAAAGTATTATGAATCTTTGCTTCAGCTGGCAACTTCAACTGATAAGCCACTTTTCCCACTGTTTGGCTTATTTGAAAAGGACCATAGAACTTAGGGGCTAGTTTATCATTCCATCTGTATTCCACTATGGTCTGTCTGTAGGATTCCAATTTCAACCATACCCAATCTCCAATATTAAACATTCTTTCTGATCTCTTCTTATCAGCCCACATATTCATCTTGTTTTGTGCTCTTTGCAAATGTAACTTTAGAAGCTGAATCATGCTCTCCCTTTACTGCATTGATCTGTCCACCGCTGCAATCTTAGTTACCCCAGCCAAGTAAGGTAGATGTAAGGGAGGAGGCTGATTATATACTGCCTCATAAGGAGTCATTCCTATGGCAGAGTGAAAAGTGGTGTTATACCAATATTCCGCTAATGGCAGCCACTTACACCAGCTTTGTGATTTCTCAAAGCACATGCACCTCAAATAATTTTCTAAACATCTGTTTACTACTTCTGTTTGACCATCTGTCTGAGGATGGAATGAAGTAGATAGCAGCAGGTCCACCCCTTGCACACTAAATAAAGCCTTCCAAAAAGTGCTTAGAAAAACTAATCCTATATCACTCACAATAGTACTTGGCCAACCATGAAGCTTAAACACATGATCCAAGTAGCTTCGATCTATTTCAATTGCTGTAAACGGATGTTTAAGGGTCATGAAATGTGCATACTTGCTTAATTTGTCCACTACTACAAATATAACATTCCTTCCATAAGATGTAGGCAATCCTTCAATAAAATCCGTGGACACGTCCACCCAGACCTCTTTAGGAATTGGTAATGGTTGTAACTTCCCTGGATATGCAGAATTATCATATTTGCAAGCCTGGCAAATCTGACAAGCTCTAATGAAAGCTTGAGTATCTTTATTAAGGCCTTTCCAATGAAACAAGTGCCTAATTCTTGTCCTGAATGCCCCCCAGTGGCAGAACTGTGGGCCCATTGTAATATTTTTTTTTCTAATGCTAGGATCTTGTCGTACTACCAGTTTGCATTTCTTCCTCAAAACCCCTTCATGAAAAGTGTAAACTGTGTCACCCATCATTGTATTACTTTACAATTGATCCATAATCTTTTTCAGATGATCATCTCCTTCATAACTCTTCTTGATCATATCCATCAAAACTATTTGTATTGAAGATATAGCTATACAAAGTAGTTCTGCCCCAGTCACCCTGGATAATGCATCAGCCACCTTATTCTCAACTCCACTTTTGTACTGAATTTCATATCTAAACCCCATCAATTTAGATAACCAAAATTGTTGAAAAGGGGTTGAAATCTTTTGCTCCAGCAACCATTTCAGACTCTTTTGGTCAGTCTTAATGATAAAGGTCTGACCAAAGAGTTACTGCTCCCATTTTTTGAACAGAAAACACCAATGCTAACAACTCCTTCTCATATATTGATAGATTCTGCCATCTGGTGCCTAGTGACCTGCTTATGAAAGCCAATGGATGTTCTTCCTGCATCAAGACAGCCCCTATGCCCATATTTGATGCATCTGTTTCATTAACAAACTGTTTATTGAAATCAGGCAATGCTAAGACTGGTGCAGCGCTTAGAGCTTGTTTCAACCTCTCAAATGCTACCATAGCTTCTTCAGACCATTTAAAAGCTTCCTTCTTCAATAAATTTGTCAATGGTTTGGCTATTATTGCACCTGATGAACTTCCTGTAATAACCTGCTAAGCCAAGAAACTTCTGAGTTGTTTTAATGAAACATGAATTGGCCATTTAACTATAGTCTTAATCTTTCTTCCATCTGTTTCCATCCCTTTCCCAGATATGAAGTGCCCCAAGTACTCCACCCTCTTCATACCAAAATTACATTTGCTTTTCTTAGCATATAATTGATGTTGCTTAAGAACTTCAAACACCTGTTGCAAATGTATCTTATGGCTTTCCAAATCAGGGCTATATACAAGAATATCATCAAAGAAGATAAGAACAAATTTCCTCAGAAAGTCCTTGAATATATGATTCATAAAACTTTGAAAAGTAGCTGGTGCATTAGTTAACCCAAAGGACATAACTAGTAACTTAAAATGACCATAATGAGTCTTAAAGGCTGTTTTATGCACATCTTCTGGACATACTCTCAACTGGTGATAGCCTGCTCTTAGATCCAGTTTAGAAAATATGTTTGCTCCAGCTAATTCATCAATCAACTCATCAATTACAGGAATTGGGAACTTATCTTTAATGGTTTGTTTGTTCAGAGCTTTGTAATCTGTGCACAGTCTCCAATCTCCATCCTTTTTGTTTACTAACACCACTGGAGAAGCATAAGGAGAAGAGCTAGGTTGAATGATATCTTCATCCAACAGTTCTTTCACTTTCTATTCTATTATATCCTTATGTTTTAAAGGGTATCTATAAGGTCGGATATTGACAGGTTGTGACCCTTCTTTAATAGTTATCCTGTGATCAAATACACCCGTGCTTGGTGGCAGACCTTTAGGTTCCTGGAAGATCTCCTTATACTACTCAATAATATCATTCAAACATTCAGGAGTTGTCCCCTCTTCTATTTTGATTCTGAAATGAATTTCTTCTCCTTCCAATTTAGTGTCTCCTGCTGTATCAGGTAGATAATGTATTAGGTACAGTTGAGTTGCTTGTGCACTTGTTTGGTTGTCCCACTTATGGTCTTCAATCTTCCAGGTTTTTGGCCTCTCAATACTACCATTTGACCTTTGTACTTAAATTTCATCTGAAGTTCCTGAAAATTCCAATTAATATCTCCAAGTGTACATAGCCATTGTACTCCCAATACCATATCATAAGCCTGCAATGGAAGTAACAACACATCTGAAGAAAACTGAGTATTCTGCATCTTCCAATTCAGATTCTTGCATTTATGCTGGCACTTCAATTGTGGCCCATCTGCCACTGCTACAGGTATTGGTGAAATATGTTCCATTCTACAACCCAACCTCTTGGTTATGGTAGTACTCAAAAAATTACGAGTACTGCTTGAATCAATCAGAAGCAATACTAGTTTTCTGCCCACATATCCTGTAACCCTCATAGTTCTGAAATATGCATACCCATTAATAGCATTGAAAGAGATTAATGGTTCCACGTTAGTCATGTTGCTTCCCATATTAGAGTCTATCTCTATATCTTCAGCATGACTTTTCATCTCCATCTCCCCTTCTTGTTCACAGCCTGATACTTCCACAAAAAACAATTGAGTACCCTTATGGCTGCACTTATGCTCTTTACTGAATGGCTGGTCACAGTAGTATCATAAACCTTTAGCTCTCTTTTTGGCTCTCTCATTAGCTGATACAAATCTTCTTGGGACTATATTTGTAGGCCATTTCAACATACTTGAGCTATTTTGATTGGCTGTCACTGGCACATTCTTATGGTGTATAATGGGAGTAGGAAGCAATGGTTTAGATATAGGAATCTTGTGATGATTGACAGATTTGGTCTGATTAGCCAAGGCTTCCACAGTATCTTCTTGTAACCTAGCAAACTCTATTGCTTCAGCCATAGTATTGGGCTTAAAAGCTTCAACAAATGATTTAAGCGTGGGCTTCAAAGCGGCTAGGAAACAATCCAAATTCATCAACAAATTCTTCCATCGGCCCTGTCTGTTTCAAATTATTGAACCTCTCCACCACCTATTAATATTGAATCTCGCATATACATCTGCCACAAATTGACTCCACAACAATTTCTTTCTTGACATGATATAATTCCCAAACCAATTAATGGCTCTTCCCTCAAGGTATAATGAAGCTAAATTTACCTTTTGTTTATCAGGAATAACACAAAGTTTGAAGTATCTTTCACATTTTTGTACCCAGATTTTAGCATTCTGACCTTCGAAAGAGGGAAATTCTACTTTAGGCATGAATCGCTATTGTTGTCCAGCTGAAGATTTTCCAGAATGATCGCCTCCCTCATCATCATCATCTGATGATGATCCTTCATCCGTACTGGAAGTACTGCTTCCTTCATCTTATATTGCCCTCTTTCCTTTCTTCTTTTGTAGTTCAACCGCTTTCTTCATAACTTTTGACATCATACCCATCATCAGCTTATTTTGCATTTCTAGCTTCTGATCAAAATCCACCTGCAACAGCTTCAAGGCTTCCTCCATGTATGCGGTGGAATTCCGAGTCTAAACCATGCTTCGAACTTACAACCACCGTGTCCTTCGTTCGAACTCGGATGCACTGATATTGGAGTAATTGATGTGTAAAATTAGGATCAATGCTCTGATATCAATGATACAGTCCAGGAATTCTCATAAAGATGGAGAGGAGAATTCGAGAAATGTATGAAACGTAAGGGCAGTTTACAGAGAGATAGGGAAATAAGATGTGTAATGAGACTTTGATTGATAACAGAAATAATTGCCCATATATGACATTTGACTTTTCAAATTACAAAAGTATGACCCTTTTCCCCTTTTCTAAAAATGTGACTCAGCCTCCCTGCGTGTCTCCTCCCCTCCCCTATGCAATCTGCCTTTTCTTCTCCCCCTCCCCTGCGCATCAAATCGCACGCAACAAACAACCATTCTCACCTCCAACTCGCCTCAACCCCGCCGCACAGGACGCCTCTGTCTCAGCCTCGCCGCGCCTCAGAACCTCCGCACAGGCCGCCTCCACCTCAGCCTTGCTGCGCCTCACACTCTCCGCACAGGCGCCCTCCGCCTTAGCCTCGCCTCAGCGTCTTCGAACAGGCTGCCTCCGCCTCACCTCGCCTCACCTCGCCTCACAGGCCGTCTTCGTCCGCCTCGCCTCAGATGGATGGTCAGATCTAAGATGACGAACAGTAACGGCCAGATCCGGGGATGGTGGTGGCTAGGGTTCAGTTGCAGGTAGTCAGGATTGAGCTTGACTGTTCAAGGTGGGGCTGGGAAAGGATAGGCCGGGGACTAGGGGTTGGGTTGGGATCTGGAGTGTATAGCTAGGGCAGGGGAGGGGGCTGGGGACGGGGTGGTGGTTGTGGACGGAGAATGGGCGGCGGCAGTGGACGGTGGAGCAGCGGTGGCTGTGGATGAGAGAGAGCGACGTTTGAAAACTTTCCGGCGGCCATATGGCTGGTGGGAGGTCGGTCACTGTGACGGGCAGAGGTCACTGACGAGGGGAGGCGGCAGTCACTGGACGGAATGATGGCTGTCACTGAACTGACCGCGGCGGAGTCACTGTGGCATCGGAGTCACTGTGGCGGCAGTCAATGTGGCGGCAATCACTGTGGCGGCAGTCACTGTGGCGGCAGTCACTTTGGCCGAAGTCACTTTGGCCGGAGTCACTGAGATAGTGACTGCCGGCGGCGGCGGCGGCGGCGGCGCTGCGGCAGCGGCGGCGGTGCTGCGGCAGCGGTGCCGGTGGCGGCAGTGGTGGTGCTGGGGTCGGTGGTCCTGAGGTGCTAGTGGCTACAAATGTATAAAAGGAGTATTATAAAATAAATATATGATTAAATATAAGGAATAAATGACTTTTAGTCACATTTTTAGAAAAATTTAAAACATGTCACTTTTTTATCTTTTTCATTCATTTTGGTAATATTGGAATAAAAAGGCCTTGATAACAACCTCCTATACAATTCCCATTCAATGGCTATATATGGTTCTAATTAGCTAACAACTTGTTCAGTTTCTATATGGCTATACTTCCAAAAAATATTTCTCAATCTCTCTAAATAGTCTCAAAGGTATTTAAAAATATTTAATACCCAAAAGTACTTCGTTTGCACTTCTCAAATACCATAGATCTAATATCTCTTCAAAATCACGTACACATAATTCAAAATTCACACTTAATCACATAATGCATAATAAACATATAATACGAGGAAACAATTTTGGATTGGCAGAGAATAATAATCACCTTTTTAATTACACTTAATCACACTTAATCCAATGCTCCTATTTCTCTTCCCTCTATTCCAGTCTCTAAATAATAATCACCTTTTTAATTACAATTTCATAATTAGTCTACTACTTTACTGTTATTAACTTACCCAATTTAACCCACGGTTATGTATAAAACTCCAACTTTTAATATTCCCAATAATCAACTTTATTCATAAAAAAAATAGTCAATCCAATTTTATCAATTAGTCGAAGTATAATATATTTTGTTGATAGTTGTTCACTTCAATTCAATCTATAAGGTTAAAGTTATTTATGAATATCCAATTATTAATATCAAAAAATTAATCGGTCCAACAGTTTATTTAACTTTTGTTATTAATTTACTTTTTAATTTTAATTGATACCCATTAACCTTCAAAACAATTAGATCTAATATTGCCGTTTCGTGATTAATAAAGCTAATTTAGTGACTTTTGTAAATATGGGAGTTGGAAATTCCGGTTTACTAAAAATGGGTTTTAATCTCTCAATTAGCCAGATTAATAAAATTGCTAATTAATCCAATCTTACAATTACGTTAATATTACTATTGAATTAATGTATTCTTCTCCTAACCCCAATACGGAGTATGATTTGTTCTCTCTATTTTCATTTTCATTATAACACCATTATTTTATAACTGACCTCAACCCAACTAAGCTTTATTAAAGTTAAGTTAAGAAGGAGAGGCGTACGACTTACTGTACGTACGTCTTCTTCAGCGCGACCGGCGAACAGGGAAAGGATCGGAGAGGGCTCTGGCGATTCAGCTTCTTTCTCCTCCTGCGTGAACAGCAGTCCGGCGAAACTCCGGTGCGGCGATGCGTTGTGCGGTAGTAACGGCTCCGACTCGACCCTCCTTTCCTCCCTTTCTCTATTTCTCTACTTTATTCACAGCTCAAATAACAGGTCGCAAAGATAAGTACGGTGTGTGAAGTTTTTCTGGTTATGGTTTCGCAAGGTTAATACGTAGGTATATAAATATGTATTTGTATGCGTAACAATTGGGCAGGTTACTGGTTTCCTCTTGGTGTAGAAAACTACACGTAGTTCATTTGGTTGGTGTGTAGTAATAGCTAGCAGCTCAACAAGGTATATCTATCCATCACCAGAATCTCTTAGTTGTGTGTATCCTTGGCCTCATCTGGATTAGCTTATGCAGAAGCATGTGCGTGGGTCGTTCCTTTGGACGGAATGCATCATGCATGTATATGGCTAGCAGTTCACAAGATGCATTATTGTTATACATACATTGCATATTATTACTATTGGTATAATATTATTGATATGTACCGAGTATGATTTATTGCGTATGGCCGGTAGGTATGGATGTACGAAGTGTTAGATTTGAAAACTCCAACTCTTTTAATATTACTTGGTGTTATTTTGGAGTTTATATGTACATATATTATTCTGAAATTGTTAAAATATCATTTTTTATTATTTATGTCATATGTATAATTATCATTTGTGACAAAAATGTCACTTTTGTTATTTAAGTCAAGGGGTCCTATCTGGTCAATATAATTATCATAAAAATGTCACTTATTGTTGAAACATTTTTATCTGA
This sequence comes from Cuscuta epithymum, assembly GCA_945859915.1. NCBI lineage: Eukaryota > Viridiplantae > Streptophyta > Magnoliopsida > Solanales > Convolvulaceae > Cuscuta > Cuscuta epithymum. The sequence goes on from CAMAPF010001142.1 coordinate 830,432, forward strand.
TTAATTTATCACATATGTTAAAATTCTAGCTGGTTCACTTAATTATTAAAAATGTCACTTTCGTAACCTTTTATCTGACTAATAAAATTATTTATTTTATCTCAATTTTTCGGAGTGTCACAATCTTCATCCGGAAACACAACCGAAGGAACACCCTTATACCTCGCAGGAGACTTCTTTGACAATGGCTTATCGGATGGTTCGCCAGCAACCATCGCCCTCTCCAAACCTTTCCATTCTGCGCAGGAGGTGGCAGTGCCTCCTCCGATCGAGAATTGTCCATCATTCACCCAATCGCTGTTTTTCGCCAGAGCTATTCCACTATTTCACTATATCATATCATCTACATATAATAATAAATAAGTGATAGAATTATTATCGCGAAAAAATACCGCAAAACCCGTAGTGGACCAAGTTAATTCTAGGAGATGACCATGTTTGCGTTCAGCAACCCCATTCCGTTGAGGTGTGCCATGAGATGAGAAAAATTGATGCAAATCATGATTCACAAATTCACCTCCCTCGTCACTTTGAAATTTTTTAATTTTCTGATTAAAAAGATTTCCAACCAAAAGTTTAAAAATTTTAAAATGATTAAAACCTTCACTTTTATGGCACATGGAATAAATCCAAGTAGAACGAGAATAATCATCAATAAAGCAAACGTAATAGTTGAAACCCAAATTAGAACAAACTAGAGATTGCCACACTTCAAAATGAATAATTTGTGAGAGAAGAGAACAATTGTGACTAGCATCCGTAAAGGGCAAACATTGTGATTTTCCTAAACAACAAGAAACACAAGCATGGCTAAAACTAGAGCTATTACTTAAAAAATTGACTCCTAAGAAACTGCAAAATTTTGTCACCGCAGTGACCTAGTCTATGATGCCAATAGAGCCAGAAGTTGAAACAGATGCTAATGGAGTTTTTTCCACTTTTAGTCCTCCGACTATTATGTCATTGACACTTTTGGTACTCGACTTTGATTTTTTTCCATTTTTAGTCCTTGTCTATTTTGCTAGAGACACTTTTGGTACCCATCTTTGAAAATTTCCATATTTAGTCCTTCAACTTTCATAAAAGTGACATTTTTGGTCCTTCAATTGTTACAACAATGACATTTTTAGTCCTCCATTTATTGTGTCGAAATCATAGTGAGATGACTAAAAGTGTCAATTGGACGATACTCAGGGACTAAATGTGAGAAATCTTAAAGTCGGGGACTAAAAGTGTCTCTAGCACAATAGTAAAGGACTAAAAATGGAAAAATTAGAAGTCGAGTACCAAAAGTGTCATTGACATAATAGTCGGGGGCCAAAAACGGCAAAAATTCGATGCTAATGCTAAAGGAGGAGATGACGGCAGACTGGGAGGATAGAGTGGCCCACTACTGGTAGCTCGCAGAAGCACCGCCCCGAAGGTTAAAGGTTTTGTCCTTAACATAAAAAATAATTTTTTATAAAAAAAAATGACAATACAGTTGTTATCAGCGCATAGTTTTTGAATAGAAATTAAATTATACTTTAACTGTTGCACATGATAAACATATTTCAATGTAAGGGGGTGACCAGATTAAGGTAATGCAACATCACCAACATGACAAATGGGTAAATGGGCACCATATATTAGCAACACTAACTGATGTAGAGCCAGAGTAAGTAGATTTATTAATTATAATACCTTCTTATGTTGTCATAAGGGCAGAAGCTCCTGAATTGGGATACCATAATGCAAAATTAGATTCACCAGAGGTAGTCAACAAAGCAGGAGCAGACGACTGTGTGAAACGAGAGGGACAAGCAATAGCAGAGTGACCTGCAAAAAAAAAAACAAATTTGACACACAACAGGATGAGGAACTTGCCCAAGAATACCCTCATCTAATGGCAAGCCTGCGGAACCAGGGTTAGTAGCACAAATAGGTAATGCATTAATATTTAAAGGGAAAACTGTCAAATAGGTCCTCGAACTTTCATAAAAAAGTCAATTAAGTCCTTCTATAGGAGACTCTGTCCGGTCGTCGCGATTTGGGGTGATTCCCGGTGGAATTTTTTGATGAAATTTTTTGAGCATCTTATTCATCAAGTCTAGTTTACTCATACCAAATTTCAGCTAAAAATTTAATCGGGAGCGCATTCAAATTAATTCGAGAACGCAAAAATGCGCAGTTATCTTCAAGAATTAACTTGAATGTGTTCCCGGTTGAATTTTTAGCTGAAATTTGGTATGAGTAAACTAGACTTGGTGAATAAGATGATCAAAAAATTTCATCAAAAAATTCCACCGGGAACTGCCCCAAATCGCGACGGCCGGACAGAACCTCCTATAGAAGGACTTAATTGACCTTTTTATGAAAGTTCGAGGACCTATTTGACAGTTTTCCCATATTTAAATGTGACACAGTAGAATTACAAATGACAGTACCTGTTGGAGGCACACCCCCTGCCTGTGGAGTATACCCACCTGGAACCAGACCACCACCACCCCGCGGCTGCATAAGCTGGCGGCTGACCCTGCAGCGGATACCAAACTACCAGCTAACCGTAATGAGCCGGTTGATGACCGCGACCACACCCATGGACATTGCGGCCTCTGCCACCCCGGCCTCGTCCGCCTCGGCCACACGGTGGATAAGCTTGAGGGCACTGCACCTACTGGACGCCCAGCTGCTGACCAGTCTGTTGCCTGGGCTGCGGAACATGAGCATCGAATGCCTGGCGCAAAGAGGGGGCTCCTGGGACCCCTGGTAAAGAACTCGCTGCTCTTGCTCAAGAAGATGAGTACGAAGTGTCTCAAAGGGAAAATTTTGAGGAAATAAAGACACTGTCGTGAACAAACACTCATACTCAGGTCCCAACCCCATAATAGTGGATTTCAGCCGTTCACGCGGAGGAATGGGCAGTTAATAGTGGCAAGATCATCAACCAAAATTTTAATCTCTCTCAAATGATTATCCATAGACTGATCAGGTTTCTTTTTAATTTGAGATAGCAGACGCTTTAATTCCATAGATCTAGCTAAACTAGCATACATGAATCAAGATTCTAACCGTTCCCAAATTTCACAAGAATGTTTTAAATCTCGAACATCAATAAGAACATCACGAGAAAGAGTTGCAAACAACCACGAAAGAATCGTTTGATCAATTCGCAATCAAGTAGAATATTCGGGATTGGGAATTTGACAATTTAAAATATCTACGAAATAAGCGGGGTGGGGGGACCTGAATAGAGCCATCATCCATGCCCAGAAGGCCTTGCGACACAAGAAAAGACTCCAACTGGGTATGCCATGTAGTATAATCTTCCACAGCCAAAAGTTCGGTAGTAACAATGTTGGTGACGTCGGTACCCACATGAGAGATGGTTTGATCCAATTCGTCCAGAGGGGACCCGACTTTGTTGAGTGATGCTGTGCGAAGAGGCGGAAGGGTGGAGGATACCCCAGGCGAGCCGACGAACGTAGGACCAGAAAAGGAGCCGGAAGAGAAGGGGGTGGATCCAAGGTCACGGACTGCACCTGAGATGGAGCCAGCCAAGGAAATACCGGCGATAGATTCTGGAAGAGAGAGTACAGCACGATGGTGCGGTTTGGCGATGCGAAGCTGGAAGAGAAGGTGACGCCGGAATCGACTGAGCATATGGCCAGCAGCGGTCCTGCGGAAAGAGCGCTGGTCATTATGGCTACAACGGATGAGATATTGTTCATGGCGGAGGGAACCGCCATAGAAGAGGAAGCTGCGGAAGCGGTAAAGCCGGAGGAAGTCATCCGCGCAGAGAGGTTGGACCGAAACAAAAAAAAAATAGGATTTTGTCTGTGCTCTTGATACCATGTTAGAGAATGGAACGTGATGCTGTGTAAAGAGCCCTGGCAGGTATATTTATAGGGAGAGTTTAAATAAAAATACATAAATAATCCTATTCTATTTTTTTTAAAATAATCCTATTCTATTATAAAGTTCTTTGATTACAAAAGCCGACCAAGTGTGCAATCACTTGATACCCTCATTTATATTGTTATACTTGATTAAAACCAAAGCACCAACAAAAGACGAACTATCATACCATCAGACATCAGTCACTAGTAGATTTATTTTGCGTATTAACATTAAAACTAATCATTCATTGATTCATATTAGCTAACCCCAAAGTCTTTTGAGAATAAGGTTTAAATGTTGTATTAACATTAAAACTAGGAGTGAACTTGGACCAGTCCTGAATCAGTCAGTCCCGATTAGTCCTGGACTCGGGCCGGGTGGCCCGACCTGGAACCGGCCCGGGACTGGTACTGTGCTGAACCAGCCCGGCCCAATGGCCTGGACAGTGACCGGTCCGGGTAGGCCCGGCCCAGGGGGTTCTCGGTGCGGGCTTGGGTCACCCAAAAGCCGAACCGGCCGGTTCAGGCCCAATTCCGGGCTTTTTATTTTTTTTTTCAATTTTTTTTAACTTTTCGGGTTAGGCCGAGTATTTTGGGCCATTTGGGGTGGTTTGGGGGGTTGGGGGGGGGGGGGGGGGGGGTTAATTAGGAAACGGAAAAAAAAATTGACCCGAGGCCCGGACCGGACCCGACCGGACCCGGTGGCTACCCGGGCCGGTCCCATGCCCACCTATTCAGAACCGGCGGCCCGGACCCGAGGCCTAGGCCCAGGCCGGACCCGACCCGTCCCGAATCCAACCCTAGTCCCGACCAGTGCTAAGGGAAGCCCGGGTCTAATCCAATTAAATCTGAATCTAACACGGTTCCGGATACCCGAACAGTCCAATTCCAATTCCCAATCAGACCCAATTTGATTATATTTTATTTTTATTTTTCCAAGGCAAAAAATTGGTTAGCCAGAACCGGAACTGCCAGATCTAGTCCCCAAAATTCAAACTCGGGACCGGCCTGCCGATTCCCCATTCGGGTACCCGGACTTGAACCAAGACCGGAAACACATGCCCTATCCTACCCCGAACAGCCCCGTACATGGTTCAAGACCGGGCCAGGCCGGACTGGTTGCACTCCTACTTAATTAATATTAATGTAAAAATAACAACGCTACTAACTCTGGTATCTTTGACAATTGACACTAAAGAAAAATTAGGGGCATCTTTAGCTAACTTTTTAGTGCTTAATATTTCTTAAAAATAGTATGTCCATAGTTTGTGTATACTATTTTAATGCTTTAATACATCGTATTTTTTCATCATTTGCAATGAAACCAAAATACTCACTATTTTTGGCTTGGGAGTGATGGAATATAGCAAAATGGCTCACTAAACTTTCTGCGCTTCTTTGTTATGAAGCAGCTGCCAGTCTTGTAATTTTCGACGCAATTTTCACTTTGGGTATGACTGCATACATCCGACCGACCCCCACCCCCCCACCCCGTACCCCACCGTTGGTGGGAGCCTTTGCGGCACTGGGGTCATGATGATGATGAATAGTTGAATACATACTTCGTATTTCTCTAATATATTCTTCAATATTTTAATTAATGTACAATTCTAACTCGTAACCATACTGGAAACCCAGAACCGACTGGGTAACCCAGAGCCAAACTGGTTCACTAGGCATAATAAAGACACAAGGAATTCAAAACAAAACCTGGAAAATTAAAATCTGATGGTAGCAGACGATTCATCCATACCATGGGTGAACACAATTATGGTTCAGGCTGGGACTGCCATTTCGGGAACCAGGAATGGGCGACCTGGAAGGTGGCTTAGGGGAACCAATCCACAAATTCTATAATTAGAAGTCCGGAACAAATCTGGGGATTGTGACCATTCTTATTCTGGACTAGTCAGAAACCTAATAGTTGGTTAACTAGCATTACATTTCATTAGGTTGAAGCACAACAAATGTTTATATCTACTAATCTACTATTCTCATCCAGAGAGTAATAATATAAAAACGTGTACAATATCTATTTGCTTGCTTGAAGGTCATTTCATATTGATAACAATAAATTTACAGCAGCAGTAATATTATACTGACATGATCTTCCTATGCACGAGCACGAAGAACTTGTTGCAGAAATCGTGCAGCAAGGCGTTGGCTTATTCCACCCACCACACGTCCTCCAATGTGGCGTGCCTCAGGTTCTTGAAGTATCTAGTCATTAAATATCAATTACTTAACTACAATTAGTTAACATTGTAAACTAATGTTAAACCATGGTTTTATTTATGATCAATTATTTGGCATGAAACTCAATCAAACAAATGCAAGTGAAAAAACTAAGACATGAACTTGCAAGTAAAATAGTAACATTGACATATCTTCTACTGAATAAACTAAATCCGCTGCCAAATAAATCTGGACAAAAATCTTCCCCAAGAGCTCACATCGACGTTTAAAATTTTCCAGCCTAGCTTCCATCGTTCCTCTAATGGCAACCATTAACAGGTAACAAGAACAGCTCTGATACCAATGTTAGGTATCTAGCTAATTTCAGAGTAAATTCAAGAAAAGAAAGATGAAGAAAGAATGAACTGTCTGAAGAAGGTCGATTAACAGAGAAGAGAAATACAAAGGCAGTTAGAGAATGCCAGCTCCCGATATCCCAAGTCCAAGATAAAACCAGCCTCCTCTCTAATCTACCCACAGCCTCTATTTATACTCGCTATTCTAATATTATTATTACTATCATTTATTATTATTAGTGCTACTCTATTTGAGTCCTAACATACAGAGGCGGAGGAGCTTCTCCAATGCAGACCAAACGAGCGAAGAACAGAGCGGTAATACGACAGGTTTGTTTTTTAACGTGGGACACAGATGAATGGATGGGCTGGGTTATTTCAATAATTGAAATACTTTTTGGGTCAATTATTGCTAAGCAGCGCTGACTTTCCATTGCATACGATTACGCGTCGCCTTATTGCGTACGCCTCAGGCCAAAAGACGTAGTTTTTCCTATGGCGTTAAACGGGATACACCTCTCAACGCAGATTGCCAGAAATCTGCGAGGCGCGCCTCATTGCGGGATTCTATTGCGCAATTTTGAACCTTGACGATATCAATAATATTTCTACTCCAATTTTCTGCAAACGTATCAAAGTGATATATTGCCTTTCTCTGTCATAATGAGAGCACATGAGATGAATATGTGCCTAGAAGCAAATAGGTCTATTGAGTAGGACACCCAGTGCTTACTGCTTAGCAACCATACTTGTCACAGCGTCGCTTAGGCGTCGCCTAGTCGGCAACTAGGGGTCCTGACACTAGGGAGTGGTCACCGGGTTCCCTCACCTTGCCAAAAGAAGAGTAGGCGACCCTAGCGTTGTCTAGTTGTCGTCCAGGTGTGCCTTGGGCATCGCTGATTTTTTGCCAGTCTAACTGCAGTTGCCGATTTAAGACTTTAGGCTTTTAATTAAAATCAAAGCCCAAAGTAATCTTAGAGGACTGTTGAGACTCTGAGACGCAGAGAGTCTAGTTATGCAGAGTCAGCCGATTTAAGACTTTAGGCTTTTAATTAGAAACAAAGGCCAACGTAATCTTAGAAGACTGTAGAGACTTTACAGTATTTCATCAAGGGACTCAAGCAAGAGGTTTGGACAGGTCAATTTTTCCATTTTATATACATTTACAGAGCTCAGAGCTTAGAATGCAAATTCAAGTCTTGGAGACAGATATTCAGTCTAAATATAGCCTACCTGTAAAATTGGTTGTAGAAGACTTGGGTCAAAACCCTCTGAGGATTGCAAAAGACCCCATATCCTGATTACTTGTGCCCTGAGATCTATCATATTTTTCTCTTCTTCAGTATTCACTACAAGAAGACCAACTGCACTGCTATTGAAGATAGATCTCATGGGACCAGGGATGAGGTTATATGATTCAATAATTGATCCTAGAATGACAGCTTCAGTGACACGGATAGCCTCTTTAGTCACCAAACCCCGTAACTCATCGCCGTCTGGACCCAATAATAACTTTAGGAGAGGCTGTAAAGCATCTTTTGCAGAAAAATCTTGATCCTTCTTTCCCTGCACAAGCAGGTTTTCAAGTCTACTCCACCTACAGCAAAGCAAGAGGTCATGAGCTACCTAGACAGCAAGAGGTCATCAAGTACTTACAAAGATGGAAACAGGAGAATGGGCATCGAACTGCAGACCTGAACTTTCCTTCCTTGAAAAGCAGCTCAATGAGAGCATCTCTAAGGTATGGGTTCGGATCAGTAAGAAGCCTCTTAGCAAAATATGGATATGATGCAGCCAGCACTTTAAACTTGGGGTCGGCATTTAGAGCTAAGCCTTCTAAAACGGTGAGGGACCTTAGAATCAATGCATAATACGCTGGAACTGCCAAAAAAATCAGCCAATTGAGTCACAAATCAGAGATGTGAGAAATAAAGCAAGTGACTGAATTTGTTTATATACATGTATAAAGCAACTTGTTTAATTTTTTACAATACGAATTTTCTTTTTGGTAAAAAAAAGTAGGATTAATTAACAATATACTGCAAAGAAAAGATAGTGAACCCATAGCTTACCATTAAAAGGGTATTGATACAACACAGCACCCAAGCCATCAACAATTGTTTTAAAGTTGAGGTCACTCACAGTGGAGTTAAGTGCATCATCAAAGAAATTCTGAAGTGCTGGCACAATGGGAGAAACATCTATATCAGGAGACAGAAAGTCTAATGCATAATAGTCGCGAGCCATAGCCTCATAGTCCCGATTAACCATGTGAACGACATGACCAATAATGGCAAATCTTGCTTCTTCAGGGGTTTCACTCATCATACCAAAATCAATAAAAGCAAGCTTCCCATCAGGTGTTGCCAAGAGATTCCCAGGATGAGGATCTGCATGAAAATAGCCATATTCAAGCAGTTGTCTGAGACTACACTGGATACCAGTGTTCACCAGATCCAAAACATTTAGCCCTTGCCTCTCAATGGCCTCTTGCTCATTCAATTTAACACCTTCCACCCACTCCATAGTTAAAACTTTCCCGCTCGTGCAGTTCCAGAAAATATCCGGGACAAAAACATCTTCTCTGTCAGCATATAACTTCTTAAACCTTCTTGCATTTTGTCCTTCCTGCATACACCTGTCAAAATTAACATTCAAACCCAGAAGCATCGTAGGAGTTTACCTAAGAGTATATAATAGATGCTGTTTTATTTTGAAGAGATCATATCCAACCTGCAGGACATAACAACATGATAATATTAATAGAAATGTGTCTTAAGGGAATATAATGAAGTGCTTGTAAAACCAACCTGAACATAATTGAGCTCTTGATAAACTCGACAAGCAAATTCATCAATAAGTGCAACAACATCACTGGATATTGTGTCAACATATTCATTAATGAGCAAACCCAAGCCTCTTATAAGGTAGAAATCTAATCCTATTGTTTCTTCAACACCCGGCCGTTGAACCTTAACAGCAACAACCTGACCGGAATACTTCAGTTGAGCTTTATACACTTGGCCCAGACTGGCTGCAGCCACAGGATATGCAGATATAGATGAGTAGATGGAATCAAGCGGACATCCCAACTCCCTCTCAATACAGGAAAATGCTTCCTTGTCAGGAAAAGTTGGCATGGCATCCTACTCAATACCAAGAGGCAATTAGAACAATAGGAGTCTGATAAGTACCCGGGTAGTCTATCCAGTAGTAATAGATATAAAGGGCATGTATATTCTAGAAAGTCAAAGCATACTAGTTATTAGTAAGTGGGGCTATTTTGACTAATAACTACCTTCCGGATGTGGAAGGGTATAAATAGAATAAAAGCTGCGGGAGTTAGGCAGGCAGTTAGACGCTTTGGGCTGGGATTGGGCAGTTGGAGTTTTATCTCCTGTGGAACTATATTCTCTTTCTTCTTGTTTCAATGAAAATTACTGTTTCTGAGTTCTGTGATTCCATTTACTGTGATTACTGTAGATTATTGCAGAGATTATCCTAATTAATCACCCGATTGAGGAGTTATGGGAAGATATCCTGGAGATCTCAGAATCTCTAAATATCCCCATATATCTTTTCTTTATTAGAGAACCTTAATTAGAAGGATTCCTTGATTTCCTTCCTTATTTTACTTTCTTCTCTGGCTATATATTATGTAGTCTTCTCCTTGTATTACATAGAACAACAATAATAATATACATTCTACTTTTCACGAGTTCTTTCTACATGGTATCAGAGCTGTGGTTATTCTCAATATGATTAAGTTTGGATCATATGGGATGACCACCGAGAGAGATGGATCTATCTCAGACACCTCTGAACATTCAGAGGCTGTCCCAACTAGAGATGGCAGCAACCAGAATATCAATGGAAGCACAGTCACCATCCCTAATCAATCAGATTCGATTATTACTTGCCATAAACTCAATGGTAGTAATTATCTACAATGGTCCCAGTCCGTTATGATGTACGTGTGTGGAAAAGACAAGGAGGACTATTTGACAGGTGATGCACCTGCTCCGGATCAAAGAGATCCAGGTTACAAGAAGTGGAAAAAGGAGAACTATACTGATGTCATGGCTCATCAATTCCATGACAACCAGTATAGGGGAAAATTTTCTACTCTACAAAACAGCTCAAGAGATTTGGGAGGCTGTGAAAGAAACCTACTCAACCTCAGATAACACTTCTGAATTATTTGAGGTTGAATCAATGATATATAACCTTCAGCAGGGAGAATTGAGTGTAACTCAATACTTTAACAACCTTATGAGACTCTGGCAGCACCTTGATGTGTTTGAGACATATAGCTGGTCATGTTCTAAGGATAAGAAGTTATATCAGGAAATCTGTGAGAGGAAGAGAGTCTTCAAATTTCTGTCAGGCTTGGACAAGAGTCTAGATGAGGTTAGGGGGAGAATAATGGGAAAGAAATTCACCCTTAGAGAAGCTTTCTCAGAAGTCAGAAGAGAAGAAAGCAGAAAGAAGGTAATGATGGGCCTGAAATCTCAAGGCCAACAACCAAGCATTGAAGGTTCAGCCTTATATACTTCTTCCAGACAGAATGACAACAAGAAAAAGGGGAGGCCATGGTGTGATCACTGTAAGAAACCAGGCCATACTAAAGAAACATGCTGGATTCTGCATGGTAAACCCAAAGATTTCAAACCAGGCAAAGGGAAAGGAGCCTATGTAGCTACTGGAGATAAAGAAGATATGGGCACTTCTAACTCTGCTGCATTTACCAATGAGCAGATTGAGGTTCTTCAACACCTAATAAATCAGAACAAAGGGTCTACACCACCAACTAGCTTTACTGCCCAGACAGGTAATGCCTTAACAACCCTAGTTGCTCAAAGTCAGCCCCATTGGATTGTTGATTCAGGGGCATCAGACCATATGACTGGAGACAGTAAGTTTTTTGCTGATTTGATCCCTATGAAGAATAATGTGACTGTGAAGATTGCTGATGGAACTACTTCAGCAATAAAAGGGATTGGAAGAGTCAAAATTTCTGATATGATAGTGCTTAAAAATGTGTTATATGTTCCAGATTTAAAGTTTAACCTCTTATCAGTCAGTAAACTGAACAATGATTCCCATTGCCTAACTAAATTCTCTTCCCAATTGTGTGAATTTCAGGATTTGGATTCGGGGAGGATGATTGGCAGTGCTAAGCAAAGTGGTGGACTCTATCTTCTGGAACATTCACCACATTTACCAAATTCTACCAACAAGACAACTTCCAGTGAGAGTCAATTCAACCATAAATTCTTAGGGAGTCTTAGTAGAAGTCAATTTGATGATCAAATTCAGCTATGGCATTATCGTCTTGGTCATCCTAATGTCTTGTACTTGAAAAAATTATTTCCTTCATTATTCATCAATAAAAGTTCTATGTTTGATTGTGAATTTTGTCAACTTGCTAAACATACAAGAAGTCATTATCCCAGTCTACCTTACAAACCATCAAAACCATTTTCTCTCATCCACAGTGATGTTTGGGGGCCATCCAAGGTAAAAAATCTCTCTGGTTCAAAGTGGTTTGTTCTGTTTATTCATGATCATACACGCTTAACCTGGGTCTTCCTCATGAAAGAAAAGTCAGAAGTCAATAGTATCTTTCAAAGATTCTATTCTATGATCAAAACTCAGTTTCAAACCAAGATTCAAGTTCTTAAAACTGATAATGCCAAAGAATATTTCTCATCCAACTTAGGAGAGTTTCTGTCAAAAAGGGGGATTATACACATTAGCTCCTGTGTTGACACCCCACAACAGAATGGGGTAGCAGAAAGGAAGAATAGACACTTACTGGAAGTTGCTCGAGCCCTTATGTTCACCACTCACACTCCTAAACACTACTGGGGAGAGGCTGTCCTAACTGCAGCTTATCTAATAAATAGGATGCCCTCCAAAATTCATCAGTTTAAAACTCCATACCAAATCCTATCTAATATACACCCTCACATCCCTCTTACCAATCTCCCACCAAAGGTCTTTGGTTGCAAAGCATTTGTTCACAACCATTCTCCACTTAGGTCAAAACTGGATCCCAAATCCTTACCTTGTGTGTTCATAGGGTATGGTGCCAACCAGAAAGGATATAAATGTTATTCTCCTACCACAAAAAAGGTCTACATCACAATGGATGTAACCTTTTTTGAAAATCAGCCTTTCTATGTCAAAACTGAATTTCAGGGGGAGAATCACAATGAAATCCAGTCTTTGAACCCTATTTCAGACACTATTCCAGACCTCCAAGAATCTGACTTTAACCACATTGAACCCATAATCCCAGACAAGCCTGAATCAATCCCTCTAGACAATACAGTCTCTCCATTAACCTCACCACTTCAGCCACCACCTTCATCCCCTCAAAACCTTACACTGAATCAAAATTCCACATTCTACAAAAATACCTACAAGAGGAAACCTAGAACCAAAGTTCCAGAAGATGAGCACATCACTCCAACTAGCACCACCCAATCATCTGACTCAAATCTAAATCCTGATGACAAAGAGGTTGAGGCTATAGAAGGAGATGAGGAGGAAGAGGACCTGCCTATTGCTATCAGAAAGGGAGTAAGGGAGTGTACCAAGCATCCTATCTATAATTTTCTTTGTTATAAGAAATTATCAGCAAACTATCAAACCTTTATTTCAAAGATTGATAGTATTCAGGTTCCTAGCAACATCAAGGAAGCCCTTGAACATCCAGGGTGGAGGAAGGCTGTCCATGATGAACTGGCAGCGTTGAAGAAGAATGGAACTTGGGTGCTTACAGATTTGCCAGCAGGGAAGAGGACTGTTGGCTGCAAGTGGGTATTTACAGTGAAATATCAGGCTGATGGCAAGATTGAGAGACTTAAGGCAAGACTGGTTGCTAAGGGGTTCACCCAAACTTATGGCATTGATTATTCAGAAACATTTGCACCAGTGGCAAAGTTGAACACCATTAGAGTATTGCTTTCACTCGCAGTGAACCTAGACTGGCCATTACATCAACTAGATGTTAAGAATGCTTTTCTTAATGGAGACCTAGAAGAGGAAGTATTCATGGATGTACCACCAGGGTTAGAAGACTTGGTGAAATCTGGCCAAGTTTGCAGACTGAAAAAGTCCTTGTATGGACTAAAGCAGTCTCCTAGAGCATGGTTTGATAGATTCACAAGATCAGTAATTAAACAAGGGTTCGTGCAATGTCAAGCAGACCATACATTATTTATAAAGAGGGCAGACTCTGGTAAAATAGCTATTCTTATAGTATATGTCGATGATATTATCATGACCGGGGACTTTAAAGCTGAATTGGACAGATTGAAGGCCCATCTAGCAAGAGAATTTGAAATCAAGGAGCTAGGCGAGTTGAAGTACTTCTTGGGAATGGAAGTGGCAAGATCTAAGAAGGGCATTTTCATTTCACAAAGGAAATATGTCCTAGACTTGCTAAGTGAAACTGGAATGCTTGGGTGCAAACCTCTAGACACTCCTATGGATATATCGAAGAAGTTAGGCAGTGAGATTGAAAGTCCACCAGTTGATAAGGGTAGATATCAAAGGCTGGTGGGAAAGCTAATCTATCTATCTCATACACGGCCAGACATTGCTTTCTCAGTAAGTGTGGTAAGTCAATTCATGAATGACCCAACTGAGGAACACTTAACTGCAGTCTACAGAATTCTGAAGTACCTGAAAATGACTCCTGGAAAAGGATTGTTGTTTCAGAAACAGGGGACTAGAAAGATTGAAGTATTTACTGATGCTGACTGGGCTGGTAGCCTCCTAGACAGAAGGTCAACTACTGGTTACTGTACTTATGTATGGGGTAACTTAGTCACCTGGAGGAGCAAAAAACAATCTGTAGTTTCTAGAAGTAGTGCAGAATCTGAGCTCAGGGCTTTAGCACAAGGAATTTGTGAAGGGTTATGGTTAAGAAGATTGATGAATGAGCTCAAACTTCCATTTGAAAGTTCCATCCAGATTTCATGTGATAATCAATCTGCTATCAGTATTGCTAAGAATCCTGTCCATCATGACAGGACCAAACACATTGAGATAGATAGAAGATTTTTGTCTGAGAAGATTGCAGCTAAGGATATCCAGCTAATCTATGTTCCAACCAGGCAACAAATAGCTGATATACTCACCAAGGCACTTCCCAGAATTCAGTTTGAAGACTTATCTAGCAAGCTGTGCATGGATGATATCCATCACCCAGCTTGAGGGGGAGTGTAGATTATTGCAGAGATTATCCTAATTAATCACCCGATTGAGGAGTTATGGGAAGATATCCTGGAGATCTCAGAATCTCTAAATATCCCCATATATCTTTTCTTTATTAGAGAACCTTAATTAGAAGGATTCCTTGATTTCCTTCCTTATTTTACTTTCTTCTCTGGCTATATATTATGTAGTCTTCTCCTTGTATTACATAGAACAACAATAATAATATACATTCTACTTTTCACGAGTTCTTTCTACAATTACTTGTGATCTGTGGTTGCTGCTTGTATTTGTGATTGTGCTGATAGTGCGAGGCTTCTATCATTGGTATCAGAGCGAGTCGTTCGCTGGATGAGATACACGCGCAAGAGGATGGAAGGCAGAATCAATGAACTAGAGGCAAGGACGGACAGGAATATGCAGGAGATGCAAAATACTTTGGTGGAGAGAATGGCGGCGATGCAAGCCGCGATGCAAGCGGACATCGCGAAGTTACAGATCGATGGGGCGCGAAGGTCGCGGAGTAGATCGCATCGTTCCAGTACATCGCATCGCTCAAATAGACACAGGCGTTCGAGAGATGAGGATAGTTCCGAAGGAATGGATAGCCATTCTATCATTCTCCAGTGCGACATGACCATCATCGGAACCGGAGAAATCACCACCAAGCTGGAAGGAAGATTGATCTGCCACTTTTCAATGGAGAAGATGCGTGCGGATGGTTACTGAGGATGAACCGATACTTCAGGCTGAATAAAACTGAAGAAACGGATAAAATTGATGTAGCTGTGATCGCCATGGAGGACCAAGCACTCAGCTGGTTCCAATGGTGGGAAGGACAAGCATTACAACAGAATTGGGATACTTTTACTAAGGCGCTAACCAAAAGGTTCCAACCAGATTTAGTACAGGATCCTTTGGGACCCTTGTTGAGTATCAAGCAGAAGGGAACAATCCTGAAATACCGAAATAAATTTGAGACTGCTATTGCCTCCTAAGGACATTTGACTGAAGTTTTGAAAGGAGTGTTCCTGAAGGGAATAAAAAGAGATGTGAGAGCTGAACTGAAGTTGCACCGTACTAGAACTCTTGCTGAAGTAATGGATACTGCATCTTTAATTGAGAACAAAAATTCTGAAGTGTTGTTCATGAAGAATAAGGAGGAAGCAAGGAGAAAAGTGCAGAATAAGCCTAATATTGCAAATTCAGGCCAGAAATGGGGAGAAGGAAATAGATGGAAAAGCCTAAGTCAGCCTATGATGCAAGGGGATAAAGGCTCAGGGGATACCAAATCTAATGAGGAAATGAAGAATCCAAACTATAGAAGGGAAGGCCCAAGATTATCTAAAGGGGAATTATCGGAGAGAAGTAAAAAGGGCTTGTGCTTCAAGTGTGGAGACACTTGGGGAAGGGGGCATGTTTGTAAGATGAAGAATTACAAGATGATACTTGTAGAACAATCTGAAGGTGAACAAGATTATACTGAGGAAATTGAAGATCAGATCTCACCCTTAGAACAACAAACAATGCAGCTCTCTGTTCTCAGTAAAGAAGGTATTCCTTCTATGAATACTTTTAAAGTCAAAGGTAAGTTCCAGTGGACTGGAGGTGAACAGATGGTGAATATTCTTATAGACAGTGGGGCTACCCACAATTTTGTGTCCCAAAAGTTGATAGAGAAATGGCAGGTACCTTTCACTCCCATTCCAGGATATAAGGTGCAAATTGGAAATGGAGCTTGTATTTCCAACAGGGGTAGGTGTACTGGAATGAATCTGAGTGTGCAAGGTATTGATGTTCAACAGACATATTACATTGTAGACTTGGGAGACATTGAATTGGTGTTAGGAATGGAGTGGTTGTCGGGTTTGGGTGATATGGAGATCAATTTTCAGAAGAAAATTCTGAAATGGAAAGCAAAAGGGAAGATTCATACATGGAAGGGTGATACAACATTGAATCAAGTGGAGGTATCTTTGAAGACAATGACACAGTTATTACAGCAAGTTGGGGATGGCTACTTATTGTATTTAGATGGGCAGAAGGTTGAAGAAGGACAGGATAATGTGAAGGAAGAAGGTTGGAATATGGTGGTGGCTGAGTTCCCAGAAGTTTTCACATCACAGATGAAACTTCCTCCTACCAGGAGCTGTGATCATGCCATAGTTATCAAAGAGGGAGCTAATATCCCGAATTTGAGGCCATACAGGTACACTTTTGACCAAAAGAATGAAATAGAAAATATTATCAATGAAATGTTGGAATCTGGAATTATCAGGAATAGCAATAGTCCCTACAGTAGCCTTGTCTTGTTAGTTAAGAAAAAGGATGGTGGGTGGAGATTCTGTGGGGATTACCGAGCCCTAAACAGAATTACTATTTCTGATAAATTCCCTATACCCATTATAGAGGAGCTGCTGGATGAATTGGGGGGTGCCACAATCTTTTCTAAGTTGGATCTCAAGTCAGGCTACCATCAGGTGCGCATGAAGGATCAGGATGCTCATAAAACTGCCTTTAGAACACACTCAGGCCATTATGAGTATGTAGTAATGCCTTTTGGGCTTACTAACGCTCCTTCTACGTTTCAAGCTCTCATGAATGAAGTTCTCAGACCCTACTTAAGGAAGTTTACTCTTGTGTTCTTTGATGACATCTTAGTGTACAGTAAGACTAAAGATGATCATAAGGAACACCTCAGAAAGGTTTTGGAAGCTTTACAGGCAAACCATCTGGTGGCTAATTATAAGAAATGCTATTTTGGTCAGGAGAAATTGAGTTATTTGGGGCACATAGTATCTGCAGAAGGTGTTGCAGCAGATCCCAGCAAGGTTGAGGCTATGACTAATTGGGGATTGCCTAAAGATATCAAGGAACTAAGGAGTTTTCTCGGACTGACTGGATATTATAGAAGATTCGTTAAAGGATATAGTCACATTGCTGCTCCTTTAACATCTCTACTGAAGAAGGATGGGTTCAAATGGGATGATGCAGCCACCAAAGCTTTTGAGAAGCTGAAAGCAGCCATGACTACTGTACCAGTTCTTAGAGTACCAGATTTTAATAAAATCTTTATTTTAGAGACTGATGCCTCAGGTAAAGGACTTGGGGCAGTTCTCATGCAAGATGGAGGTCTTATTGCTTTCATGAGTAAAGAATTATCACCCAGGAATTTAAGCAAGTCAGTCTATGAAAAGGAGCTAATGGCTATTGTGTTTGCTATTCAGAAATGGAGGCCCTATCTTCTAGGAAGAAGTTTTGAGGTACATACAGACCAGAGCAGCCTGAAACACTTAACTGAACAGACGGTGATGGGTGAAGATCGGCAAAAATGGGTAGCCAAACTTATGGGGTACAATTTCACTATCAAATACAAACCTGGGATTGAGAATAAAGCCGCTGATGCCCTATCCAGAAAATCTACTTATGCCGCACTCTCAACAGTCACATGCTTAGAATGGGAAGGGTTAACAGAGGAATTGGAAAAGGATGCTAAATGGAAAGAGGTTCTTCAGAAAGTAATGACTCAGCCAGAACAATATCCAGATTTCAGCTTCAAGGGAGGTTTGTTATACTTTAAAGGAAGATTGGTGTTACCAAAGGGATCACCCAGAATCTTCAATATACTGAAAGAGTATCATGAGTCAGTTGTGGGTGGCCATTCTGGATATTTCAGGACAATGAAGAGAATTACTAGTATGTTCTTTTGGATGGGGATGAAAACTGAAATCAAAGATTTTGTTCAAGGGTGTGAAAGTTGTCAAAGAAACAAATACCAGGCTCTGAAACCTGCAGGAATGCTGCAACCTTTACCTATACCAAATCATGTGTGGACTGACATTAGCATGGACTTCATTGGGGGATTACCAAAGTCACAAGGCAAGGATACCATTATGGTGGTGGTAGACAGATTGACAAAATTTTCACATTTCATTCCTTTGGCACATCCTTTCAATGCCAAGGAAGTTGCTGAAAGTTTTGTGCAGGAGGTGGTGAGGATTCATGGATTTCCAAAATCCATAGTCAGTGATAGAGATAGCATTTTTTTGAGCTCTTTTTGGTCTGAGTTGTTTAGACTGGCTGGAACCAAGCTCAAGTACAGTACTGCATATCATCCTCAAAGTGATGGGCAAACAGAGGTGGTTAATAGATGCTTGGAGACATATTTAAGGTGTGTAACTGGCAACAAACCGAGGCAATGGTTGAAATGGCTTCCATGGGCTGAGTATTGGTTTAACACTAATTATCATAGCTCTTTGAAAAGTACTCCTTATCAAGCCTTGTTTGGACAACCACCACCTCCTATCATCAAAGGGGATGTGAATCTCACTGCAGTGGAAGAGGTAGCAAGACTGACTGCTGAAAGGAATGTCATGTTATCTGAGTTGAAAGAGAATTTGGCTAAGGCACAGAATATGATGAAACAACAGGCTGATAAACATAGAAGAGAAGAGAAGAGAAGCTGGAGATCGGGGATAAAGTTTTCTTGAAGATCCAGCCTTATAAGATGAGGAGTTTGGCTAAGAAGATTAATCAGAAACTTAGTCCCAGATTCTATGGCCCTTATGAAATTATTGACAAAATCAGTCCGGTGGCTTTCAAGCTCAAATTACCTGAAGAGAGTAGAATTCACCCTGTTTTTCACATATCTCTTCTAAAGAAAGTGTTGAAGCCAACAGTAACATATCAAAACCTCCCAAATTGCCTCACAGAAGGGTGTGAGTTGCAAGTGAGACCCGAAGAGGTGAGGGACTTCAGGATAAATCAGGAAGGGAAGAAGGAGGTTCTGGTGCATTGGAGGGAACTTCCTAATTTTGAAGACTCATGAGAGAGGTGCAGACTATACAAGAGCAGTTCCCTGATTTCCAACTTGAGGACAAGTTGGTAGTTCAAGAGGGGGGTATTGATAAGTACCCGGGTAGTCTATCCAGTAGTAATAGATATAAAGGGCATGTATATTCTAGAAAGTCAAAGCATACTAGTTATTAGTAAGTGGGGCTATTTTGACTAATAACTACCTTCCGGATGTGGAAGGGTATAAATAGAATAAAAGCTGCGGGAGTTAGGCAGTCAGTTAGACGCTTTGGGCTGGGATTGGGCAGTTGGAGTTTTATCTCCTTCTGTGGAACTGTATTCTCTTTCTTCTTGTTTCAATGAAAGTTACTGTTTCTGAGTTCTGTGATTCCATTTACTGTGATTACTTGTGATCTGTGGTTGCTGCTTGTATTTGTGATTGTGCTGATAGCGCGAGGCTTCTATCAGAGTCTAATTCACTTTAATTCTTATAAGAGTGAATTACTTAGAAAATAGCATATGTGCAGCCACATCTGATTTTTTGCTCCAGTTATATGTAGTTATATATACTCCCTCTACCCCCTATCTTTGTCTCATTTTACCTTTTTCGTCTGTTCTACTAAGTTTGTCACATGCCATATTTGGTAATATTTGGGTTGTTGCAATTCATTCTTACTTTATTCATACTTTACCAATTCAATACCAACCACACAATTCTACTTTTCTTATAACAGCACCACTCCCTCTTGTCCCAATCAGCCAATCTTAAGGGGGACGGAGGTAGTATGATAGAATATATACAACACTACCCCAGTGCCGCAAAGGAGGGTCGACTTTATGCATCCTTAGCCCTGTACTAAAGCACAAAGAGGATGTTTCCGGATGACCATGATGAAAATCGCTTCGCAAAGTGCATGTAGTTTAATGACCCATTTTGCTTTATTCCATCATACTCTCAAGCAAAAAAAATGAGTCTTTGACTCCATAATATAAAAAGGGGTTTTGACATGAATATTACTAAAAAATAGGCAATGGACAGAAAAGAGACTGATAGAGTATATGGGCCCGGACCCCATGGCCCACATACTCAACGGCCCAAAAGACACCAGCAGGACACCCGCATCGTCCAGAGGCGCGCAACGTCCAAGAAAGAAGATATCGACTAGATCCTTGGGCAAAACCCAGGATCCGCATCGTCCATGGACCGCATCGTCCATGGACCGCATCGTCCGGACTTCGTCCAGGCAGAATGTATTTTTCACTGTATTTACTAAGTGTTGTACACAGCCCATTAGTGGCCTTATTTCGCCCAAAGAAGGCATGATTATTGTAATGGGCCTCCTAAGCCCAAGGCTAGGAGCCCAAGACCACATTTTTACCTATAAATAGACCCCAAGGGGCTAATTATAGGGGGTTCCAAGTTGAGAAATATAATTACTCACTTTCTCTCTCTAGCTCTCACTTCTCTCTAGAATTAATACGCTATCATTTGGTGCTCTCGTTGAGAGCTTAGAACAGATCAAGTGAGTACCCCTCGTCGCTACTAGACGCAACAGGATGACAAGAACTAGGTCAAAGAACACCGGTAGGAATGCCCCACTGGACCAGGAAGGGCAGGGAAACATTGCTGACAACGTCCCCAATGACCCTATCATCCAGGATGAGGGCGCTCAGGAGGTCGAGCACGCAGCGGCCGACCTTCGCGTCCAGCTCAACAAGACTGCCCCAGACGCCCGCATCGGGCTCGAGGACAGACACGCTGCTGATCGCGCTTCGGGCCAACAGGCTTCTCACCCTGCTGCCCCCCAGATCAACCCGGCCGCGCTATCGGCCATCGTCGCAAGCATTCTCCAAGATCCCAACGTGGTCAGCGCTCTTGTCGCAAAGACTGGGGAAAACAACACTCCTGCGACGGGGGAGGTCGCGACGGTGCCGCCGCCACCTCGTCCACAAGGCGTCACTTTCTTCGGCGACAACGAGGACGTCCTCGCCGTGGACACCCATTCCCATACTACCTCTCCTACCCGGGATACACCGGCCCAACCTCGCGGTAAAATCTCGGCCTTCAACAGGCTGGGTGACATCGCGAGCCGTCGGGTACCTACGGGAAGGGTGGCGGATCGGTTGGGCAACCGCGAGCCGGGGTCGCCAAAGGAAATCTTCGGGTCCGTTTCCCGGACAACGGATCGGCCCCGACCTGACAAAGGAAAGGGAAAGCTGAATGATGACGATGCGCGTCACCAAATCAACCTTGCCCACGCGGCCCGGATCCAGACCCCTCTGGGTGGCGCCGCGGCCAACGCGGATCCAAGGGATGAGATCATCGCCCGCCTGGAGAAGCGCCTCGCTGATATGGAGGCCCGGGAGGCCGCAGGGCGCGCAACGGCTCATACATCCCAGCATCCCAACTACGACGCGCTCCTGAACAAGGTCAGGGCTCTGGAAAGGGAATTGGCCGACCGACGTGACGAGCCCGTCATCCAGATAAGAACAAGGATCCCCTTCTCCGTGAGGGTGCTCTCTGCCCCCATCCCAGAGAAGTATAAGGGAAACCCGATCAAGCCATATGACGGCCGCACTGATCCCCAGGAGCACTTCACCCGTTATCAGAACAATATGATGATGACCAACGCTTCGGAGTACATGTGTCGCTGGTTCCTATCCACCTTGGAGGGACCAGTGTACAATTGGTTCAACAACCTTCCGGAGGGAAGCATCGACTCATGGCAGGACCTTGCTCAACGCTTCCTCACCCACTTTGCCGGGAGGAAACGCGCGAAGAAGCATTTCGCTCATCTCCTGACCATCAAACAACAACCGGAGGAGACACTCCGAACCTTCCTCGATCGCTGGACGAGGGAGGCGGACGAATGTGAAGGAGCCGATGAACGCACCCTCCTGGCCTTCCTCCGCGGAGCACTTCGGCCGAGCCACTTCGCCCGAAGTCTGTTCACTGAGCCCCCGCGGTCATACCTCGCGGCGCTCCGACGCGGAGATAGGCACGCTGATGCCGACGAGCTCCGGAGCCAGAAGAAGGGTGGGGAGAAGCAACAGAAGAAGGACTCCTCGTCCAACCCCCACCACGCGCCGGCCAACAAAGGACATAACCAGCCAAAGAGGGCACACCAAGAGCAAGGCGGACAGTGGAGAGAGGATCGTTCATGGCGTCCAAAGTTGGAGGCACAACGCATCCCCCTCACCCACCCGGTGAGCGTCGTCCTTGACCACGCCGAGGCGCAGGGCCTCATTGTGAAGGACCCCAGGTCAGAGGAGGAGATATTTGCGGTCCATAAAGGAGGGACATACTGCAAGTACCACCGCCAGACATCCCACAAGACCGAGGATTGCACCACCCTGAAGAGGCACATCGACGGCCTCGTCCGACAGGGGGAACTTTCCCGATTTGTCAAGGGTGTCCCCAAGAGTAACACTTAGGTTAACCCTGGCAAAAGGGGGGAAGGATCCTCCGGGAAAAAGAGGGAGATCGGCGCCCTCAGTGAAGATGAGGACGAAGAAGAGCCCCGCTAGAAGAAGCATCACATCCATATCATCGTCGGCGGAAACACAGGGGGGACTCGGCTACCCAACGGAAAAAATGGGTTCAGTCCCTATACGTTGGTGAGGTGTCCCACGCCCCCCCCTCAGCCGAAGCGACGGCACGTAGAGGCCATCACCTTTACCGACAAGGACCTCCCCTTCGGCCCTCTGCCCCACAGAGACGCCCTCGTCGTCAAATGTGAGATTGGCGACAACATCATCCACCGCAACTACATCGACACTGGCAGCTCCGTCAACGTGATGTACGTTGATACATTCAGGCAGCTGAAGCTGAAGAAAACCGAGCTCCGGCTGATACGGACTCCGTTATCCGGCTTCACCGGGGACTCTATCGACGCCGAGGGCACGATAGTGCTTCCCGTTGCAGTCGGTGACGGTACCTATCAGGCGAAGATTGATATGGAGTTCGTGGTCGTCAATCTGGACAGCGCCCACAACATGATCTGGGGCCGACCGACTTTGGAGGACCTTGAGGCCATCATCTCCATGAAACATCTATGCCTCAAGTTTCCCACCAAGGACGGCGTCGGCTATGCCAGAGGAAATCAGAATATAGCCAGGGCTTGCTACCTCAAGCTCATCAGGAAGATCAATGAGGCCGAGGAGCGGATAGACACTATCACCACCGCCTCGGTCGAAGAGGACACACCAAAGGCCGAACCGGTCGGAGACGTGGAAGATGTTCCGTTGGACGTCTCCCGGCCGGAACGCATGCTGAAGATCGGGACCCAGCACCCCCAAGATATCCGAAGGGACATACTCTCCGTCCTGAGAGCGTACGCCGTCGTCTTCGCATGGGGACCAGAGGACATGCCGGGCATCAGCCCAAAGGTAATCACACATCGGCTATCGGTGAACCCGGCCTCCTCCCCCATCAAACAGAAGAAACGCTACCTCTCGGCTGACAGGAGGGAATTCGTCAAGACCGAAGTGGCCATGCTGCTCTCCATCAAGCACATAAAAGAGGTGAAGTACCCCACGTGGTTGGCAAACGTCGTCCTCGCACCAAAGCCGCCCACATTCAGAATGTGTGTTGATTACACTGACCTGAACAAGGCGTGTCCAATGGACCCATTCCCTCTCCCCAACATTGATCAGTTGGTGGACGAAACGGCGGGGTGCGAGTTGATGTCGTTCCTCGACGCGTTCAGAGGGTACCACCAGATATCCATGCATGAAGATGACGCGGAGAAGACTGCTTTTATGACCCCGGAGGGAATCTTTTGCTACCTCGTCATGGCCTTTGGGCTCAAAAATTCCGGTGCCACTTATACAAGAATGGTAGCCCGGGTTTTTAGAGCAGTCTTGGGCCGGACGATGGAAGCATACGTCGATGACATGATTGTTAAAAGCAAACAATCCACAACTCATGCCGACGACCTCCGGGGCATCTTCGACATCATGAAGAGGTACAACCTCCGACTCAACCCGAAGAAGTGCACCTTCGGCGTCCAGGGAGGTAAATTCCTGGGGTACCTGGTCAGCCGAAGGGGCATCGAAGTAAACCCGGAGAAGATACAAGCCATTATCAACATGGAACCGCCCCGCAACATCAAAGAAGTGCAACGGCTGACGGGACGCCTTGCGGCCCTGAACCGTTTCCTTTCAAAGTCCGCGGAGAAATCGCTCCCTTTCTTCCAGATAATGAGGAAGGCCACCAGCTTCAAATGGACGACGGAGTGCCAACAAGCCTTTGAAGAGCTGAAGCAATATCTCGCCTCCCCACCCGTCCTATCCAAGCCCCAACCCGGCGAGACTCTCTTCCTCTACTTGGGGGTGAGCACGTCGGCCGTGAGCTCTGTACTCATCAGGGAGGAGGACGGAGTACAAAAGGCAATATTTTACGTCAGCAAGATGTTGCGGGAGGCCGAGCTCAGGTACTCCCCCATTGAGAAGACGTTGTTGGCCATCGTCCACACGGTGAAGAAGCTGGGGCACTATTTCCAGGCTCACCCCGTCCACGTCCTCACGCATCAGCCGTTGGGCGCCCTCATGAGGAGCCCAACCAGCTCTCCAAGGATGATCAAGTGGGCAATATTCTTAAGCCAGTACCAGATTGAGATCAAGTCGAGGCCATCTATCAAAGGGCAAGCCTTGGCTGACTTTGTCACCGAGTGCACAGCAAGGGAGACGGCCGTCACCACCACGGGATCTGAACCAGACGAAGCCTGGACCCTCTACACAGACGGGTCATCGGCCACCAAAGCTTGTGGGGGTGGCGTCGTCCTCATCTCCCCAGAAGGATTCAGAGCATACTATGTCATCCGCTTCAATTTCAAGGTATCCAACAATGAAGCCGAGTATGAAGCGCTCCTCAGCGGGCTCAGACTAGCCGCTGGCCTCAAAGCACGCCACATCAGAATCAAATGCGACTCCAAACTCGTAGTGAACCAGATGGAGGGCTCCTACGAGGCCAAAGAGGGGAGAATGAAGCAATACAAGGAGGCCGCTGCGGAATTGCTCAAGGCGTTCGATACCTACGAGATCACTCAGATCCCAAGGGCAGAGAACGCCGAGGCCGACATACTCTCCAAACTCAGCTCCGACACCCCCTGAGCACATCTCCAAGATAGCGAAGGTGGAGGAGTTGAGCATGTCAAGCATTCACGCTAGCCCTATACTCTCCATACAACACCAGCCGGAGGATTGGATCACTGACATCGCAACCTACATCACCTCCGGCACACTACCTGAAGACGAGGAGAGGGCTAAACTCGCCAAACTTAGGGCGCCAAGCTATGTCATTGAGGGTGACAAGCTCTACAAGAGATCATACAATGGCACCCTCCTCCGGTGCCTCCACCAGAATGAGGCCGAAGTGGCCATGGAAGAAGTCCACTGCGGCGTATGCTCATCACATCAGGGGCCCTTCAGCATGTCGCGCCGCCTCGTCGTCCAAGGCTACTTTTGGCCGACGATGGCACGCGATTGTGCTGAAGTCGCCCGCAAATGCAGCGCATGCCAACACTACCAAAGGGCACCTGGCCGGCCGGCCGTCAACTACGCCCCGGTCAGCACTGCCATCCCATTTTCCAGATGGGGCATCGACCTCGTCGGCCCACTACCAAGAGCCGCAGGCAACAACAGATACATCATCGTCGCCATCGACTACTTCACCAAATGGGTCGAAGCCGAACCACTCGCAAGCATCACCGGAGCGCGGTGTCGAAAGTTCGTCTACAAGAACATCCTCACCCGCTTCGGCGTGCCCCAGGAGATCATATCAGACAACGGCACCCAATTTGAAGCCGAACCGTTCCAAAGCCTCCTCCAAGAATGGGGCATCAAACACCGTTTTTCATCCGTCGCCTACCCTCAGGCCAACGGGCAAGTTGAGAACGCCAACAGAACCATCTTGGAGGGGCTGAAGAAGAAGCTGGAGGAAGAAGGCGGTAGTTGGGTGGACGAGCTCCCCAACGTGCTATGGTCCTACCGCACCACTCCAAGGAGGGCCACCGGGGAGACACCATTCTCCTTGTGCTACGGCTTCGAAGCCAAGACTCCTACCGAAGTCACCCTCCCCAGCCGACGGGTCACACAATACGACCCCGAAGCCAATGAAGAAGCCATGAAGATTGACTTGCACCTCATTGACGAGAGACGAGAAATGGCCTACCTCAGAGCGGAGAACTACAGACGACAAGTCAAATCCTACTACAACGCCAAGGTCCGCTCTCGCGAATTCCAAGTGGGGGACTACGTCCTCCGCCGAAGGGAAGCGAGCAAACCAACGGAAGGAGGAAAGCTCGCCGTCAAATTTGAAGGGCCCTACATCATCAGCGCCGTCATCAAAGCCGGCACCTATAGACTAAAGAACCCTAATGGGTCAGATGTACCACGATTGTGGAATGTACACCATTTGGTGAAATTTTACCAATAACTCGAGAAGTGGTGAAGCGGGCAACGTCCCCCACCCCTCGGCGTATTGGTTGAATGAAAGACCCTCGGCCTAGCGCCACTTATTGAATAAAGATCATGTTTCAATCCATTCTTTCAAAGGAAAAGCTAAAGACCGCATCGACCTAAGCGGTGGTAACACCCAGGACCGATGCGACTCAAAGCCGTCGCAAAAAACGACGCACCCAAAGCCGTTG
This sequence comes from Cuscuta epithymum, assembly GCA_945859915.1. Classification (NCBI taxonomy): domain Eukaryota; kingdom Viridiplantae; phylum Streptophyta; class Magnoliopsida; order Solanales; family Convolvulaceae; genus Cuscuta; species Cuscuta epithymum. The sequence continues at coordinate 857,516 of CAMAPF010001142.1, forward strand.
CAATAAACAACGCACCTAAAACCATCGCAATAAACGACGCACCCAAAGCCGTTGCAATAAACAACGCACCTAAAGCCGTCGCAATAAACGACGCACCTAAGGCTGTTGTGACCCACAACGCGCCTACAAAGCCGTTGCATAGACAAACGCACCCAAATATCGTATCGGCACAAACGGTGAAACACCCAAATCGGCCGGCGATATGTAGGACGAAGGACCTGTGTGCATGGTCCGACGTCTTCAAACGGAGAAGCATACCGCGTCGTCCGCGCGGAAACCGCAGGACGACAAGCCTGAATTAAGGCCGAGGTTACAAAAACTCCACCCGTCAGTAAAATTTCGCTCAGGACCACAAAGGGCGGCCGTCAAAAGACGATGCCTAGTCCGGTCCCTCGTCGACGATAGACGTGGAAAGGCCAAAAAAGATGCCACTGACACACGAAGCCGAGGGCGTATTTACTCCCTCGCACTAATCCACGCGAAAAGCGTAGCGGACAAACTACCGCACATGGACGAAGGGACAGTAACCCTTCGGCTACCACAAAAAAAAAAAAAAAAAAAAGAAGAGGGAAGCCGACGGACCGCGCACTCGCCGGCCTCGAGCATAAAATAAAATCCCCACAAAAACCAAGCCTCAGATTTGGCTAAAGTACATATCAGGTTCACCTTGCACGAATACGAGGTACACACTTCGGTCTCAACCATAACATAATATTGAATCGCTCCGGCTTCAACCATACGAGGCCACATTCCATCACTTGGACGAAGGAGTGCATCGTCTCCAATTAGCAAAACCCAAGCGACGAACCAAAGGAAAGCGCCTATATCAAGAAAGCTTGACATTTAGAAAATTTTCTAAGTCACATCACCACAAAGACGACGAGGCGCTTCGTCCTCAACACTTCAGGATTAAGTTCCAAAAACTTGACTCGGAAAAGTTGTCAAGGCAAAAATGGAATTCATCAAGGGGCGACGAGGCGCATCGTCCTCAAAGAATGGGGGTCGCTACGTCTCAATTAAAAGACGCCAAAACGGAATTGTGGTACTTGGAAAAATTTCCAACCAAAGGTACACGTCACTGGACACATCGTCCCCACGACAAAGGACAACATACCCAAGACGTTGCGCCACCCACATCGTCCTCATGAGGCACCCGGATGAAGCTTCGCATCGTCTTAAGCAAGCAAGGCATATTTGGGTGCCCACACTTAGAAAAATTCCAAGGAAAACAATCTACATAAATACATAGACGAGGGACGCTTCGTCCCAATCAAAAGCAACTCTGACACTTGGCAAAAATCGCGAGAATAAAACACATATGAAGTTAAGACGATGAAGACAAAGCAGCAACACATTCATTCAAAGACAAAAGAGTTCATTAAATTCGGATGTCAAGTACATCAGGGGGGCACTTCGGCCAATGACTAATCTACCAGACGCTACGTCTAAGACAAAAAAAAGAGAGAAGGAATAACACTAAGCTACATCTCCGGCCTGTCCTTGGCCACCCTCAACAGCCCCACTGTCGGCATCGTCTTCGACATCATCGGCGGTTTTCGACTTGGCCGAACTCCTGAAAAGGTAGTCATCACTTTCAGTCTAGGGCTCCTTCTCCTCATCAGAGCTCAAAATAGGACGCTGCCTTTCGGCCAGAGGAAGCTTCAATTCTTCCTCAGGGTCCTTCATCAGGCGAGGAAGGCCGATCCCTTGCGGCTTCAGATTCTTTACACGCCGACGAAGCCTCCGGTAGACCAGCATCTGCATGCGCCGCTGGCCTAGGTCATAAAAGACCTCCATCTCTTGCTTCCAAAAAGCCTGGCCGGCCGGATCTTCTTGTGACCAAGCCTGGAAGCGATCGGCCACCACCTTGAAGCAGAACTGGCGATGTTCATCGGCCTTCCACCCCTCGGCCATGAACAGATCAACAGCCTTCTCGACAGCCCTCTCCGCTTCGGCCTTCAGCTCCTCGGCCTTCTTCGCCTTCTCTTCTGCCAACCGGCGAGCTGCGGCCTCCCCCTCCAATTTGGCCTCAGCTGCAGCGGCCCGTGCTTCGGCCACATCGGCCATCTCCTTCAGCGAGCCGACCTCGGATCGGAGCAGCTCAAGGGAAGCCAAGGCCTCATCGGCCGAAGCAGCTCTTTTCTCAGCCTCCTGAAGGCGAGCAATCTCCTCCTCCTGCCGACGGTGCTGCTCCATCAGCATCAAGGCACCCTGTAAAGGACAAATTAAAGAGTTAGAAAAGGAAAGCAAAGCGAGAAAAACTAAGTGCAAGATCATATACTTACTTGGACGACGTAGTCCAACCCTCCATCAAAAAGGCGCACTTCCTTGCCTTGCCGACGTAGATACGCCCTGTCCTCATCAGGAATGGCTTGGAACAAGACATCGTGGCTAGAGACCCTCTCGTTGAATAGCCCACCCTTTGTCGGATACCGGACCGTCACCTCATACAACCCGGAGGCTAAATCACGGCCGCTCCGGGAGCTTGCCTGGGCATTCTTACCAGAAATCAGAGACGTAGGGACAAGGGCAGCCGATGCCTCATTCAGGGTCAGGTCCTCAATCACATGGACATCAGAAACCTGCTCTTTTTGAGCCGCAGCCTGCGCATCAGCCGTAGCGGCATCACCAGAGGGCAAACCCTGCTTCGGCCTCTTAGCACCCTGGGCCGGCTTCAACCCGGCTTCGGTCAGAGTTTGCTGACCCTCGGTGGGCCTCTTCTTCTTCTTCTGGGCCGCCGCCTTCTTCGCGGCATCGGCTTGACTCTTGGAGCCGTCACCTGAAGCCTTAGACGCTTCGGCATGCTGAGCAGCCTGCATCTCCTTGTCCACCATCTTCTTGGCCTGGGTCATGAACAACTTACGGCTCATGGTGAAGTCTGCAGATGCAAAAAAAACAAAGAAGTTAGAAAAACAAGCAAAGCAAATCATAAGGGGAGTCAAGGGAAAGAAATCAACCTTCGGCATCGGCGGGGACACCGAGGTAAGGCCCTTCGGCCTCCTCGAAATAACCAGACATCCTCGGCCACAGTCCACAATCAGGATCTCCGGGGATGAAGTACCGCATCATCCCAAGGGCGGCAATCTTAAACTCAGTGATGTATTTATCTACACTCCACGGCCCACCCTTTAGGAAGGCCTCCACTTGGGCATCAATCTCAGCACTCCTCGGCGGATTGTGCAGGTTAAATACACCATTATGACCTTGAGAGGGGAAAAAGACCCCATCGGCCAACTTCACGAAACAAAACTTAGCTTTCCACCCATGAATCGATGAGGGAAGGTCAGTGAATGACCTCTTCTTCGGCAGTTGCTGGAGGGCCGCATAGCCAGCACAGTTCTCATGGCTCCCTCGGCCGATACGGTAAAGATTCATGAACAAATGAGGAAGCGGCTTCGGAATGAGGGGGTATTTATAGAGGCCTTCCAACGGTCACTACACGTGTCGCCATCCCATTGGCTCCACCAACGGCCACCTCTCCGCCAACCAATCAAGGGGTACCAATCCAAAATCACTCATGCAAGCACCCCTACGGCCCAACTCAACCTTACAAAAGAGCAAGGCATCGGCTGAATACCGCTACGGCCCAACTACCACAAAGCTCCAAAGCAGGCATCGGCCCATACTTCCGATAAAAAGGAACGCATCAACCTAAACTCAACGTCCTCACAACAACCCAAGGAACTTTAAATAGACCGCTACGGCCGCCTATGCGCGCATCGTCGATGATAACCCTGGCATTGCGGCCTTCGTCCAAGGGTTCTCCCACAGGGTTACCTTGGACAGGTTCGCCTAAGGGTTGGAGTCGCGACTAACGCATAGGTACCAAAACGGCTCATTACTCCCTTGTGCCTCAGATACTCTTCGGCCAACGGAGTGGGGGACTGGGGGACTGTATCGGCACAAGAAAAGGAAGCGCAACGGCCTTAATACAAAGGGTGCGCTACGGCTCACCAGCAACAAAAGACGGACAATTCACCTTAAATAAGCATTGAGAGTCGCATCAGCTACCTCAAATAGCATTGCGAGTCGCGTCGGCCACAGAGCCCAAAAATCAAAAACCCAAAATACGAGATCTAGCGCGCAACGGCCGCGTCCCCCGGGAGGACTGCGTCGGCTCACCATAACAAGAACCCACAAGTCAAAAACGCTTCGGCTGCATGACAAGTCAAAGACGTGCATCGCATCGTCCACATTGATGGAATCAACCATCTTCACTTCATAAGACAAGGACTACCGCTGCGGACAAAAAGTTATAAAGGAGCTCTCCGGCCCCAACAAATGACAAGGGAACATGCTAGTTTATCCGCACCAAAAATTCACATCTACGGATAGGAGAACGTATCGCTTCGTCATAAAAGCACTCCCACGGGGGAGTGCATCGGCCCGTTTCAAGGTTGTGAATTCCCAAGGGCGCTTCGTCTTCATTAAATGAAGAAACCCCTTCGGATAAAATTCAAAAGAAAACCTCTTCGGCCACCGAGCACCTTAGGCTCACGCGATGGCCAGCCAGAAAGGAACAAGTACTCCCTTTCGCTTCGGCTTCACCTCAGCTCAGAGAGTGGGGGACTCCTGATAGAGTATATGGGCCCGGACCCCATGGCCCACATACTCAACGGCCCAAAAGACACCAGCAGGACACCCGCATCGTCCAGAGGCGCGCAACGTCCAAGAAAGAAGATATCGACTGGATCCTTGGGCAAAACCCAGGATCCGCATCGTCCATGGACCGCATCATCCGGACTTCGTCCAGGCAGAATGTATTTTTCACTGTATTTACTAAGTGTTGTACACAGCCCATTAGTGGCCTTATTTCGCCCAAAGAAGGCATGATTATTGTAATGGGCCTCCTAAGCCCAAGGCTAGGAGCCCAAGACCACATTTTTACCTATAAATAGACCCCAAGGGGCTAATTATAGGGGGTTCCAAGTTGAGAAATATAATTACTCACTTTCTCTCTCTAGCTCTCACTTCTCTCTAGAATTAATACGCTATCAGAGACCTTTTTCTTAATTTCCAAAAATGTGAGTAATGAGCACATTCTTTACTAATTAGCCCTTCCTTCCTAACTATTCATTGCACCGTAACTAATGCCTTCCGTAAGACACTTAAACGTAGCAATGCACTATCACAATTAATGTTTTTGTTAATTGAATATGGTTTCAATGACATCTGTAACCATGCACCAGTGACAAATGTTTTTTATCAAGTCTATGACAATTAATGTTTTTCTAATTTTAATATTATTTCTAAAGATAAATATTAAGATATGAAAATTGTATGACAAATGTTCTAGTGACCAACATCCCAGTTACTACTGCTTCAGTGACCACCGGCCCAATTTACTTTTACTGCTCCAGTGTCATCATCTCAGTTACTACCGCTCCAGTGACCACCGTTCCAATTACTACCATTCCAGTGACCACCGTCCCAGTTACTACCTTGATAGGAACTAAACTTTGAAAAGGAAAATAGCGTAGATATGAAGTACCGAAAACAGAAAACAATTGAGACTCTTCGAGTGGCCTCACACTCCCAATTCCCAGTCCCGATTTTCTGCCTCCGTTTATTCTCCCCCCTACCCTCTTTTATTCTATTTCTAATGGGCCAACCCACTTCATAAGCTATAGGGCCTGAAACCCTATTTTTGAGCATATAAAAATTACTTAATAAAATACTCAGTACTATTTATATTAGTACTAAGTCCGTATCATCACTCCCCCCTTTGAAAACCACCTTGTCCTCAAGGTGGATGATAAGAGATTGATCGGGTGTTTGGTTTCATGGAGTTTTCAGCTTCCTCCAATTCCGTTAGTGGATTTTCTGTTCCTTTCTCTTCTTTTGTATCTTCGATTAAGACAAATTGATAGTGTTTCATTCCACAAGCATGTTTTTTGCTCCACCTGTTTCCACATTTGAAGCATAGGCCTTTCTTGCTTCTTTCTTCTAACTCTTCTTGTGTCAACCTTTGACCTCCCTCTCATGTGGGGTTTAGTTTTGGTGCTTCCTTTGCGTTGATATGGGCAGAAACCTTCTCAGTCAGGTTGATATTGTTTTGATCAGTTCTCCACCAGTTCCCTTCTCTCAAATGTTGAGGCTTGGATACAGCCCCCCCTTTCTCTTTAGGGCCTGTTTGGATGGAGTGTTTGGAAGTGTTAGTAATGGAAGTGTTAGTAAGTGTTAGTAAGGGCTCGGAAGGGAAGGGAAGTGTAAGTGTTAGACATAATTTTACCTTGTTTGGGAGAGTCAAATGAATGAAGTGTTAATAATGGAAGTGTTAATAATTTTACCTTGAGGCAAAAGAAACGAGTAAAGAGAAGAGATGAAAAAACAAACCATCAGACCCGTGGGAAAGACATTCGAAGTGAAATGTCGAAGCATTTTATGTTTTTCGGGTAAATGAGAAGGGTAATAATTGTCCAACACCTCAAAACACTCCAAATCGTGGTGTTAAAAAAATGGACAATTGAGGTATTGGGAAGGTTATTATTAACACTTCCTAACCATTACTAACACTTCTTAACACCTCTGGATTTTTCTCCCAAACAAGTGTTAGCATCAACACTTACTAACACTTCCATTACTAAGGGAGTGTTTGCAACTGCTTCTGCTTAAAAAAAGCACTTTTGGAGATGTAAGGAAAAAGTGATTAGTAGTAAAAGTTGATAGTGTTTGAAAAAAAAGTGAATTTGAAAAGTAAAAGTTGGTAGTGTTTGGTAAAATAAGTGCTTTTTGTGTAATAGAAAAGGGAAAAGCACTTTTCACACGCAAGCCGAGAAAAAGTAAAAATTGGTAGGGTTTGGTAAATAAGTGCTTTTTTAAGCCAAAAGCTGAGAAGTGCTTTTTTAAGCAGTTGCAAACACTCCCTAACACTCCTCAACACTCAATCCAAACAGGCCGTTACATACTCCCTTATCTTCCTCCTTGCTTCCTCTTATTTTCAGAGCCGCATTTTTCTTTTCCAGGAGAAGTGCCCGATCCATGATCTCTGTCACACATTGAGTTGGATGCAATTTCAGTTCGGCTTTGATTTCATCCTTCAAGCCATTCATGAAAATACCCTTAAGCATCTCATTGTCAGTGTTCCTGTGGGGGGCTACGACCCGTTCGAATTTCTCCCTATACTCCATAACTGACCTGGTTTGCTTCACACTAAGCATCGGTCCATATGGGTTTTGAACCATCTCCGGTTGGAACCGTCGAATAACTGCGTCCTGGAAATTTTCCCAAGTACGAGCCGTAGTCCGTTCTTCCCACCATTGGAACCAATTTAAAGCCTTGTCCTCCATAGCCACCACCACCATTTCAATTTTCTCATTGTCTTTAACTTGATTCAACCGGAAAAATCTCTCTACCTTAATTATCCACCCATGTGCGTCCTCCCCATTAAAGACAGGGAAATCAACCTTCCTGCCCGTGCGAGCATAACATCGGTCTACAGCACCAGTTTCCGGAGTATGGGATGAAGCATGAGAACTGTCGGACTTACCTGTGGTATGCGACGAGTTCACACTTTCTTCCCGGCGATGTTGCTTAGACACCCGCGATCGTCCTCGCCTCCCCTGGCGATTACTGTGTAACATCATATTCCTCAGTTCGTCCACCGTTGCGCGCAGACCCAGCAGTTCGTCCACGGTGGTTTTCACTTCCGCTAGGGTTTGTTCGATGCTTTCTACACGTTGCTCCATTATCGATCGAGTCACGACCATGCGCAGGAATAACGATCGTCAATGGCTCTGATACCAATGATAGGAACTAAACTTTGAAAAGGAAAATAGCCTAGATATGAAGTACTGAAAACGGAAAACAATTGAGACTCTTCGAGTGGCCTCACACTCCCAATTCCCAGTCCCGATTTTCTGCCTCCGTTTATTCTCCCCCCTACCCCCTTTTATTCTATTTCTAATGGGCCAACCCACTTCAATAAGCTATAGGGCCTGAAACCCTATTTTTGAGCATATAAAAATTACTTAATAAAATACTCAGTACTATTTATATTAATATACTAAGTCCGTATCATACCTTTTCAGGGACTACAGTCCCAGTCACTATCGCTCCAGTGACTACCGTCTCAGTTACTATCGCTTCAATAACTACCATCCCGTTATTATCGCTCCAATGACTACCGTTTCAGTTATTATTCTCTAATGACCTTCTCTCAATTATTACCGCTCTAATGATCACCTCTCAGTTACTACCGCTCCAATGACTACCGTCACAATTACTACCATTGCCACAGTGACCAACCAGGACAGTGACCACCGCCCAATGACCACCGGTTACAGTGATTATCCCCGCCCCAGTAACTAGTGTCGATTACAGTGACCTATTCTTTTCGAGGAGCCACCACTTCATTGATCCGTCACTAGACATAGTCATACTGACCAATCATCAATAGTGACCAGTCTGCCACTATTGAGTCACCAAACCACTAGTGGAATGTACAATCCCGACGCCACCTTGCAGACACCCCGAGTGCCTCAGTGACCAGCCACGTCCCTCCTCCACCAGTCCAGCTCCCACCCCACCCTTCCACCAGTCTTCCCACAGCCCCACAAGTTAAGGCCTTAGTCATGCCATAGCCCCCAACCGCCAGCCCACCCAGCAACGCCGCACCCAGCCCCATAAACCACGCCCTAGCTTCCAGCCTTGCCCCCCTGCCACCTCCTCACCCCTACCAACCTGAAGTGAAATCAATTTGTAGCAATCATTGAAACAAAATCATCAACTCCCTGTTCCACTGATTTTGTACTCATCGCATATGCTTTCTATCTGTTTCTAAATCAATTAACTGGAAATAAAAGCTTAGTTGCCAGCAAAACGTCCGGTCCACCGCCCACACGTCACCCTCTCACACCTCACGGATCTGGCCATTATTCTCCATGCGCGAACGGAAAGAAGACGAAGGATGGAATCCGTTTGGAGAAGGTCGAAGCCACGGAAGAAGAAGACAATTTCGATTAATAGAGGCAAACTTCGAGCGATGGACTTCGACCTGAGCTGCAACAGACGTGGAGTGTGATGGAAGAATGGCGGTGTGGGACGGCGAGGTAGGGCGGAGACGAGGACGGCGAGGCAGGGAGGCGGCAAGCGAGACAGGGTGGATGTCGATGCCGAATTGTTTGATGTTCAAGAGAGATGCTGGGATAGGTTTATTAGGCCAAGGATATTTAAGTCAATTGATGTATCTTTAGTTAGTTTTTTGTCCAAACGAATTTTAATCCTATTTTTGTCTAATAAAAAGATGGAGGTCATCTTTTTGTCATTCTTTCATATAAAAATATACATTATGAAACCTAAAAACTTTCTGCGGCTCACATATTCCCTTTTCGGAAACTCGGAAACTTCAAATTCGCATTTTGAGTTGTTTCTGTAATCCAAAAGAATTCAGGTACCCGTTTCTTTAAATATTTAGCATTTCTTTTTATGGGATTTTTTAATAGAAAATAGTGTGACATTTTCCGAGTAACATTGTGACATTCATAATGCATCGCATTGCTAGAAGTTTAATGCATTGCATTGCTAGAAATGTAATGCATTTTATGTTTAATTATGTACTAATGTGCAATGATTTCTGAATTTGAACATGTAGAATGTATTTATGTTACGGGCAGCTTGTGTGCAAGATCTCGTCACAGGCCTTCGGGTGAGTGGGAGGGTAGACTGAGCTTTGGAAGGGTTGGCTATGTTTACTGTTTGGGCAGAAAACTAAGAAGAATATAATTATGCAAACTTTTATAAGTTGGAATTTTTGTTGAGAATTCCAGAAACTCCCTCAGACTTTTCTTGCTAAAAACTTGCATGCTTTTTCCCTGCATTCAACTGGCCTTTAAATAGGCTTTACAGAGCTTGGAAAATAAAATAAAGAAAACAATTAAACAGAAAACAATAATTCAAAGATTGCAATCAGAAAATGACATCTCAAATCTCTAAGGATCTCAAATCCCTGACAGTGACATGTCTATCAGATTTGTCTGATTTATTTGTCTCCCAGATTTGTTTGATTTTATTTGTCTTCCAAATCAGTTTGATTTGCCATTGTGATTTGTTGACTTTTATCTTTCTTTCTTTTACGGTGATACTGACGCCCTGTGAATGCATCAATTTATTACAAAGAATGGCACAAATATTACTTCCTCGCTTCACCACTATCATTAGCATCATTACCATAGTGCCGCAAAGGCTCCCACCTATAGTGGTCGGATGTACGCAGTCTTACCCCTACCCTCAAGCACAAAAGACTGTTTCCAGATGACCCATAGTGACGACGGCTGCTTTATAACAAAGAAGCCCATATAGTTTAGTGAACCATTTTGCTACATTCCATCATATTCCCAAGCCAAAAAGTAGTGAGTCTTTGGCTCCATTGCAAATGATGGAAATTTGTTTGGACAAAAAAGTGAGTAAAATGTAAAGCTGGCTTAAATGCCTATGATTCTAATAAACCATCCGTCACAGTGATGATGTTCAAAGCTCGTTCATCTGCTTCAGGTATCAACTCCATACATCACCGTTGCTTCACCACTCCACCTCCGTCGCAAAACCACCATCTCCGTTAGGCCGGTCAAATCTTGAGACGTCATGACCTCGTTCCCAGCTCTCCATTCCATTCCAATACTAGCCAGCCATATCCATTAAGCTGGAAGACCAGATATGTTGACGAGCGTTGATGGTGCATCGATTCGCGTTCGCACCAATCCCTTCCTCCGCCACTCCCTTTCTTGTCGTCAACCTTTCATCTTCTCCTTTATTCTGTCCGCAAACATCCTCCACACTCCCATTAATAAAGCCCAACCAGAGACATAGATCTAGATCTGAAGCTCCTAGGTCGTGTTCTTCACGCCGGCACCTAGGGTTTCAGACTAAGGGTCGGAAGCGGAGCAAAAATAACTGTGAATGCCGAGGAAAGGGTGGTGCAGTGGGGCGTTGTTTGGGATGGGTAAGGGCGGTGATGGGATGGAGGTAGGGTTGTTCAAGACTGTAAGGGCGGTGATGTGTGTCGATTCTGTGGCAGCGGCTGATACGGACCTAAAGTTATGGCGAGAGAATTACTAGAAATAATATTGAATATTTTAATAAGCTGTAATAAGGAAGTGGGCTGGGCCCTATCATTAGTAAGATTGAGGGGAAGCCTCATTGGAAAAGAATAAATAGAAGGAATAGAATAGGAAGAGGGCAATCTGGATTTGAGTAAGAATTGGGATCTGGGGGAAGGTCTCTCGAAGCGCCTCGTCTGTATCTTCTTCTTCATTTCCACGCTTTACCTCAATAATAGCAATCAATTTACAGTCACAAAATTAGGGTCGTATCATTGGTATCAGAGCACTCCTCTGGATCGATCATCATCATCAACGAGCTGGATAGATGGATGAATTCTATGTGTCACCCCGAATAGAGTAAAGTATGGACAACATTGAGCGTCATGTGAAGGAGATGTGGACTAAGATGGACGAGTCTCTGGACAGGATGCGCGACGGTTCGCGTTATATTTGTCGCAGGCGACCTAGAGGCCGATTGTTAGAGACCTCTAACTATTCAGAGATTACAGAAGCTAATATCAGGAAACAAGAGAAATCTTTATTGAAGGAGATGATGAACAGTAACAAGTACAAAGGCCGAAGCCCCCAAAGCCGAAGCCCCAAAAGATAGAGATGTTCAGTCTCGTATCCTCCCCAGTTCCAAGACCAAATGTCTAAGAGCCTCCCACTAACTCCCCTTTCCCGTCTATTTATACTACAATATTCATGTACCCTTATTACTCATATTATTATTATTATTCTAATAATAGTCTAATACTCTAATAGGCTGGTTCCTATCAATACTCCCTCCCTAAACATCCACCTTGCCCTCAAGGTGGGTGATAGGAAACAGCCACAATCTTCTGCTTCTTCTTCTTCTTCCTTGCTCCTCTTTCTTCCCAATACATGACTGTAGGTTGGTCAAGGAGTTTCCATTCTTGAATCTTCATCCTCACTTCTAGCAAAAACAGCACTAGATCCTCTCCCTTCAAAGCATCCATACTATTCAGGTGGTTATGTTCTGTTAGAGACCTCTAACTATTCAGAGATTACAGAAGCTAATATCAAGAAACAAGAGAAATCTTTATTGAAGGAGATGATGAACAGTAACAAATAAAAAGGCCGAAGCCCCCAAAGCCGAAGCCCCAAAAGATAGAGATGTTCAGTCTCGTATCCTTCCCGGTCCCAAGACCAAATGTCTAAAAGCCTCCCACTAACTCCCCTTTCCCGTCTATTTATACTACAATATTCATGTACCCTTATTACTCATATTATTATTATTATTATTCTAATAATAGTCTAATACTCTAATAGGCTGGTTCCTATCATGTTCCATTTGCTAATACTGATCTTCATTCATCACCTTCTGCTCAATATTCCATTTGCTAGTAGCTCTTGCTTCAGAGTATAATGCAAGTCCTCGGTTTTCAGTTGCTTCACTCCTTGGGATTTTAGCTTCTGATATGTATACTCTGTGACATGTCATGAGTGACATTTCTTACAGAATTGAAACTCTTGATATACCTTGATCATTGCCCACCATCACATAGCAATATCTAATATCATGGTCTGCATTCTTACCACCTGGGTGATAAGAAATAACCTCTCCTTTACGAAAATAGGACCATGAACTCCAACCATAATACAGAGTCCTTGGGTTCAGTTTCAAGACATCATAGGTAAAATTATCCACCAAGTCATCCTTAGAAAGTATTGTCCACACCAGTGGTTCCGGGTGGATGACCAACGAATAGCAACTCGTGTTTTCAGTGCCAGATTCCCATACCTGAGTGGTTGACTGAACTTCAAAAAGAATCTCTTTTCCAATAGTCAGCATATTGAAAGAACCAGGAACATTCAATTTTTGTTGTTGATGCTGGAAGATGGAAGAGTCCAGATACGAGCCGACAAAGTCCCTGTAAATGCCATTCACGAGTACAATGGACATAGAAGATGGGCTTCTAGCCACAGAATAAGAATTTGCCACAGCAGAATCATCAAACTGATAGTCTAAGCCTACACCTCCTATAATGGCCTCAGGGAAACGACCAGGATTGAGATCTTTAACAAACATCAGATACATGACAACTCCAACACCAGAAACATATCCCTCATACTCTGTAATATTCCCAGAAAATTCTCCTTCCAACCCATTTTGATTATCTATCATCGAAGTAACACCCTCACATCCGAATCTATCAAACTTGTTCAATGACTTCAGCCCTTCCAAAGCAATGTGTAATATATCACAGTCCATCATTACAGATTTTAAAACATTAAGCCAGTTCCTCTCCTGTACAAACCCAAAAGTCAATGTGGACTTGACCACACAAACATCACTATCACATACCATCAGAATGTCAGCTTCGCTATTTTCTGAAACTGTTGGTGCCACTTCGCTATAGTCCCTGTTAATCCTTTTCCTGATGCGGCTATGGTTATAGATTCTGAAACAGATGATTCATGTGGGCATGTTGACACTCGCACACTGGGATTTATGGCTTGCAATGTCATCTGCAAATCAAGAGACAAGTCTGGCGCAGGGTAAGAATCTACTTGCGATAACGATAGAAGATGCTCGGTTGGCAAGGACGAACTGAGAAAACAATTCGCGACTGCGAACTAGGGAATTCTTGTGACTGAGATGGAGCTTTGCTTTTCGAATTCACGCAGCGACGTACCTTCCTCGATCGTCCTCGCCAGTTATGTTGTTTGCTCTTCTCACGCTTCTCCTTATCCAGGCTGTAACGTTTCTCTTTCTCAGGTTTAGAACTCTTCTCTTCTTCAGGCTTGAGCGTTTCTCTTTCTCCGGTTTAGAACTTTTCTCCTTCTCCAGGTTTGAGCGTTTCTCTTTCTCCAGTTTTGGGCGTTTTTCTTTCTCCGATTTTAAGCTCTTCTCCTTCTCCATTTTTCCGCGCTCCATCGTTTCCGCGAGTTTCCCCAATTTTCCGCGCGGATCCTTTAGCAAATGCGGAACAATTATCGGCTCCTTCTGTGACTTTCGCGACTGCGATGGTTTATCAGAACGCTGATTGTTTCTTAGCATGCTTAATTTGCGTATCTCTTCGCGCAACTTCTCCATCTTTTGCTCCCAAGTTTCCATCGTTCCTGCCATGTACACGACTACAGGTAGGAAGATCGTTTTTATCTGATACCAATGTTAGAGACCTCTAACTATGTTAGAGAAATCTTTATTGAAAGAGATAATGAACAGTAACAAGTACAAAGCCGAAGCCCCCAAAGCCGAAGCCCCAAAAGATAGAGATGTTCAGTCTCGTATCCTTCCCAGTCCCAAGACCAAATGTCTAAAAGCCTCCCACTAACTCCCCTTTCCCGTCTATTTATACTACAATATTCATGTACCCTTATTACTCATATTATTATTATTATTATTATTATTCTAATAATAGTCTAATACTCTAATAGGCTGGTACCTATCACCGATCGTGGGCAGGTAGGAGCCGTCGACCCTCGGAAACGAAGGACTCAGCATCGTCGTTTAGCACTTTTACTAGTTCGCAGTCGCGAACGATTTCTCCCAGTTCGCAGTCATGAACAACTTCTCCCAGTTCGCAGTTGCGAACCGTGTCTTTCAGTCCGCCATCGCAAACAGATTCTCAACATTCGTCAACGCTAGCAGTTCCTCACAGTACGTCGCTAGCCGCGTCTCACAGTGCGTCGTCATCAACAGCTTCTTCCAGTTCGCCAGTTTCGCCGCAGACAACATCTCCCAGGCCTCAGGTTTTGTCGCAAACAGATCTCCCCTGATCGCAGGTTTCTTCAATTGCTATCAGCTCGTGTCAAAGTGTGACGCTCTCGGTTGTCCCGGGTAAATTAGTAAGTTTACTGCTCATTAGTAACATTTTTGGAAATTTAAAAATTGTCACTTTTTTGTCCACATTATCCATTTATTAGTAATATTCATGTCAAAACCCCAATTTATTATTGCCTTACTAAATAAGTTATATGAAAAAAAAATGCATATTGATAAATGAAAAACACGTGTACATATATATCCGTATATGTTTTAATATTTAGAGGTCTCCCCTTATATGTTTTAATATTTAGAGGTCTCCCCCATCTTCGTGTCCTATATATTTTCGGGAAGAAATTCCACTTATGGTTCTTTGAGATTTGCACCAATTCCACGATTAGTCCTCGTCTTTTACTTTATCCATTTTTTGTACCTGACTATTGTTTTCTTGACCATATATAGTCCTTTTCCGGTAGTAAAAATACCCAGAGATGGACCGAAAATGGTCAAGAAAACAATAGTCAGGTACCAAAAATGGATAAAGTGAAAGACGAGGACTAAATATGGAAATGACACAAAACTCGGAGGACCTAAAGTGGAATTAATTCTGTTTTCGGAAACACGATTCTCGTATTTCCAATTATGTTATATACCCATCAACACTAAATTTCAAAATATGCTCAATTGTCATATTATATTATTGTCTAAATAATTGCGTCATTTTTCAACGAGAAGTTTAAGCCGGGACGGAGGTAGTACTTGTTATTTGGCATAATTAAGACTGTCAATTATGTTGTTCTTTTAAAAGATTTTTAAGGATGTTTTTAAATAAACGTCAAAATAGAATGAAATAATATTTAAAGAGAAAGATTATGTGTATGTACTACAAAAGTCATAACGAGTTCCCGCAGTTACAAGATTATCATAGGGACAAGTCCCTATCAAATTCCGATATGTTAGCGGTTCGCTCTCCTGGGATGTTGGAGTAGCACCAATGAGTATATGTCACAAGCCCAAAGTCAAAATCAGCCGCTTAAAGTTAATTGAGATCTCTTTCAGAAAAATTTTCCAAAGGTTATTTGAAAAGTTACTTAAGCGCTTTTTTAGATATCTTCATAAACTATTCCAAATACTGGTTTTGGAAAACTTTTTTTAGATCTCTTTAGAAGCAATTTCAGCGAGTACTTTAAAAAGTATGAATTTTTATATGAATATTTTTTACTTTCCTCTCAACCCATAAATCAAACGTGTTATGTGTTTGGGACCCATTTACAATTGAGCATGGGTGATCAATTGTTGTCCTTAATTTCCTTTAGTAGAACATTTATGTGGTATCGAATCCAAATGGAAGAGATGAAATATATCAATTTATCTTTTGGCAGCAAACCTTAAAGAAGAAGAATGAGGATATAAAAAGCACGGTGTGTACCTGCAACTTAGATAGCTCCTCAAGGAATTCTGGAGGACATAAATCAGGTCGGGTGGATAATCCCTGTCCGATTTTAACAAAAGTAGGACCTAAACTAGTGAAAATCTGCCTCAACTCAACTGCACGCAGTCTTCTGTTTTGGTTGAGATGGCCGTTCAATTTGTCCAGCCACAGTTTTAAGGCAAATGAACATAGTCCAAGTAGTATCTCGAATGCTCTGCTCACTGTCTATTATCAAAGTCCAACGATAAAAGCCAAATGTTATCAAGAGTTCTGCACAATACCAAATGCCAATAATTCAGAAGAAAAGGGGCGCAAACAGGGATGGATTTTGGGAGGAACGCATGGGGCGGCCACCCCTTGGGCTCTCAATTTTTTCTATTATATATGTAATATTTTTATAAAACTTTATACTTTAATTAGATATATACATGTTCACCTCATTTATCTTTTAGTTTTCAAAATTAATTTATAGCCTTACATAAAATAATACTTAATACGAGATGTAAAAGAATCCTGGTTTTGTAATGTTTAATTTATCTT
Source organism: Cuscuta epithymum (assembly GCA_945859915.1). Classification (NCBI taxonomy): domain Eukaryota; kingdom Viridiplantae; phylum Streptophyta; class Magnoliopsida; order Solanales; family Convolvulaceae; genus Cuscuta; species Cuscuta epithymum. The sequence goes on from CAMAPF010001142.1 coordinate 874,260, forward strand.
TATTAGATCATTAGTACTCGATTTTGTAAATCATCAAACTATACTAAATGCAAGACAAACTGGTTAAAAAGTTTTTAGATAATGTGTAGTGAATCCAAAATTTGAATGTTTATGTGACATTAAAATTACAAAATTCATTTAGTTCTGACTTTTTAAAAAGAATTCATATCACAAATAATAATAAAAATAAATTATTCTAGAACTACATTCATTTCAATTTTTTAGCATAAAAAATTAATTCATTATTCTGGATGTGTACCTTTTAGATTCTTTATCTTCAGATAATTTGATAAAATTTTAACCTGTTTATTATCAAATATTTTCCCCTTGATTTGTCATTTCTTAGGCTTTAATGCAACATTACTTTTTCTAGATCACTACAATTATAAAATCTAAGTTATTTTCTCATTGTGTAAATCTTTTATCCTTTAAATGTTACCTATGTGCTAATGTGCTAATGAGTTTGTTTTTTTAAATAAAAAATAGACAGAACCTACATTATCCAAAAAGAAATGCACCTTACATCTTGGATCCATCCCTTAGGGACAAACTTATCTATGTTGAAGTGAAAGAGTTATGATGTTTGGGACTTTCCTACCTTGATGGGTCGAGAGCCATACTTGCTGAACAATAGTTGGGGGCTATAAACTGAAGCATTTGCTGCACGCGCCACTGCACTAGCTTCAGCTTGCATATCGTCGGCTAGATCACAGCTAGAACGAAGGGGGGAGGAGGTGACCTCACTTCGTTGCAGAGATTGCAATGAAACATTGCCATTGTCAGATGACCGATCTCTGATGGCGGGCACCTTTCTGGGTCTAGCCTCCACCGCGGTTGCTCGCAAAAGTTCTCTTTTTTTCAGTCTCCTCTTCTTCTGCTCCCAGAAATGAGTGGGTGGACCTGAAATCCTAGCAATACCATCCCATGCCGGTAGAGTAAATGGATGAGCGGCGTTCAAAGATGCTGCAATGGAACACATCCCGTCGCTGGCCAAAATCCCAATCTATCATTATATAAAAGCAAAATGTTTTGTGAAGAGTATACCTGCCCAAACATCCTCATAATATAGAGCAGCACGCGGGTCCACCAAATAAAAGCCTCAAAAGTAGAAATATTAAACAGAATACAATATACTTACTTAAAAACCATATCAGCTACAGTGGGGACTTTTAATACAAAGAACTAAAATTAAATAATAAAGAAAACATATACAGTAAAAGCATTGATGAAAGTTAATCAATGAACACACTATAAACTATCCCAATCAAGTCCCGACAACCTGTTTCGTGGAGAATGTGTACAAATATAGATACAAATATAAAATATAATTAAATTTGTAAAAAATACAGCCCATCAAATCTAGCCAGCCTATTCATTGGGACAGGTGTGTTTTCAGCGATAAAATATCGCCAACCTATTCATTGGTACAAGTGTATTTTTAGCCAATCAAATCTCGCCAACCTGTTATGGACATGTGTACTTTCTTTTAAAAAGATCATTCATTTTTCTATAACTAAGACTCCCTTCGTCCCTATTTAAAGTTCCCACTTTGATTTGCACTCATATTAAGGAAATGACACTATTTGGCACTGTTTTGACACTGTTTGGCACTATTTGACACTCTTTGGCACTGTTTAGCACTGTTTGGTTTACCAAATAAGGAAAGAGGCCTTTTTAAGGGACATCCAGAATAGGAAAGTGGGAACTTTAAATAGGGACGGAGGGAGTACTACATAGCAAACACTTTCCAAATGAATACAACTCAATCCTTCTACCTCTTATTAACCTCTTTTTCATTCTCGGTCTGCAATATGAGAAATATCGTCTACGTGTGAGACTGTGAGTGTTGTGTAAACCTGTTATTTTTTTAGCTTATACTAACAAAAAAATGTATGTTTTCTATAATGAATGATTTTTAGATGTTTCAAGTTAAGGATAAAGAACTACTTTTGATTGAATGTTAATGAAATGGTTAAACTAACTAAATCCACAACTAAGAGAAGCTCTGTTTCTATCTCTGGTGAGGTTAAAAAGTACTTTAGTTGTATAGTTAAAATTGGTCTTTCATGTGTAGCAATTAGCAAAGCTCACATACAAATGTTAACTTATACATGTATTAGACAACTAACTTGATTCATAGTTGATTTTTGTTTCACTGAGAAGGCATATATATAGAATGATTTAGAGGTCAAATATTTTGATAACAATCTTGCAGAAGGCATGTTTCAAGAAATAGAACACAAATTTAACATTAAAAAATATAGTTTAAGTGGGCTGAATTTTCAAAAAAAAAAAAAAAATACAGCAGGACTTTAGTACGATTTCCACTTACAGTTAGTTCATGTGTGTGTACAGTAAGGAGAGTTAAATTAATTAGATAGGTTTGCTCCTTAATTATAGAAAAATCATACTCCGTATATACGGAGAAGTATTTATGTTAGTTTTTTTCATTAGTTATTGTAAAACAGTTAATTTAGTTGAAATGTATGTATAATGAGAAAGTGAGAATAGTATGTAAAGAATAACAGTCTGTTTGATTTAGGGTGATAAAAACTCAACAACTAGCATTTATTTGTTTGTGTGAGATGAGGATCGAAAAACATTACATTTTGGGGTTCAATACTGTCTCGATTTAAACGTTGAGTTATACTACAGGTATTAGTTAGTTACAATTACTCTTAATTGCGGGAACCCCAATTTTAATAATAAGGATAAATAGTTAGTTCACATGTGTAAATTAAGGACAGAATGTTAAGGAATAACACTCATATTTGAGCATCGAGTTGAAGTCAAAAACAGAAAATGTCCAGCGCACAGATGGTTACCCAAAATTGATACTGATAGCATTTAAAAATAATGAATAAAAAACAAGAAACATATTTTCTTAATAAAATTAAAGCTTAACTTTAATGCCCGTCAAGCTGTTCGTGAGTAAGAATCCTCGCTCGATATCATCATAGAAGAATGGAACATGAAATCAGTACCAGGCCTTTGGATTTTAGGATAGATTGGTGTGAAACATAAACATGCACTTAAGGAATAAATTCATATGAAAACCTACCTCTCTGGAGATTCCGCTACTGAACCGATGAAAGATCTTCTGTACTTCGCGAATTTCTGTTGTAGATCGACGAACGTGGTTCAATAGTAGATGAGATCTGTTTATCTCATTGGCAGTGAAGAGGCTAGCGGGGTATCCATGGAAGCGGGTACAAAATCTCTGCAGGTGTGGGATCGGAGGGTGACGAACCTGCGATGGTAGATCGAAGGACATGGGATGTTTTTAGAGCCTCACCAATGCAACGGTGCATTGGAGATGATGTGGCAAGTGCAACTCAATGGAAAAAGTCTATTTGATTTATGGACCAGTTTTCTTAAAAATGATAGGGTTCATTCAAGTTGTGCTCCAATGTAAATAAATAAATAAATAAATAAATAAATAAATAAATAAATAAATAAATAAATAAATAAATAAATAAATAAATAAATAAATAAATAAATAAATAAATAAATAAATAAATAAATAAATAAATAAATAAATAAATAAAGTGAGTGCTCCAATGCACCGGTTTTCTTAAAAGACGATAGAGTCCATTCAAGTTGTGCTCCAATGCAAATAAATAAATAAAGTGAGTGCACTCCCATCAAAGCCTCCAAAGTGAGACCAAGGTCCATATATGGACCTCATGCTAGACCTTGTCTCTTTTTTGTGATTGTCAACTAAGCATGACCATGTCCATTTCTTTTTACATTGGAAACTACATTTGCAAACAAAGAGTCTATTGGCTTATGTGGAATAGCAATCCACCTCCACATTGGAGATGCTCTTAAAGGGCATGTTTGGAATGGATCGGGAAAATTGTTAGTAATGGAAGTATTAATAATTAAAGTATCCGAAATGGAAAATGAGTGTAAGTGTAAAACATAAATTTATCTTGTTTGAGAGAGAGAAAAATGAAGTGTTGATAACGGAAGTGTTTTAAGATAAATTAACAATAATGTCCTCATTTAAATCCAAAATATAGTGTTTTATGATCTGATTCGTTTTTAAACTTAACTAGCGTTGATTGGTAAACTATAAATTGCGCATGTACTGGAGAGTACACAACAATATCCATTCCAATGCAAAGAAAAACATACTTGTGAGAAAATTTCCGGATTCTCGATAAACTTTGAATTCCAAAAAGAATTTCAGAAGCAATATAATTTCAGTTTGAAAAATCAGTACCAAATGGATAACACAAACAAAGAAGAAGCACGAGGCTCGGCAGGGCACCTTGAGCAACGGAGCAGACATCATCTTCTTTTCAGTGGGCTTGCTTATTGGGAGTTAAACCAATCAGTATAGCTTAGCTGCCTCGATGAAGAAAACCACCGAACATTCTTTTAGCGAAGACGAGGATAGCTACAGGGGTAAGATTTGTCCAACACTCCAAAACACTCCAATTTGGGGTGTTTAAAAAAGTCACGGTGTTAGGGAGGTTTCCCCTAACACTTTTAAACACCTGCTAACACTCCAATTTTTTTAAAAAATTTCTCCCAAACAAGTGTTAAGACTGACACCCTTCAACACTTCCATTATTAACACTCTTCAACACTCAATCCAAATAGGATGTATGCATTAGGTCATGAGTACTACTAATAGGATAAGTATAGACATAAAAGTGACCTAATTTATTAGAGATTTCCAAAAAAGAGACCATCAACGTGGATAAGTGAAAATTGTAAACGGCATTTACCAAATACACCCCTATTTATACCAGACTGGAAGCATTGTCGACAATCCTCAGAACTCCCATAACCGAATCAGAAAGAAGAGTATATCACTGGAATTAAGATCGGGGACTCGAAATCCATTGAAGATCTAAATGGCCGGTGTATAGATAGTATATCGCTGGAATCAAGGAGAAGAATCAACGTCATTTAGAAGGTATAAATCACTGATGAACACAAGAGGGGGGAGTGAATTGTGTGTGTGTGGAACCGTGGCAGTTTTTCACCAAGTTCTAGTGTGAGGTAAAGGGAATTGCGAAATAGTAAAGTGCACAATGATTTAACGAGGAAAAATCCCTTGGCTCAAAGGGATTAAAAAACCTCGACCTCCCTCGGAGGATTTTAACAACTTCACTAAAAAGCCTTTGAATGATTACAAGGGAAACTCTCCTAGTCTACCCTTGAGCCACCCTAACTATATCCTCTCTAGGAAAAGTTACGCTTCTCTACCTTGCGGGTAAAGAGCCTCTCAGCTTTACAACAAAGCTCTCACAACACACGTTACCCAACCCGAGAAAGCTACACTTAACTAATCCTCAATAACCCAATTACAATATAAGAAGGGAATGAGAACTCTATCTAGAACTCAGTGTGAGCAGTTTCAGGTGCCTTGGACTTAGTATTTCTCTCGAGTATCTTTCTTGATATTTTCTCGGTCAAGCACACCACTTTTTCTCTAGCTGCTTCGATTATATAAGCTCTCTTGGGCTGAGTCTGTTGGAGCTTTCCTTGTATAAAAGATTCTTGCCTTGTTGTATTTTGAAAAGCTTCCCATCTTGAGAGCTAGATCCTTATCCGTGCATAGAGATTGATTTGCTCAAAAATAATTCACTTAGCACAATTAGAAAAGCTATGGTCAACATCCCAAAAAGTATGCATTTAATATTTTTAATAAGAAAGCTTTTTGTATCAATCTTAAAAGGTATTGTCCACTAATAGCAGGGGAACTTTCTAAGCAAGCTACTATCATTTCTTAACAACGCAATGATGCACTGGCCAAGTAAAAACAATTTCCTTTTCAAAGTGGATTTGATCATTAAGGATCCTTTCCATTTAATTAGTCTTTTACCTAATGATGACTTTTCAAATAAAGGAGTACATATTATGCTATGGTCACCGAGGATTCCTTCCATATAAAAGTCAATAGAGTAAAGGGTCAGTTTGGTCCTCGAAGTTGCAAAAAAGGCGTCAAATAAGTCCTTATATAGAAGATTCTGTCCGGACGTGCCATTTGAGGTGGCTCCCGGTGGAATTTTGTGATAAATTTTTTTGAGCATCTTATTCATTAAGTCTAGTTTACTCATACCAAATTTCAGCTAAAAATTCAATCGGGAAGACATTCAAATGAATTCTTGAAGATAACAGCGTTTTTAACGGCACAGTTATCTTCAAGAATTCATTTGAATGTCTTCCCGATTGAATTTTTATCTGAAATTTGGTATGAGTAAACTAGACGTAATGAATAAGATGCTAAAAAAATTTCATAAAAAAATTCCACCGGGAGCCACCTCAAATGGCACGTCCGGACAGAATCTTCTATATAAGGACTTAATTGACCCCTTTTTTGCAACTTCGAGTACCAAACTGACCCTTATCCCAAAGTCAATATATGCGACCACAATTCAAATAATGTTACGTGAATTATGCAGGCATCATATTCTAATTACGTAGTCATAAATGACTTAATCAGAACTAAGAGTAGTCCTAGTCTTTGTTCCTGCATGGTTAGTTATCAACAAAACATATATGTCCGTTGTAGGATAGTTCCGGGTTCAGATCTACGGCTTGCTCCAAAGCATGACTTATCTTCCTTTCCTGCAATCATTTATAGACCAAAAGTAACACTAGTCGTTTGTCATCAACAAAACAATATGTTCCAACAATCACGGTCATCAATAGGGATAAAATATTTGAATTTGTACTAAACGATTTTGATTTATTCGAAATTAAGTTATTATCTGTCTTTGAGTGTTAATATTTTGATCGTGAGCTTTTAAAGTTGTTAGTAATGGCAGTTGGTAACTGTTAATGTTGCAACTGACAGGCAATTTTAACTTCATCCCTACGATCAGGCTTGATATTACTATATCAAAAGCATAAGTTTAGGGTTTAGGGTTTAGGAATTAGGGTTTAGGTTTTAGGGTTTAGGGTTTAGGGTTTAGGGTTTAGGGTTTAAGGATTAGGGATTAGGGATTAGGGATTAGGGTTTAGGGTTTAGGGATTAGGGTTTAGGGATTAGGGTTTAGGGATTAGGGTTCAGGGTTTAGGGCTTAGGGTTTAGGGTTTAGGATTTATGTTAAAGGGTTTAGGGTTTAGGGTTTAGGGTTCAGGGTTTAGGGTTTGGGATTCGGGGTTCGGGGTTTGAGGTTCGGGGTTGGGGGTTGGGGGTTTGGGGTTTGGGGTTTAGGGTTTCGGGTTTGGGGGTTTGGGATTTGGGGTTTGGGGTTAGGGGTTAGGGGTTTGGGGTTCCGGGTTCGGGGTTCGGGGTTCGGGGTTCGGGGTTCCAGGTTCAGGGTTCGGGGTTCGGGGTTCGGGGTTCGGGGATCGGGGTTGGGGGTTTGGGGTTTAGGGTTTCGGGTTTGGGGTTTGGGGTTTGGGGTTTGGGGTTTGGGGTTTGGTGTTTCGGGTTTGGGGTTTGGGGTTAGGGGTTAGGGGTTCGGGGTTCGTGGTCTGGGGTTCGGAGTTCGGGGTTAGGGGTTAGGGGTTAGGGGTTAGGGGTTTGGGGTTAGGGGTTAGGGGTTAGGGTTTAGGGGTTAGGGGTTAGGGTTTAGGGTTTAGGGTTTAGGGTTTAGGGTTTAGGGTTTAGGGTTTAGGGTTTAGGGTGGTTTAGGGTTTAGCGTTTAGGGTTTAGGGTTTAGGGTTTAGGGTGGTTTAGGGTTTAGCGTTTCAAGTTTAGGGTTTAGGGTTTAGGGTTTAGGGTTTCGGGTTAGGGGTTAGGGGTTAGGGGTTAGGGGTTAGGGTTTAGGGTTTAGGGTTTAGGGTTTAGGGTTTAGGGTTTAGGGTTTAGGGTTTAGGGTTTAGGGTTTAGGGTTTAGGGTTTAGGGTTTAGGGTTTAGGGGTTAGGGGTTTAGGGGTTTAGGGGTTTAGGGTTTAGGGTTTACACTACAAGAAAAATTAGTTATAGAGACAACTCTTCGAAACAAACTGTCTCTAAAAGACTCTTTTAGCATCATACAAATCCCGGTTGCCTCTAAAGTTATAAGCTCTAGATATATTTGAGGCAACTATAAATTACTTGACTCAGAAAGTAGTATTTGGAGCAATTTTTTTGAGCTGCCTCTAAAAACCTGTTACAGAAGTGTAGTTGACTCTAAAACTTTTGATTCTAAATAATTAGAGACAACGTTATGGGGCAAATCATTTTTTTTTGTCCTCGAAAAGGTGCAATTAGTGACACTTTATAGCTGTTGCCTCTAAAGTCTCCAAATTTCAAAATTTAAGTTTTCTTAATCCATTTAATATTAGGTACGAAGTACTTGTATATGTGTTTACTAATAAATTGTTTCTCAAAAAATGGGCTTGTTATGTTTCGGTCCAGGGATTACACTTAACCCACGAAAATTTTCCTAAAACTTGTGCCGCCTTCATTAATTTTTACATTCCCGGTTCTTTTCCATACATTCCCGCTTCGACTAAATTTAGCCCCAAATTTTTGCCGCCTCTTGTTTCACAAAAATGACCTAATCCAGAGCATCCTCACGGATCAATCTTACATCCATCAGTCTAGCAAGGCTGGCGAAAAGAGCAATCGACAAGTTATTTCTCTGTGCGAACAACTCTTCCTTAAGCTAGGCTAATGGGTCTCGTCTTCACCTGCTTCGAGCCTTCTCAGTGTCTTCTTCATCAACGGGTAAGTATAACCATCATCACTTTGGATTGAAATTGTATATACGTTGATATTGTTTTAAAGACTGGTTGATTGAGAATGTACTTTACCTAAGGATTTCAATAGAGGTTCTCCTAGGGTCATCGTTCAACTCAGCGGCGGAACCATGGGGGTGAGCAGGTGCCGCCGCCCCCGTTCGCCGGAGTAATCTAGGTATAATTTTTCCAGCGCCCCTGAAGCTTCATCATCGGCACCTTGCCGCCCCTGCTTCTTCTGTCGAACATCGGCTGCAGCTCAGCTCGAAATGACACCGTTCGTATAAGTTAAAAAAGAAAACAATAAAGTAAAACGATAAAGTAAAACGGCAGCAAGTATATTTAAACGACATCTCATTAATCCTATTATTAAAAAATTGCAATAATATCAGAAATTACAATCAGATTCATTAGCATCCTTCCTTTTACGGTTTACGTTCTAGGTTATTCACCAAGTTCAATGATGGAGTATATGGCCCAGGAACCCCCGGCCCATAGACTCCTACTTCTCCTACACAAGTTCATTGGGCCCAGGGAACAACTCAGGCCCAAAATGCGGCGGCCCAAGCCCCGACGTAGCCCAGAATACGCACTGGGGTGCCTTCGGCCTCCTTGGCCGAAGGCTCCAAACCTCACAGGGTAGCCTTCTCTGGCATAAGAGGCCACTGGGAGAAAACGGCGAAAAACAGGAGCCTTCGGCACTATCAAGCCCTCGGCATCAGAGAAGCCTTCGGCTGAACCAAGCCTCCGGTCACACAGGGCCTTCGGCTACACAGGGGTCCGTGGCAACGTGGAGCCCTCGGCCATACAAGGTGCCTTCGGCCAAGCATGCTCAATCATCGAAGATTCCTTTTAGGGACAGCCAACCACCGCATTTAATGCCACGTCACATCCGCCAACCGCATTCAATGCGGTGAACGTACCACTGCCGGTGCCACCAGGCTGATGTGACCCTTCGGCCGTCGGATTACTGACACGTGTACTCTCATCGCATTTATTGCTGCTATAAATAGCAGCCTATTTCTCCTTGTAATCGACACAATCTACATCCCAACACACGCTGAGTTCATTTAATAAAATCGACTCTCTCTCCTCCTATTTACTCTGACTTCTCTCTAGTTATTCCCGCAATAACCCCTCGGATAGGATACCCCCCGGGTAGACTATCCATCATTTGGTGCTCTCGTTGAGAGGTTTGAACAATCAAGTAAGAAACCCTCCCTCTCTACCAAACACAAGCCCTTACCAAAAATGGGAAGAACCACCCGTGCCCAATCCAAGACCCTTGAGGAAAACTACGTAGCCCCCGGCGAAACTAACGGGGCTGAGGCCTCCAACAGGCTCTTAGTACCCGAGGGTGGTGTCATCCTCGAATTAGAGCAAGCCTCCGCTGACCTACGTCAGCAGCTGCAGAAGAACACCCCCGATGCCCGCATTGGCCTTGATAATCGAAGGAGGGATCGGAGTGAGAACCAAGTTCCCCCTCCGGCCCCGGCCATCGATCTTCAGGCTGCCTTTGCGGCCTTTGTTCAGAACATGGCTCTCAATTCCGGAGCCCTCGCCTCTCAGGCACCCCTCCAGCCCTACGCTGGAGGAAATATTATTCAATTACCACCGCTCCCTCCTCTGTTCGCCAATCCTCCCCCGGGGATTGGAAACGCCGAAGGGATCATGGCACAGGACACCGCCTCCCAAGAGGCCCAATCCAGGGATAAACGTCCCTTGATGAAGAAGAAACCCCGGACCTCTGCACTTGAGAGGCTTGGGGGAGCTCCCATACGCCGAGGGGTCCAAGACCGCCTCGGCAAACAGGAATTCAGCAGGCCTCAGGAGAGCGGAGCCTCCGCTTCGGGAGCCGAGGGCATACCTCCGCCCCGAAGCAAGGGCAAAGCAATCCTCCATGCCGATGACGCCAGGCACCAAATCAATCAGGCGCAATCCTTCCGGGCCAACTCCCAAGGGGTTGCCCCGAAGGATCCCAAGGACGAATTAATTGAAGCCCTACTCCGTCAGCTCGAGGAGAACCGTCAGGCACCTCCGGGCACAGGTGGAGGAAATGAAACGTAAACTTGCCGAGGGCTCAGGCGAGCCCCTCATTCAACTCCGTACTAGAACACCCTTCACCCCAAGGGTGTTGGCGGCCAAAATCCCCCACAAATATCGGGGGCAACCCATCAAGCCATATGAGGGGAAGACGGATCCCCAAGAGCACTATAGCCGCTATCAAAATAGCATGATGATGATGGGGGCCTCGGATGAATACTTATGCCGTTGGTTCCTGTCCACTTTGGAGGGACCGGCGTATGAGTGGTTCAACCGGTTGCCCGAAGGCAGCATTGATTCTTGGCAAGAACTTGCCCACCGCTTCCTTACGCAGTTTGCCGGGAGGCACCGCTCAAAGAAACACTTCTCCCACCTTCTGAATGTGAGACAACAGAAGGAGGAAACCCTTCGGAGTTTCCTGGAACGCTGGAGGCAGGCCTCCCTCGAAGTCGAGGGCGCCGATGACAGAACCCTGATGGCCCTCTTCCACACCGTCCTCCGCAACGGTAACTTCTCCCGGAGCCTTATCACCGATCCCCCCCGCGATTATACGAAGGCCCTTCAGCGGGGGGACCGATACGCTGAAGCAGAGGAAATCGAGAAGGACCGCCGCAACACGGATCCTTCTCAGAAGAATGAGGGCAGGAATAGGCCCGGAGGACCTCCCCCTCCGGCCCAACGCGAGGCTCAATACAATGATCGCCCCCGAGGTGGCCAAGCCAGGACCGGGGGCGGTTACAAAAACAATCCGAAGGCATGGGCGCAACCCGTCCTCCTTGAGCACCCACGCACTCCCTTGACGCATCCCGTCAGCGTCATCCTCGATCATGCTGAAGAGCGGGGGCTCGTTGAGCGAGACTCCCGTACACCCCTCGAGATTTATGCCATCGGTCCTGATGAGCCCTACTGCCGCTTCCACCGCCACCATGGACACAAAACCGACGATTGCCATCAACTGAAGAACGCCATCGAAAGGCTGATACAGGCGGGCCACTTGTCTCAATTTATCAGGGGCCCTCCTCCCCAGGGCCCCCTTCACCATCAAGGACCACCGCCGAAGGCCAACAAATGGGTGAACCCCAACACCATCCCCTTGGGGAACCCACAGGGGAAGAAACGTGAAATTGGTGGCCTCGAAGATGAGGGAGAAGGCTCCCATCAGCAATACAAGCGCCACGTTCACATGATCAACGGCGGCAACACCGGTGGCGATTCAACAAGCCAAAGGAAGAAATGGGCACAGTCCCTTTACATTGGGGAAGTCAATCACATGCCCCCAACTAAGAGGCCGAGGGCGGATCCAATTTTCTTCACAGACGCGGACTTCCCCTCGGGATCTCTGCCGCATAGGGATGCCCTCGTCATCCGCGCTGAGATCAATGACGCCATCATTCACCGGACTTACGTTGACACGGGGAGTTCTGTCAACGTCATGTATCTCAGTACTTTCCAAGAGTTGGGACTCGATAGGGGGTCCCTTCGGCACATTAACACCCCCCTCTCCGGATTTACGGGGGACAGCATAGACGCCGAGGGCACCATCACCCTCATGGTTGAATTCGGCGACGGATCCCATAGAGCCAAGCTCGAAGTGGAATTCGTCGTCGTCAACCTCGACTGCGCACACAACATCATCCTCGGCCGGCCCGCCCTCGAGGATTTGGAGGCCGTCATCTCCATGAGGCACCTCTGCCTCAAGTTCCCCACACCCACCGGCATCGGCTATTCGAGGGGGAACCAGAAACTCTCCAGGGCCTGCTACCTTCAGCTCACCAAGAAGGTTAGTAAAACAGAGTTACGTATAGACGCCATCACCACCAAGGCCTTGGAGGAGGAAGAAAGTAGGCCGAGGGCTGAGCCTGCCGAGGAGACTGAAGACCTGATACTCAATCCGGCCAAGCCGGAGAGAGTCCTGAAGATCGGAGCCAAGCTCCCCGAAGACCTGAAGGCTGGCATCACCGAAGCCCTCCGCGCCTACTCCGTTGTTTTTGCATGGGGGCCGGAGGACATGCCAGGAATTGACCGAAGGGTTATCACCCACCGCCTTGCGGTGGACCCTTCGGCCAAACCGGTACAGCAACGAAGGAGGCCCCTCTCGGCCGAGAGAAGGGAATTCGTGAAGAAGGAAGTATCCATGCTCCTCTCCATCAAACACATCAAGGAGGTGAAATACCCTTCTTGGTTGGCAAACGTAGTCCTCGCACAAAAGCCTCCTACCTTCCGCATGTGCGTGGACTATACGGATCTAAATAAGGCATGTCCCATGGACCCCTTCCCTCTGCCCAACATTGATCAACTAGTGGATGAGACCGCGGGATGCGAGGTCATGTCATTCCTCGACGCATTCCGCGGATATCACCAAATCTACATGCACGAGGAAGACGCTGAAAAAACTGCCTTCATGACACCCGAAGGTATCTTCTGCTACCTTGTGATGGCCTTCGGCCTCAAGAATTCAGGCGCCACCTACACCCGAATGGTGGCTAGGGTCTTTCAAGCTGTCCTAGGACGCACCATGGAGGCTTACGTTGACGATATGATCGTCAAAAGTAAGAAGGCAAGCACTCACGCCGACGACCTCCGGGAGATTTTTGCCATCATGCAAAAATTCAACCTCCGGCTAAATCCAAAGAAATGCACCTTCGGCGTGCAGGGAGGAAAGTTCTTGGGCTACATGGTCAGCCGAAGGGGTATTGAGGCCAACCCCGAGAAGATTCAGGCCATCATCAACATGGAGCCTCCACGCAGCGTTAAAGAAGTTCAACGGCTGACGGGTCGCCTGGCGGCCCTCAACCGATTCCTCTCTAAGTCAGCCGAGAGGGCCCTCCCCTTCTTCCAAATCATGAGAAAGACGGCGGGTTTTCAATGGACACCTGAATGTCAAGAGGCCTTCGACGAACTCAAGAAGTACCTCTCCTCTCCCCCAGTGCTCTCCAAACCTAAGGTGGGGGAGACTTTATACTTATATCTCGGTGTTAGCCCTTCGGCTATCAGCTCGGTGCTGATCCGAGAGGAGGACGGCGTCCAACACGCCATCTTCTACGTCAGTAAAACCCTCCGGGAGGCCGAACTCAGGTATTCTCCCGTCGAGAAGACGGTGCTAGCCATCGTTTGGACCGTCAAGAAGCTTGGCCACTACTTTCAAGCTCATCCGGTCCAAGTGCTCACTCATCAACCCCTCGGCGCCCTCATGAGGAGTCCCACTAGCTCCTCCCGGATGGTAAAATGGGCCATCTTCCTCAGTCAATACAACATAGACATCCGTCCGAGGCCTGCCATTAAGGGCCAAGCCCTGGCGGACTTCGTGACGGAATGCACCGCAAGATCAGCAACGGAGGAGGAGCCCTCGGCACCCCTCGATGAGTGGTGGACCCTCTATACCGATGGCTCCTCGGCCACCAAAGCATGTGGAGGGGGAGTAGTCCTCATTACTCCCGAGGGCTTCCGCGCCTATTATGCCATCCGCTTCTCCTTCAAAGTCTCCAACAACGAGGCCGAATATGAGGCCCTCCTCTGCGGCCTTCGGCTGGCAGCAAATCTGAAGGCTAAGTTGATCCACGTCAAGTGTGACTCCAAACTTGTTGTGGGTCAAATTTCCGGGGAGTACGAAGCCAAGGAAGGAAGGATGAAACAATACAAAGAAGCGGCTAAGGAGTTGCTCAAAGTGTTTGAGGCACATTCTCTCACCCAAATACCGAGGGCTCAAAACTCCGAGGCCGACATTCTGTCTAAACTTTCGGATGAATCCCCCGAACACCTCTCCAAAATTGCAAGAATTGAGGAACTCAGCCTCTCAAGCATCCACGCAAGCCCCATTATGAACATTAATTTGAGACCGGAGGATTGGATCTCCGACATCACCACCTTCATCACCACGGGGCAACTACCCCAAGAGGAGGCCCGCGCGAGATTGACAAAACTGAGGGCTCCCAGCTACACCCTCGAGAATGGAAGGCTTTACAAAAGATCTTACAATGGCACCCTCCTTCGGTGCCTGCACCAAGATGAAGCCGAAGTCGCTATGGAGGAAGTGCACAGTGGCACTTGCTCAGCTCACCAGGGACCTTTCTCCATGTCCCGAAGGCTCATAGTTCAGGGCTACTTCTGGCCCACGATGGCTAGAGATTGTGCTGATCTAGCCCGAAGGTGCACCGCTTGCCAACACTTTCAGATGGCCCCCGGCAGACCAGCGGTCAATTATGCCCCCATCAGCACCGCTATACCCTTCTCCAGATGGGGGATTGACTTAGTAGGCCCTCTGCCGAGGGGTACCTCCAACAACAGGTATATCATTGTGGCCATTGACTACTTCACCAAGTGGGTAGAGGCCGAACCCCTCGCCAGCATCACGGAGGCCCGGTGCCGTCACTTTGTCCTCAAGAACATTCTCACAAGGTTTGGCGTCCCCCAACAAATCATCTCCGACAACGGGACCCAATTCGAGGCAGCCCCCTTCTGTGCCCTCCTTGAAGCTTGGGGCATCAAGCACACATTCTCTTCCGTTGCCTACCCTCAGGGCAACGGACAAGTAGAAAATGCCAACCGCACCCTCCTCGAAGGGTTGAAGAAGAAGCTGGAAGCCGAAGGGGGAGGATGGGTAGAAGAGCTCCATAACATCCTATGGGCCTACCGCACTACCCCTCGGCGTGCAACAGGTGAGACACCCTTCTCCCTATGCTATGGCTTTGAGGCTAAGGCTCCAACAGAAGTGACCCTTCCGACCCGAAGGGTGGAACAATATGAGCCCGAGGTCAACGACGCCAACATGGCCCTCGACCTTCATCTCATCTCAGAACGCCGAGAGCAAGCTTTCCTCAGGGCCGAAAACTATAGGAGACAAGTCAAAGGATACATCGACGCCAAGGTCCGCTCCCGGGAATTCCAGGTGGGAGACTACGTCCTCCGACGAAGGGAGGCCAGTCTACCCACCGAAGGAGGGAAGATGGCGCCCAAGTTTGAGGGCCCCTACATCATCTCGGCCATCATCAAACCAGGGACATACAAGTTAAAACGTCCTAATGGGACAGAAATTCCTAGACATTGGAACGTGCACCACCTAGTCAAATTTTATCAATGAGTGGCCAAGCCCTCATCCTCAACAAGTATAAATGTTCAATGGCCCAAGGCCCCGTCTGTTTTTGAAGAATAATCAAAAGGCCAAGCCTTCATCACCTACATATTGTACAAACGGCCCAAGGCCCCCTTCTCTCCTACACCTGAGTGGCCAAGCCCTCATTTCTCCACCAAGATAGGCCCAAGGCCTCTCCCTCCGATGGAGGAGGAACAACAATCTAGATACCAAGTACCAAGTGTGCGGGTCACCCCCATCACTTTTTGAAAACACCAAGTGTTTTCTCAATAAGCCGTACCCCGCGAGGACGCAATTATGCATACATTATGCATACTATACATACTCTCTCATCAAAAAAAAAAAAAAAAAAAAAAAAAAAAAAAAAAAAAAACCGGGGGGTGCAACACCCCTCGGCTCCGGCTGGTACCAAGTGCCCCCGGCTATTTGTGTCCCACACACAAATAAAACCCTTCCCAGGAACGCTTTCCGCGCCATCCCCCAAGGGGAGGCAGGCAACGGACCATGTCCCGGGCCCAGGATTCGACTTCCACAAACGAAACGCTCCCCGCGCTATCCCCCAAGGGGAAGCAGGCAACAGACCATGTCTCGGGCTGAGGGGACGACTTTCAAAACCGAGGCGCTTTCCGTGCTATCTCCCAAGGGGAAGCAGGCAACAGACGATGTCTCGGGCCGAGGAAACGACCCTCAAACCCTTCGGGATATCGGAAGGTCATTCCCGAAGGGGGAGCCAACGGTTTATTCCGTTGGCTCCCATATAGGCCAAGCCTTTCCTAGAAACCAAGTTCCTAGACGCCTCCCCTACACCATCTAAAAAAAAAAAAAAAAAAAAAAAAAAAAAAAAAAAGAGATGTGTAGGGGGGAAGGAACTCCCCGGATACTATTCTCCTCGGAGGCTCAACACTTCGGATATACATTCCCGAAGGCTCCTACAAAGGCACAAGAAAAACTCACAAACAACAAGTCATCTGGCCACAAAGCCGAAGGCTTCACTGCGTGAAACTTTGGAGTACGAGAATTCCATCGAAGGTATAAGAAGAGGGCTTACTATCAAAGCTTCACCTAAATTTGACTAAGTCCTAAATCTGGCTCGAATCGAAGACGACACGTTACATACCGAAGGATACACAAGGTTCTAAGGCAAGCCGAATCGATTATCTACACGAACCGGAGGGTTCATACCGAAGGAAGAAGGATCACCAGGCTCATTCAACGGTGAAAAAGTTTCTAAGTCCACATATTAGCACCCGTGGGAGGTCACTCATCGGGCCGGAGGATGCTCACAATACTTATTGAAAGTTCGTGAAAAAATGACCAAGTCCACAAATGGGAGACCCTTCGGGGGGCAATTCTTCACCTACAGATGCGTGGTCGATGGCTCCCCTGAGCCACTTGGCCATGACCTAAAGCTACACTACCAAACAAAGGATCCCAAGCTTCCCGGGGGCATTAGAGGCAACTGCACTTGGGAAATTTCCTAAGTCTAGTTCACCTTAGCCCTCGATCCTATCGCTACAACCCGGAAGCAATCCCAATGGTTCATCACCGAAGACATGCAATGGAATCTCACTTAGAAAATTTTCTAAGTCCACAACTACAAGCCCCCCGGGAAAGCTTACTCTACCGAAGGCTAACTATTACCGAAGGCATACGGAGAACCCGTGCTTAGAAGATTTTCCGAGTCCACAACTGCAAGCCCCCGGCGTTTGAGCCTTATTACCGAAGGCTTCTGATTATGTTTTCACCTAGGCATACATTCAGAAGGTTCTAGCCAAGCTTTCACTTAGAAAATTTTTTAAAGTCCACAGATCTCCGACCTTCAGAGATGGAAATAAAGCATACGCGGAAAATAAAAAACGAAGGCAAGCACTCGAATTCAGCGAACGAAGCATTCAATATAACAAAGCCCGGAGGCATATCATTCATCATCAAGGGTTGGAGTTTACAAGAAATGTCATTACAATACAAGGCCGAAGGGCACTATCAACTACAAACAACAAGAAAGGTAAAGCTAAGTATCGGCAGTTTGAGCCCCCTCCTCGGCGGTCTTGGAAGTGGCATCATCACCGGCCTCTTCACCGCCTTCCTGCATGAGCTCGGAGTCTTCAAGATCCGGCCTTTCTTCGCCCTCAGGAAGAGGGACTCTTACATCTGGCTGCAGAGGGGGAAGGCCGTAAGCTGCCGGATCAAATTCCTTCGGCTCAATATTGAAGTGCCTGGCCAGCCGTCGGTACACAAGCTTCTGGGTAAAGAATTCCCCACCGTCATAGTAGTCTTTGCCCTTGCGGGCCAACCATAAAGCCCCGTGGTCCTTTACCCAATCATCAACCGAGGCCTCCACCACCGAGGACAACCATTGTTTGTGCTCTTCGGCCTTCCACCCCTCAGCGACAAAGGCGGCGATGGCATCTTTCTCTGCCCGAGCAACAGCCTCCTTCTTCGCAGCCTCGGCTTCCTCCGCAGCAACCTTGGAGGCTTCCGCTGCAGCCCTCTCAGCATCGGCCTTACCCTCGGCCCTGGCGATTATTTTGTTGTTCTCCAGGATGGAATTGAACGCCTCCGTCTCCCGCCGGAGGGACTCTCGGACCTCCTGGAGCTGTCGCCGGGACTCCGCCAGGGCCTCATCGGCTTGCAACTTCTGCAGCTGGTATTGCTCCATCCTCTGGAGCAGTTCCCCAAGCCCGAGGGCAGCCTACAAATCAAAACCGTCATACAGCAATGATCAGCTTGGTAAAGTAAGAATACACCAGGCCCATCAACTGAACAAAAGTTAGGAGAGAAACTTACAGTGACGGAGGCTTGGAGCACCTTGGCACTGAGGGCATCATCCTTCGCCCTCGAGAGCACCGACTTGTCAGTCGGAGGCGTGGCACCCCTTAGGAACTCCCTCGGGTTGAGGGTGCCATGCATGATGGCAGTTCCCTTGGTGATGGAGAATTGCACATCATCCCGGGGCCAGGCCAGGTTGTTGCCTTGGTCCCCGGGGGGAGGAAGAGCATTTGCTGAGGGAGAGGAGGAGGAATGCTCTTCGACAATGACGAGGGGGGCGTCCTTCTTCTCAGGGCCCCCCTTCTTTTTCTTCTTCTCCGGTGGCTCCACACCCTTCCCGGCTCCTTTCCTCTTCAGCTCCGCTTTGGAGCCTCCGGCGTCGGTACCGGCACCAACGGCTTGAGAGGGAACCTCTCCCCCGGGAACCTGAGTGGTCCCATCCTTCCTGAAGAACTCGTTGACGGGTTTCTGCTTACCCGCCTCCTTCCTCTTGGGCTCTTTGGCCAGCTTTTTCTTGAGGGCTGCGAAGTTGGAGACATCCATGCTTACACCTGCAAAACAACAACAGAGTCAGACCAGAGGGGTCGACTACAAAGGAAAGAAAATAAGGAAACTACAAAACCCTAAGTACAAAAAACGGGACCCTCCGGTAACTACCTCCAATGCTACCGAGGGCTCTCTCGAGGACGGGGTACTGTTCGTCTTTTTCACCCAGAAAGCGATAACGCCGAAAGCCTAAGGCCAGCAAATCTTCCGGGAGAGTAGAGTCCTTGACTGACACGTGCTTTGTGGCCCCCGGCAGCAAAGCAGCAATCTTCTTCCCCTCCTTCTGAAGAGCGGCACTTCCCACCTTCGGATGCCGCCGGAAGTGGTTGCGCAGTTCCCCCGGAAACGGGTTTTCTGCCATCTTGATATAACAGAACCGGTCCCTCCACCCCTTGTGAGACGAAGGCACATCATCAAAAAGCCTCCAAGGGGCAAGCTGCTGCAGGTTTGCAAACCCCTCGGAGTTGGTATGTCCCCCCCGGCACAAGTTGAAGCTTTGAAAAAATAGATCAAGGGTCGCGGTTACCCCGCGGGCCCGGCAAAGCTGAAGGAAACCTGTAATGTACGAGTGGCTGTTTGGGGTGAGCTGACAAGGGGCTAAACCCACGTATCTCAGATATTCGAGAAGGAAAGGGTGCAGCGGGAACCGGAGGCCCATGGATACCGACAGCACATGGACGGCGAAACATCCTTCGGGAGCCTGGGAGAGGAGATCGTTGGGCCCCGCTTCAATCACCTCCGCCGAGGGGCCCACATGCAGCTGAGTAACGTAGCACTCTGCCCGGTCAGCCCTCGACCTAAGCGCGAGGGCGGCTGTATTCAGCCAAGAGTGTCCCTCGGGGATCCCCACGGGCTTCCCACAATCTGCGGCAGGTTGCTTCTTCTTCTGAGAAACCTTCGCCTTCTTCCTCTTCTTCCCCACGGCAACGCTGAGGGGTTCTGGATCTAGTGGCCGGGAGGTGCTCGCCTCGCCGGCACCACGGAGCGGGAGGACAGCAATTGTGACCTCTTGTCTCTCCTTCTCTTCTTCTTCCTCAGCTACTTGAAGGGCGAGGGCCATTTCTTCATCTTCGACAACCTGCTCGAACTCCTCCGCCTCCAGCTCGGTGCGAAGGTTATTTTGAACTTCCTCGGCAACCGCTGAATCGTTGTTCGCCGAGGATTGCGCACTCGAGGACTCCACGTCCGAGTAGCTTCCCTGTTGTGCCGACGGCTCCCCCGAGATATCTTGGGAATCGCTTTGCGAGGACATGATTCTGAAGGGAGAGTAGGAGAAGTATGGCTGAGGGGGACTACCTAAATGTTCCTACCGAAGGCTCCTAAGACCTCTAACACAAGATCTAAGGGAGAAAAGCGAAGTATGCTAGTAAAGCGAAGAACGGGTGAAGAACTGACCTCGAAACTTGGGGTTTGATCGAACAGGGCTTTCTCTCTCTAGAAAACAAAAGGGCAGAGCTTCGCTATCACAAATATCGCACAAGGAATATGAGTTCGGGCTTGGGGTATTTATAGGCTCCCAGCCTCGGAATCTGGGCTTCAATTTAAAAAGGCCATCATTACGGGCCGCCGGTTCAGCCAATGGATGGCCGCCGCCCGCCTCCGACCAACGACTACACGCCACGTCAACTCCCCTTCCAACGGCTATATTACAACGACTATATTTCGGCGCCACTGGGGTGCCTTCGAATGATAGCCTCCGGCTATCACCCACCACACCCCACGGACAATTAATTCCATCGAACGCCTTCGAGCCCGTAGCAGCATAAGCCTTCGGCTTGTCAATATACAACCCCTCGGGGGATCATCAACTCATCATAACTCCTTCAGCCCGAGCTCACCTTCGGCCTAAAGGAGTGGGGGACTGGGATACACCCCTCGGGGATCATATACAACAAAAATTTCTTGGAAACAAACAATTTACAATTGACGCATGTAGCCTCCGGGCATCATAGCAGAAACCCCCCGGGTACATGCTCCAACATACCCTTCGGCAGGGGCAGAATATCACAAATTTTCTACAAGCCACTCGCGGAAACAAAGCAGCCCTCATCACAACACACGCAGGCAATACATCTATGCTTCCCTCAGAGAACCCTCGACATATGAGGGACTGAGGGGAGCCCCCGGCAAACATAAGAAGGTCATGAATGCATTCCCTCAGAAAACCCTCGACATGTGAGGGACTGAGGGAAGCCTTCGGCAATCAGCAGAAGGCAGCTCTCAAGCAAAGGCGCCCAACCAAATGATGGAGCCTCCGGAAGAATCAACACATCTACTCCTTTTCCCTCGAGTACCTTTCGGCAAAAGGAGTGAGGGACTCCTGATGGAGTATATGGCCCAGGAACCCCCGGCCCATAGACTCCTACTTCTCCTACACAAGTTCATTGGGCCCAGGGAACAACTCAGGCCCAAAATGCGGCGGCCCAAGCCCCGACGTAGCCCAGAATACGCACTGGGGTGCCTTCGGCCTCCTTGGCCGAAGGCTCCAAACCTCACAGGGTAGCCTTCTCTGGCATAAGAGGCCACTGGGAGAAAACGGCGAAAAACAGGAGCCTTCGGCACTATCAAGCCCTCGGCATCAGAGAAGCCTTCGGCTGAACCAAGCCTCCGGTCACACAGGGCCTTCGGCTACACAGGGGTCCGTGGCAACGTGGAGCCCTCGGCCATACAAGGTGCCTTCGGCCAAGCATGCTCAATCATCGAAGATTCCTTTTAGGGACAGCCAACCACCGCATTTAATGCCACGTCACATCCGCCAACCGCATTCAATGCGGTGAACGTACCACTGCCGGTGCCACCAGGCTGATGTGACCCTTCGGCCGTCGGATTACTGACACGTGTACTCTCATCGCATTTATTGCTGCTATAAATAGCAGCCTATTTCTCCTTGTAATCGACACAATCTACATCCCAACACACGCTGAGTTCATTTAATAAAATCGACTCTCTCTCCTCCTATTTACTCTGACTTCTCTCTAGTTATTCCCGCAATAACCCCTCGGATAGGATACCCCCCGGGTAGACTATCCATCATTCAATTTGCAAATTGGTTCAGCCAAAGTGCCCTGAAGGTGAAGACTGAAATTTTGGGGGCAGTCGCCCGTGCTGTAGTGAAGGACTGAGCGGCAAAGCTTGAACCTTGAGCTTTGCTGAATAGTCCTGGCCTGCTGCGCATTTGACTCTTTGTTCTAAAAACCAAAAGAGGTAATTTATCTTTTTTCCCTTTTATTTGGTGGGCTTGTGGCATTTATTCTTTATTTGTTTTGTTAAAGTGGGTCAACTGATCTAGTGGTCATCCTTCTCTTTATTTGATTAAGTAGATTGGGATTTGGGATGCCATAGCCAGTTTGGCTACTGTAGGCTGCTGCTAGTTTGGTATGCCTTAAATTAATTTTATTATTGTAAGTATAATGTGTACTTATTTTCTTAGCTAAATTGTTTTATTAATTTAATATTGAATGTAGTGATTACATACAAATCAAGGCTAATTAAAATATGAATTTATTGTATAAGTTGTTAGGTTAAGAATGTTAAAATTCTTAATAATACTGAGTAGAAAGTCTTCAAAAACTCCCACCAAATAAAATAAAAGGGCAAAACTGTCTCATGTTGAACTAAATCCCGATGATGTGGTTGCCGATCTACATTTACATAGACCTATTAATGATTTTGATCCTTTGAGTAAAGATCTTGTTCGTCGATCATACATAAGTATGAGGGACCTTGTCAACCGGTTGGGCATGTTTATCCCCGGAAAATGTATGTGAAATATTATTGAAGTTTTCAACCGCTGCGTTTATTTTCTAAATGTATTATCAACTTATTTTTTTTAATGTTCATACTCTTCTCGGCACTGGTTCGACTCTCCACATCTCGTACCTTGTCGGCTTTCCACCGGTGGAATCAGGGAGTGGTGAGTCAACACCTGCACACCCTTCACTGAATCACCGCAATACTTTAGGTATATATGTATTATATTTTATGGCGCCCTTGGGCTTTCGTTTTCTTTTGAGTCTGCCGACCGTATCTGGTTTTCTTCTGCTCAGATGTTGAACAACTCAACAAAGTAATCAAATTTTGTTTTAAATTTGCATCTGCCCAACGACTTCGTTTCAAAAATCGTATAATAAAGCTTCGTTTTTTTTGTAGAATAAACGACATCCTAATATTGAAATTGAAATAATTGAACAAATAATTGTTTCTATGTTCGGTGCTCCTTAGGTTATTAGATTATATTTCCTCAGCCAATTAGCCCAAAAGTTAAAGAAGCGGAAGAGGCCAATTGAAGAACGGTTGGCCTGTGACACATTCCGTGAAGCTGTGAGGCGGTGAAGGTGGGCCTGTAGGTTTACTTCTAATCTTTTATTTTTTTTTATAATTAAATAATTGTATATTTGTATATCCATTGTCTTTAAGCTTTCAGATTTACATACTTAAGCATGCTAAAAGTCTCATATTGCTTTAATGTGAACGACAACTTTGCATTTGTGAATAACAGAAGTAGGGTGATAGGATTTATGCTATAATGGAATGATGCTATTTTTAATTGTTATATATTCAATTAATAGTAATTAAATATAAATCAATGCTCGAAAGTCATTTAACAAACTATTAAAGCCTTAAAGAGCATATATGGCATCATTATATTTGGATAGGAACTCAATCCCATGGAAACCCTTGTTCCCAGGAATGTGTCTAGATGCCCATGTATGGGAATAAGAGTTCTTTGGAGTTCCATTATTCCTGACATATATCACTTCTAAACACTGGAAGCACCCAATGCCTCTACCCATGAATTGTGTCAACTCCTCATAATTGGGTTGACTCCCATACTACAATACATGTTTTAAATTTATTTCCTAGTCATTGAATTACCATTAATTAAGTAATTCAATCCCCGACTAACTGAAATAACTGAACAAATAACTGTTTCAGTGTTCAGTGCTCCTTAGGTTATTAGATTATATTTCCTCGGCCAATTAGCCCAAAAGTTAAAGAAGCGGAAGAGGCCAATTGAAGAACGGTTGGCGTGTGACACATTCCGTGAAGCTGTGAGGCAATGAAGGTGGGCCTGTAGTGAGGCTCTGAATTTCTAATACTCTTTTAGACTTTTATTAATTGAATTTTTCAGGGTTATTGTGTATTGTTATTTTTAGGGTTATAGAATCGATTTGATTATTAAGCTGTGATGTTTACTTCTAATATTCCAATCAAACTTACATAAAGCGTCTATTCATTTCAGTTTCAGTTGAAATGAGGATGTATCTAGGAATATTAGAAGTAAACATTTTGAAATTATCAATGGATATTATAAGTATCTGTGTTGATATGGATGAGAGTGTTTTAAAATTGATGAAAACAACATTAAATCCATCCAAATGGAGAATACAGGAACAAATGTGAAAACTTTGATTGGTTGGTGTCATTCCTTTCCTAGTCAAACCAATATCCCACTGTATAGTTTATATTCTAGTAAGCTTGTTCAGCTGTGGATGCAGTAGATATACCACCAAGCGCTTCAGAAACAAATTGCATCATTTGCTGAAATATTACACGAATTAACTCTACTACCACGCTGCGAGGTCCCACACCTAAACAAGAATAAATGCCTTAAAGAATCTGAATATAAATCTACTGAGCAATCTGGTAATCGTAATCATCATTCTAAGGCTTTATGTAAGTTGTTGCATCATATTCTTGAAGGCATTGGGAGATTTCAATCCAGTTTCCTTATCTCTGATTAAGGAATATTTGGTTTTTTCACCCCATGACTTACCCAATAAGTGAATTTGCAACCTATGCTTTATTTTCGTTGGGATGCAAATTGTTGGCAAAGTTATAAATATGAACTATCATATCCCAGATTGTCTTTTGCTGTTGTTTGTAATTTTTTTTTCCCGGTTATATTTGTTAGCTAACTATGTTATAATGTTGTGCTTAGAATACAATGGTTTACGAGAATCATGAGTGGATGCAATTCAAAAAATCTGACCCCAGGTACAGGATTGGAGTAAAACAGTTTCTAGAGTTTGCCTTTTCACTAAAAAATGAGCAAGATGTGGTCCCCTGCCCATGTATGAAGTGCAATAATGAAAGGAAGAAGGGTAGGGTCGAAATAGAATTTGATTTGATTAAACACGGAATTGTTAAGAGTTATACACGCTGGTTGCGGCACGGGGAAAACAATGAGGAGTGGGCATCTTATAACAATAACAAAGATGCATCAAATGAATACATAGAGCATGTATCTATGTCAGAAATGCTACATGAAGCATTTGGGATGTCGAGGGAGAAGGATGTTGGTGATGCTGAAGCTAATGTCAGTGAGTCTCGTGATCCTACAGAATCAGCCAATAACTTCAACAAGCTGATGGGTAATCTTGAGTTGGAGCTATATCCGGGTTGTAAGAAATTCTCGAAGTTGTCCTTCTTGCTTAAGCTATTCCACATAAAGTGTTTAGGTGGAGTAAGTGACAAAAGCATGGCTATGCTCCTTGAACTATTTAAAGATGCACTGCCTGAGGGTAACACATTGCCAGACTCATATTATGATGCTCAAAAAATTATAAAGAGCTTATCTCTTGAGTCCAAAAAAATTGATGCATGTCCAAATAATTGTATGTTATTTTGGAAGGAGTATGCTAACGCGGATGAATGTGTTCAGTGCAAATCTTCTAGATGGAAACATGGGGAACAAAGCAATGCATCTGGTACCTCACCTGGCACGGTTAGAAAGATCCCATGCAAAACGATGCGTTATTTTCCATTGATTCCCAGATTACAAAGAATTTATATGTCATCAAAAACAGCTTCAAGTATGAGATGGCATCATGATGAACGAAAGGATGATGGGGCAATGAGACACCCAGCAGATTCTAAAGCATGGAAAACATTTGATGAGCTATATCTATATCCTTCATTTTCTTCTGAACCTCGAAATATTCGCCTTGGTTTAGCAGGTGATGGATTTAGCCCCTTTAGAAATGGACATGTAAAGCACAGTACATGGCCAGTAGTTCTTATCCCATATAACTTACCTCCATGGCTTTGTATGAAACAACATTCTTTTATTCTCTCCACGCTTGTTCCCGGTCCTAATGGGCCAAAGGATAAAGTTGATGTCTATTTGCAACCTTTAATAGATGAATTGAAGTTGCTTTGGGAAGTTGGTGTGGAAACTTATGATGCCTCAAAAAAAGAGAATTTCAGAATGTTTGCTTCTTTGATGTGGACAATAAATGATTTTCCGGCATATGGTGATTTATCTGGCTGGAAAACTGGTGGAACTTTTGCTTGTCCTTCGTGTAACAAAGACACTTGTTCTTATAGATTGCGAAATGGATCTAAACACTGTTACCTGGGCCACCGTAGGTTTTTACCGAGTCGCCACAAATGGAGATATGACCGAATACACTTTGATGGCAAGGAAGAGTTGAGGCCTCCACCTAATGTTTTGTCGGGTAATGAAATTGTAGACCAGTTGGTTGATGTTGAAGGAGTAACGTCAGACACATGTAAGAGTAATAATAAGAAGAGAAAGAGAAAACAATTGTGGCGAAAAAAGAGCATTTTCTTTGAATTGCCATATTGGAGTAATCTTTTGATACGTCATAATCTTGACGTCATGCATATTGAAAAAAATGTGTGTGAAAATTTGCTCGGAACATTGCTGGATATTGAAGGGAAGAGTAAGGATAATTTGAATGCACGTCTTGAATTAGAGGAAATGAATATAAGGAAGTCGCTGCATTTGAAAAGGCTTGAAAATGGAGGTTTAGAAATCCCCCCAGCTCCTCATACCTTATCCTTGGAGCAAAAACAACAATTTTGCAAGTTTTTGACAAGTGTTAAGTTTCCTGATGGTTATGCCTCAAATATTTCACAAGATGCTTTACTAAAGGTGCGCAAAGTATCCGGATTGAAGAGCCATGATTACCATATTATCATGAAGCACTTGTTACCTCTTGCAATACATGGTTGGCCTGAAGCCCTTTCTAAGCCACTTATTCAGTTGAGCACCTTTTTTACTGAGTTGTGCTCTAAGACATTAAACGTTGATAAGTTACAGGAGCTACAAGAGCAGATAATTATAACCTTGTGTGAGCTAGAACAAATTTTTCCACCATCTTTTTTTGTTATTATGGTACACTTACCCATACACTTAGCAAATGAAGCATTGATTGCTGGAACAGTTTATTATCGCTGGATGTACCCCATTGAGAGGTAGTAAAAAGTTCAATCAAGTGTTGTTTTTAATAAATACAGTAATTCACAAATATGTGCACTGTTTTCGTAGGTATCTTTGTAAATTGAAAGGGTATGTACGCAATAAAGGTCACCCTGAGGGTTCAATAGCGGAAGGATATTTATTAGAGGAGTGCTTAACATTTTGTTCAAGGTATATGGAGGATATAGAAACGCAATTCACCAAGCAGGATAGAATTACAGATGGCGGTGATTTGTGTTCAACAGATCATTTGCCTATTTTTATGACAAGAGGCAGAGCATTAGGAAAGGCTACTCCTAAACTGCTTTCAACAAATGAATTGGAAGAAATTCATTTCTTTGTGTTGAACAACTGCGGAGAAGCACAATCTATTATCGAGTATGACTCTGGGTTTGTTTCTAATTTTGCCTAGATAATTATTGATTAATAATTGCACTGATTTATTTATTGCAGTGAGTATGATTGGGAAGGTACAAATAGAACAAAGATCACTGCTTTTCGAAAAAAAAAGTGCATTCAGTGGTTTAGGGACCGAGTAAGGATATATACACAAACTACTGTGTTTGTGTTCTCTTTCTCCTCAATCCTATGCTTTGAAACTAATACAATTTTTGTATCAATAGGTGACAAAATTGTTCCAGGAGAAACACCCTAGTGTTACAAAACATTTACTTGCTTTAGCACATGGTCCAAATCGTGCAGTCATTTCGGTCAATGGATACATGGTTAACGGTAGCATGTTTCGAACAATGGACTTTGATAGGGGGAGGGAAACACAAAACTGCGGGGTTGTTGTGAAGGGTGAAAGTGGAGCATCACTTCTCGCGTATTATGAAATCTTGCGAGAAATTGTAGAAGTACAATATATTGGACAGAATCGTGTCACACTTTTCAAATGTGATTGGTGGGATGTTCATAGTCAAGGTCGAGGGGTCATTACTGACCGTTTTGGATTCACTAGTGTCAATACAACCAAAGTTTTAGCCAATGATCCCTATGTTTTAGCTTCTCAAGCACAACAAGTATTCTATGTTGACGATGTTTTAAAGCCTAACTGGAAGGTGGTAGTTACGGCGACACCAAGAAACTTTTATGATGTTCCGGAGCAGCAAAGTGTCTTTGATGGGAAGGATGATACATACCCATAAACATCTTTGCCGTTCTGTAGAAAATATTAAGACATCTAGTTGTGTTTTAACTTGAACTTTTTCTAGTTTTTTTCTTTCCAATTTTGTGGTATACATGTTGTACTTGTTTTTACTCTTTTATATATCAATTCTATGGGGGTCTAATGCTGATAGGAACAAATATCAATGGATTAGTTGGAAGAATCTTTGTTTGCCCTATGCAGAGGGTGGGTTGGGAATAAGATCCTTAGCTGATACTGAAAAGGCATATTCACTCAAGTTATGGTGGAAATGGAGGTGTAACAAAACAATTTGGGCAACATTCTGTCATTCTAGATATCCTCGAGGTAATGACATGATCCCTAAAGTTACAGATTCAGTGGTTTGGAAAAGAATCTGTAGAATTCACAACTTGGGACAATCTCTTAGTAGGAGGGATCATGAAGAAGAATGGTTATGGATACCTAATAGTAGTGGTGAGTTTACACTACCTTCAGCCTTCCAGCAAGTCAGAAGATCAAGGAATGCTGCCTTTTCTTTCAATCATATCTGGAACAAACATCAACATAATCAGATTCAGATCTTCCAATGGAAAATAATTAATATAATTCTTCCATTTCCTGATAATTTGGGAAGGTTTAATCTGGTCACTTATCATACTATGTGTCCTACTTGCAAACAGGACTCAGAATCTATGGACCATGTTCTGCTTAGATGTCAGTTTAGTTGGAAGATTTGGAAATATTTTTTGGGTATTTTTCAAATCCCCTTATCTAGCAGTCCAAGCACTTTGCGTCAAATGCTTATTTCCTGGTGGTTGGAGGCGGGATCTAAGACTCTTATGGATGTTTTTAAACATAATTTGGCAGGAATTATTTCTTGGCATATTTGGAAGAATTACTGCCACTTTCGATGGGGGGATGATAGAGGTACTGTCACGCCCTGGACCTCCCCGGACACGTCAACAACCCGCCGTACAATATGAATAGTCAACCGCAGTCCAACACGTTCATACTATACAAGGCGTCTAGAATATCACTCACACGCAAGCCATCCATAAACAACATAATGAGCAATCGAATACGTAGCGGAAAACATAATTTGAAAACAAATGCCACACGTGGCTAACATGAGCACGCAGGCTCTATAGTAAAATATTCATGAGCATGTTTGTTAATGTTTAAAAACCGAATGGAGGAAGCACGAACCAAGTCTTCCCTCCTAGATGATCTCTCGAGCAACGAGCACAGGAAGCAAGCTCTAGCCTCAACCTGAAAAATGGTGGTGGGACGCCCCCGAAGGGGTCAGCACTCTATAGGGCTATAAAGTGCTGGTGTGGATGGCATCTAATAGATATACAACAAGTATTTCAAACACAAGACCCTCAAATAGGGTGATAATATAATCTAGGCCGTAACCCCAAGTTACCCCTTTTTAAAATATACTTACTTTATATATAAAGTCAAGTAGTCGGCCCGTAAGCCCAAGGTTTGTTTATCAAACATAGCCCAAACCCCGTGACCCCTAGTCACAACAATATATAGGGTTCAACCCTAACACATATATTTGCATTCTCGAGTCCAACTCGACTACATCACCATGCACCTTATTTAACACAAGTTAACTACTCCACCGTGCATTTCTTGAGTCCAACTCAACTACATCACCATGCACCACAATCACCCCATCATGTCTACCCAATGCAATTCTATGAGCGCGGCTCAAGTACATCTCCTTACATTGGCATAGACCCCAATTCCTAAGCATTCGCTATGCCTAGGATTGTAATATCAATAATCTATTTTGGGACATCCTTACGGACTGCCCAACCATGGTCTTAGCATCACATTACATCAATTTAGTCACTTGCATCACAATCAAGTTCATCAATTACAATCAAATCCTTAGATTCAATTCTTCAACAATTACAACAATCATTAACTAGTATTTCAATACTATTAAGATTATTCTTATCCATCATATATTCCATTTGTAAAACCCTACATATTTAGAGATATGTAGCAGCAACTTAATCATTCAATGTAATACATAAATAATCATTTATGTATCTACACAATTCACACATGAGTAAAATGTCTATTTCACACAATAGTTCATTTAACTCCATTTTCATCAATACTTTACCAAATCATTTCCCATTTCATTCTTTGGAAAATAGATCAATATTCCATCAATAATTTATCATCATAATCCATGGAAAACATTATTTAGGCATTTAGGTAATCTCATGCTTAACCTACAAGTTGTAAGCAACTAGATGTCAATCCTCACCTCAAATGAGCTTTAAAACTTTCCTTCTCGATCCAATGACCAAAGCCTCGGCCAAGGAAGATTGAGAACTGGTTCCTTGCTTGAAAATGGGTGTTAAACAGCTTCCTCAAGTTGCTAATTCAACCCCTAACCGTTGATACGAAAACAGCCCCTAGAACGGGTGTTTTCCGGCTAACTCGATTCCTAGTTTTCCAATATTTGCTCTAGGTTAGTATCTAACCTTTACATCAATAAAAATAACTTTACAAGGACATATTATACACTTGGATTAGTGTACAATAGTCCCACCAATCGTTCATATCATTTGGAAAATGAATGGAAAGGATTTGGGGTTAACAACTCACTTTAGAAGAGTAAATCCGTTTCTGCGAGGTTGTGTTTTGCTCGGACGATTTGGAAGCCTTCCTCTACTCCGATTGATGCAAACCAGACCGTCACGGATTCCTCGTCTTGAGAGCTTTCTTTTGGTATCTCACACGCCTTAATTGGATTGGTAAAACTCGAGATATCCACCAAACAGTCTCAGCACTCTCACAGCCCGAGTTCACAGACCACCACTCCCTCCAGCTCGATTTTTGTAAGATAAGCTCTCTCTCCTCGAACCAAGACCACTCAATTATGAAACTACAATTCAAGAGCTATCCAAGGACACCTCATACACGTTATTTGGTTGAGGATAGCTCCTATAATGAGAGGAGACAAACAGCACACCAATTTGTGCGAAAATAAGAGTGGTGGCCCAAACTTTGATTCTTATCAAGTCATGTGCAGCTCTTCTCCATAATGGCCGGCCAAGGTAAGTCTCCTAACCCATTTTTATTTGTCTTGCAGGTACTAATATCATGTGGAGTGGTTCCCAATTGATCCCAATCATTTTGGGATTCCAAATTATCTACCAATACATCCAAAAATGGGGAAAATGGGTCCTATTGTTTTATCTTTGTCAAAATATGTCTTTTTGTACTCATCCTAATTTATTTAGAACAAGTCAACTTCTTAAATCACCTTATTGATCTCCAATATGTGTAGGCTCATCCCAATAATTTACTTGATGGATATTATAGAAGGAAAATCCCACTCCCATTATTTAGCTCAATAATGCCAAAGATAGGGTTATAGGCATTTGTGCTCTTCTTTAATCATCCTATCACTTATTTTGACATTTGTCATTCATATTATTGGGCTACAAGCCGTGTGGGTCGCCCCCGAGTGGGCCTACGACGCCGTCCTCAAATATTTGCTATTTTAGCGGGTTGAGCCCAACATAATATATGGGCTGCCCGCCCTTCCTCAACTTGTCTTGAAACGTTATGTATAACTATTTAGATAATGCTAGGATCTTTTATTTATTAATAAGGCCCAAACGAGTATTCGCAAGCCCAACACTAATGTACGAGTTCGAGCGGTATAATAATCGATCATGAATTACGTAAAACATCAATCGTTTTACAATTGTTTGGGAATACATAAACTTTGAATTTTAAAATCAAATTTTCAAGGACGTTCGGGTGCGGTGTCACAGGTACTGACAACTATCAGGTGATAATACAGCAAATTAAATCTTTTACGATTGTTTGGGCGGAGGCGAAGCTGTCAAAACTCAGATTAGGAAAGCCTAGTTCGATACTTTATCAAGAAAGACTACTTCCTTTATCGTTTAAATCCAAGAAGCCTAAGATTCAGGTGGTAAAGTGGAGCTTACCTTCCTTGTCGGTTAAACTGAATGTCGATGCTGCTTACAACGACTCCGGGGTCGCAGGAGGAGCGGTTATCAGATCTCGATCAGGGGACTTCGAGGTTGGTCTTCATTTTCCTCTGTCGGCATCTTCAGTCTTTGAGGCAGAACTACTAGCAATTTATTCTTCGGTCTCGTGGGCGCTTGAACATGGTTATCAAGCTTTTGAGGTTGAATCGGATTCCAGATTAGTTATTGATGCAATTTTGGGAGAGAGTAGGCAAGGTTGTTGGAGGAAGATGCTTGAAGACCTAAGAAGATGGATGGTCGGTAAGGCTATTTCATTCACACATGTCTTCAGGGAGGTTAATTTGCCAGCACACTACTTATCCAGGCTTAAATTGGATTATTTTTATGACTTCTACTCTGTTAGACAATTACCTGGGCATATTAGATGTTCTTTGGTGGCCGACAAGTTGGGTCTTGGTTACTTTCGGGTTTGTTAAAATTTCTTCGGTTTTTATCCGTTTGTTTTTATCTTTTTTGTTGTTTTTTTGTAAAAATTGGGTCAGGTTTAGCCCCCCCAATTTTCTGATTTTATTTTTGCTTCATGGTTGTATTCTTGGAGGGATGCCTTCAGAGAGGTTTTGGTCTGGTCCCCCTCTCAGTTTGTAACTTCTTTCTTTCTAATAAAATTTGGTAAACGTTCCCCGGCGTTTGCCCCACTGATTTTGGTGGTTTGCCTTCCGGGTTAAAAAAAAAAAATATATATATATATCAATCCTTCATGTTTACTCATTTAATAGTAGTATTTGATTAGTAGCATTTGCCTATTTGTAATTGTGATTTTCTGGTTATAGCTAAATTTGTTTTCGATTACATTTAGCATGTCAAAAATAGGAGGAAAGACATGTTCAAAAGGTGCTGAAATACCACATAGTGAGTATGAACAACAAAGAATAGCAACGATTAAAGCTAACAAGGTGAAATTGAAATCTTTGGGAATAAAGCGCATTGTTGCTTCAATGACAAGCTTGGTAGACAGTGGCAAGGAAAAGAAAAGAAAACAAAAACACATAGATAGTGAGGATGGTGATGATTCTGCACCTGATGATAATAACCGTGTGGAAGACGACTCTGAGAGTGAAAGTCAGATTTCAGTTGCAAAAAAGGTAGTGCCATAACTTTTAAAATTTTCTACTATTGATTAATATGTAGTTAATAGCAATATTTTCAATAACTTTATGCCAAGCTTTCCAAGTGTGACTTTTGGAAAGACCGAGTAGCATTTCTGGGTCACATCATCACTCGAGATGGAGTGTCTGTGGACCCGTCAAAGATCGAAGCGGTAACCGAGTGGCGAGCACCTACCACTGTCACCGAAGTGCGGAGTTTTCTTGGGTTAGCAGGCTACTATCGGAGATTTGTCAAAGATTTCTCCAAAATAGCTAGACCATTAACCAATTTGATGAAGAAGACCACAAAGTTCCAGTGGACGGATGATTGTGAGAGAGCATTCGAGGAGCTGAAGAAAAGACTGACGACTGCACCAGTACTGACACTTCCTTCGGGAACTGATGGGTTTGAAATATATTGCGATGCATCCAAGAATGGACTCGGCTGTGTGCTAATGCAGAATGGGAAGGTAGTAGCTTATGCATCCCGACAACTAAGGGTGCATGAGGTCAACTACCCAACCCACGACCTTGAGTTAGCAGCAGTAGTGTTTGCTTTGAAGATATGGAGGCACTACTTGTACGGGCCACCGTGCAAGATATACACCGATCACAAAAGCCTTAAGTACATCTTCACCCAAAAAGAGCTTAACATGCGACAAAGGAGGTGGCTAGAGCTTGTTAAGGACTATGACCTTGAAATCCAATATCATGAAGGGAAAGCTAATGTCATAGCAGATGCCTTAAGCAGGAAGACAGAACATAGCAGCAAAGCAATGTGGATACTTCCAGAAGAGCTGTATCGGGAGTTCCAACGACTAGACTTGGAGGTGAAGGAGTGCGGTGAAGTGGAGAGTGAAATCCGGTTATACAACAATGACCATTTTACCCTCTATCTTCGATGAAATCAAAGCGGGTCAATCAGGTGATGTGAAGCTTGAACGAGTCAAAGCTGGGATGAAGAATGGAGTCAACGGACCATTTCAGCTACACGAAGACGGGAGTATTCGCTATAAGGGAAGATGGTGTGTCCCGATGAAATGTGAGCACATCAAAAAGCAAATCATGGAAGAAGGACACAACACGCCCTATTCGGTACACCCGGGAGGAGACAAATTGTATAAAGATCTGAAGCAAAACTTTTGGTGGCCGAGAATGAAGAATGAAGTGGCAGAGTTTGTGGCTCGATGCTTAAACTGTCAAAAAGTGAAAGCTGAGAGATGCAAGCCCAAGGGACTTGTGCAACCCTTAGAGGTACCAACGTGGAAGTGGGACTCAATCTCGATGGACTTTGTCGGGGGTTTGCCTTTAACAAAGTCCGGGAAGGATAAGATTTGGGTAATCGTTGATAGATTGACCAAGACCGCCAGGTTCATTCCCATGAATGAAACTTGGAGCATGGATAAGCTGGCGAAAGCCTACATCAGGCATGTGGTCAAGTATCATGGTGTGCCCCGAGATATTGTATCCGACAGAGATTCCAGATTCCTATCCCAATTTTGGAAGGAACTCCAAGTTGCTATGGGGACCACACTAAAGCTAAGCACAGCATTTCATCCGATGACAGACGGTCAGACAGAAAGAACAATTCAGACACTCGAAGATATGCTGAGAGCATGTGTATTGGACCTACAAGGGTCATGGGATGAACACTTGGACCTAATAGAGTTCTCATATAACAATAGCTATCATACGAGCATTAAAATGGCTCCATACGAGGCTCTATATGGTCAAAAGTGTAGAAGCCCTTTGTGCTGGGGTGATATGGTGGACCAGGTTGTCTTAGGGCCGCAATATTTGCAAGATACAATGGAGAAGATCAAGTTTATTCAGGCGAGGATGAAGGCAGCACAAGATAGACAAAAGTCATATGCGGACCTAGGAAGAAAACCAGCTGAGTTCGAGGTAGGAGAAAAAGTACTCCTCAAAGTCTCCCCTACTAAAGGCGTCATGAGATTTGGGAAGAAGGGCAAGCTGAGCCCTCGATTCATCGGACCTTACGAGATTCTGGAGAAGGTGGGGAGAGTAGCTTACAAACTGGCTCTACCCACAGAATTGAGTAAGGTAAGAAATAAATCCATTCTTTCAAAAGTTATTCATAAATTTGGAAAACAAATCTGAGACGTTTTAACGTGTGCAAGGTACATGACGTGTTCCATATATCTCAACTGAAGAAGTATATTCGTGATGAGGCACATATCTTGAACCCGGAGGTAAGAACCTCACTTTCAAAATAGCTAGGATGCGATTGGTAGACATTAAAATGACCCTTTATGTAATTAGGTGATTGAGTTAGACGAAACCTTGACGTATGAGGAAAGGCCTGTGAAAATTTTGGACACGAAGACACGTGAAACTCGAAGGAAGGCCATTAACATGGTTAAAGTTTTGTGGTCAAATCACTTGGCTGAAAACGCCACATGGGAGACAGAGGATGACATGAGGAAACGTTATCCTGAGCTATTTTGTCAAGGTAACATTCTAGTTACGGAGACGTAACCTATCTTTTAGGGGGGTAGAATGTAACACTTGAAATTTTAACCTAGCCCATGCTTCGGGACGAAGCATCTTTTAAGGGGGGTAGAATGTGACACTCCAAAAATTTAATAATAATTATAATAATGATAATAATAATAATATTCCGTATAGGATAATAATTTTTTTTTATAAAACGTTCTAAAGTTACATTTCGGACTTATCAAATAACACTTTGACGGAAATAATAATATAACGTGTGTCAGGAGTAGCATTTTAATAAAATTAAACCATGTTTATTTTTCAATATAAATAATACTTCGTATTTGGTAATAAGGTGTACTCTGTAACTAACATTATTCGGAAGTATATATATATCATACAAGATCTTACGTACAATAATAATAATAAACATATACTTGGTAATAATATATTGAAAAGAAGAGACGTACTGCAATCAAGAAATAATATAATAAAGGAAATATTAATTGACCAATATATCATACCTTAGATAAACATACGAACATACTACTCGTACGTTACGAGCATGACTTTTCCGGAGTATATCTTTAAGTAAGGAAAGAGCAATAAACAGAATTAAATGGAAATATACGTTCACAACCTAGAACCTTCCCTCTTCAGCTATAAATAGCGGCCTTGCGATCAACCTACGCTGCACAAAACCTACGAACTGCGACCTGCGTTGTACGGAGAAAACGAGAGGAAATGAAGGAAAAGAAAACAGAAAGAAGGAGAGACGTGAGGGAGTTCGCTGGAGGTTTCTGGAGTTGTTTCCGCCAAACTCATCTCCTGTTGAACGCCGCCGCAAGCCGCCAGACTGCATTTCACGTTGGCAGGAAAGGAGGGCTGCCGGAGTGCTGCGCCGACGCCATCACCTTGCTGCGGCCGCCGAAAGGAAGAGACGCTGACCATCAGACCACCGCCCTTCGATAAGGTAAGGCCATACGTCCTTCCTGCGTAACTTCATTTTTCCGGCGGATCCATGTGAAGATGACGACCCTTTTCCCGTTTAGTTTAGACCGAATCTTTAGTTGATTTAATTTATATATGGGCCAGACCGGTTAAAATAGAAATGGGTTAATTCACTAATAATTGATTGGACTAATTAACTTGATATACATGGATTGAGTCAATGGTAAAATTAATCCGGATAGATTGTAAATAATGGTACTGTTCTGGACTGACCCTAATTGATGATACTGATTAATCTGGACTGATCATAATAATACACTAAAAGAAATTGGTAAGAATAATAGATTGGCTATGGGTTATAAAATTAATGAGCTAAATAGAATTGAATGACTATTATAGAATGGACCAATTGGATTAAAATGAAAGTTGGACTGTATGTTTTAGTTAAACACGATCGATTATTCAAGTACTCTAAAATGGGCATCATGATAAAACTAATAATCCAACTAATATGACAATTCAAGATAGCGGACAAAAATTTAAAACTAATGATAACAATACTGTATTAAATAAGTTCATTAATTGATGGTATGCGGTAAACTGGGTTAGTAAGAACAAGTAAACCAATCAAAATAATTAACCAATAAAACTAGTATGACTGAACAGGTTGTTAATACATATTATTTAGACCATACCAATCAGATTAATTAAAGGTGTACTAATTAATAAATTAACTAATTGAATGAATCAATCATTCAAGTGATATTCGATTGAGCTAAATTGTAATGGCCAATAAGTCTCAAGGTCGTAAAATGATTCGTTCACATAAAATAATCAAATGAACAATTATAAATGGAAAAGTAATAAAATAGATGATCGTTATACATAATGATGAAGTAAGTTTAGAACTAATAATAGTATTTGATTAATGCATGTAACGGACTAAAATAAAATAAGTAATGGACTTTCGGTAGATTGGACTGATTAAAATAAGTGAATTATCGCTTGAAATAAACTTGTCACAATAGGCGGACTAATCACGACAATTATACTATATAAGTTAGGACAAATATTGACATCGGGAATTCTAATTAATAGAAGGTGACTTTGGAGGGGAAGCTGTTAGAGAAGCTTGTTAGGAATATCTGCAATTTGAGGTAAGTCACATTGCAACCAAAATGCATTTTTACCTCGTATATACTGTATGTATGAAATATGAAATTTTGCTATTTGACTATTTGTTGAACAATTTATGAATATGTGATGCATTGTTGAATGTTGAATGACTTTGGGGAAATTACGTGAGTAGTAATCCCTGAATTTTTGGAAATTAATAAAGATAAAATGAACCTTTTCAATGTAAGGACATCGCGGGAGAAATCCGTGGTGTCGGTCCCCTTCACGACCGTTAATTGTGAAGGAGTGATTAGGGATGCTACTATTTGCTTGGTGGGTTCGGTGACCAATCCGAACAATTTAATTAAATGAGTTTGGTGTGTTCGGTAGAAAAATCCCGAACGATAGATATTTGGTGGATTTTGGCAGTAGTAGCAGTAACCTAGTCACTTCTATAGGGTAATCCCTTTTTGGTGGAGTAGGGGGACGTTGACGTCCGAACTACTTGGGCTTCTTACTACCCGTAGGGCTTGGAATCCCTTTCAGGGGGTGTGCACACTTAAGGTAGAGGTTCAGTTTCCTCAGGTTAGAAGTGGTACCGGCAAAAGTCTCGGGGTGGCCGTACATAACAACGGACCATCGGGCTCAATAAATTGTTGAGCACCGCCCTTCAAATGTATTAGGAGTTTGATACAATTATATTTTAGAACATTACTAAAGAAAATATTTTATTAAATGAAATTGAGGATCATCCATTTTTTTTAAAGAAGTATACCGTGAAGTTTATCTCTCAAACCACTTTTTCGTATAAATGTATTATACAAAATATTATTTTCACCAAACCTATTATTTTACGGGGTTGGGCGGGGCTTACTTAGCATAAGCTAATTTTATTTGTTTCCTTTTTCCTTCTTCTCTTCCTCTATAATTACAGATGATATTGCTGTGGATGATGTGCTTGGTTAGAGACTTGAGAGCGTGCATTAGAAGATACCCTAGCAAAACGTTTATGTTACAACTTTATTTTAAGAACATTGCTCTAGATCACTTTTGTTACTTTTACTTCGCACCTGTTATTTACTAAAGTACATTTGTTTTGTTTGCCTGTGCACTTAGCCATGTGTTGCTAAGTGTGGCGGTAGCACTCTAAATTTTCATTGTTAAGGACTTCCGCTGAAATTTTCTTAATAAAGTTTTCATTTTATTATAAATTTTTCCAAACTATTTTGGGTGGGAAAATTTGGGGTGTTACACTGAGAGTGAAAGTCAGATTTCAGTTGCAAAAAAGGTAGTGCCATAACTTTTAAAATTTTCTACTATTGATTAATATGTAGTTAATAGCAATATTTTCAATACTCTCTATTTGTTTGATGTTGTTTTAGAGAAAAAACATGCACGAGAGAGGGTTGGAAAGAAAATGCAACTTCATTCCACCATCGTCTGTTACCAAGTTATATGGAAGGAATAGAAAGCAATCAGCTGCCATGAAAGTTCCTATGAAAGTTCCTGAACAAGGTTATATTATTTATTTATGTCATGATTTTATATACATTTGATTGAGTTACAGGTAAGTAAAAAAATTAGATTTAACAATCCAGACAACAATAGACAACGACAAATAGAGGTTGGTCATGGAGATGTTGAGTTTGGAGAAGGTATATAAGTAACTTTTAGCATATTTTGCATTTTTATCTATAATGAAAATTAGAATTTTTATATTTTAAATTTACAATGCAGATATCCACAGTTTAGAGAATGAGGAACACTACAGTGAAAATGGTGAAGATTTTGAAATGGATAGAGGTATACGATGTGTATGTTTATAGGCAACTATTCCTTGAATTTATATTGTTGTAATGCAGGTTTATTTATTTAATACATATTTATTTGTGAGAAAACTACTTTCTACACACCCACACTCACATACTTAACATTCTTGTGACTTTATCTTTTTTGCTTAAACGATCAAGAGGATGGTGCCCTTATAGACATGACTACAAGCTTCAACAATGAAGCAGATGCTAATGTGGAAGGAGATGCTGTTTTGGGTACAAATAATTCATATTTATTATCATGTGTAGTCTTATTTGGAGGAGTGATGAATCTATATACTCGTGTGAGTTTGGGTTCATTGAGTTTGGGTTCATTGCATGTACACACCTCTGCTCTCTCTTCTAGCTCTCATAATTCCTCCCTCTAGAAAAAAATGATATAATAGTGTATATAAAAAGTTGTCAGAAGCAAGAGTACTCCGTTTTGGTAGAAGAATCTTTTTTGGAAAACATTATGATTTATGGATGCACACCACATTTATGGCTTAATCAATCCATTCACTTTTTAGTAGTCATGTTTGAATCTGTTCTGATTTTGGCTTCGGCAGTAGTAACTCATTGGTTCTTTCTATAATACTGTATTTTTTTATAATAATGTTGCCTTGTTATGAAGGTTTGAAGATCAAGAAGAAAAAATTGTACAAGACAAATACTCCAAGAGGTCCTACGAGAAATCTACAATTGGCCAAAATGAGACATAGTGAGAGGAAGAAAGTAGATTTTAACATAAAGGGACAACCTATTGGTGTGAATAGAGCTAGTCTAGCGAACTATTGAAGTGCCATTGTTAGAGATACTCTCAATGCACCACTTTATCAAATTGAAGAGTTTTCACAAATACCTGATGAGAAAAAGGATAAGATGTGGCGACTTATTCTGGTATTGATAACTATATTCTACATATAAAGTGTAGGAAATATGCCCTAGGACAATCATAGTTGATGATTTATCAATAAATATTTAATGCTCATTAATTAATAAAGTTGCAAACTCATTTTATGTTAATTATTATTGTGAGTTTTCTTTATTAATATTTAGTCCCTGAATATTCTGTTTAGTAGCTAATTAAGTATGTGACTTAATTGTGGAATGCTACACTTTAAAATAAACATAATATTCTTATTGTCCCTGGTCTAATATTATTAATTTGGGACATTAATAATTAATAGACCAGTATGTGGATTAACTGATGGCTATATTCCACTAGTCATGGGTATAGAGATATCAAGTTAATAACATAGATGCTTGTTAGGGAACAAGTTCATTGGACAGACCCAACTTGAGGACACTGCTAGGTTATATGTCATCAGTGTTGTCCTCAATAATGATGAGGTGCTATATTCTTATACTTGAGATAATCATGGTTACTAGCATGAGAATTAATATGTATTAACACCATTAAATGTTATCTTTAACTGGGTAATTATAAAGGTGGTGATTGTACATATTATGAACCATGTAGTAGTATGTGAATTATCAAGATAGTTTTTGTCACTCTTGTACATCGAGAGAAAGATATCTATTGGGCCCCTTGACAAGTAAGATTAATTAGCATGGCCATGCTCAAATGAGGTGTCATTTGATCAAGATTAATCTTACTTGGTAATCAAGAAATATTAATTGAGAATAACAAGGATGACACGACCTAACCTTGTCTCAATTAAGATATCGTTTGACAAAAGAGAATTGTTAGCACAAATTAATCATTAAAAGGTTATGTCAGATTTAATTGACATTTATATATTTTTGGATAGTCATAATGCCTTGCTAGAGGCCGCTTATGATTTGTGAGGCTCGAATTAATTTCTAGCCCACTACCAATAATATATAAACCTACAGGGTCACACACCTAAGTGATTTGGATCATTAATGTTTGTTAATAACATTAAAATAGCTTGATTAGCCCAATTCGAAATAGGTTTTCGAATGGTATTGGGCTAGGGCCTCTTTAAGGGTTTTATTAGCCATAAAACCCCTTCTTTACTCCTCTTATAAATAGAGCCATATAGACCCACGAATTTTAAGAGTTAAAATTCACTTCTTAAACCTAGAGTAGAGAGGAAGAAAGAAGAGAACGCTAGCACGTTCCCTGCGGCCGATCCAGTCACGTGCGTGTGGATACCGGTAGAGCTCGGGATCGTTTTCTCGGACTGTCTGACATCCTTGATTAAGAGTGCTATGTAAGTCCCTCTTAAATTCTTGTAATTTCGTTTATAATAAGAACCTCAGATCCGTTTGTTTACTTTTGGATAGTAAAGATTTTGTTTATTCCGCTGCGTTTTTTCTACCCAAAACCCAACATAAAGTACATTGATTGTATTTAAGTTATTTCATTTCGCTAAGAACTACTGAATTTCTCAAGGAAAAATTTGATATTGGGCTGGATGATGTTGAAGATGAAGATTCTTATGAAAAGCTAAGCGAAAAGAGAAAAGAGACTTTGATGAAATCTTTGAAAAAGAAGTACAGAAGTTATAGATCAAGACTGAAAAGGGATTATTATGATACAGAGGACACAGATGTAGAACGATTAAAGGAAAATAACAGACCACCGTGTGTTGACAAAAAAGACTGGAAGTGGCTTGTGGAGTATTTTGGATCTCCAGAATTTCATGTAAACGATTTTTTTGCCTTACTGCCTTAACTGCCCTCTTTTTGTACAATTATTTCTGTTTTGCCTTAACTGCCATCTTTTCATTTTTTGCCTACATGTTGTTTGTTTTCATATAACAGAAGATGAGTAAACGAAATAGTAAAAACCGCTCATGCCAAGAAGCTGGACACACAGCTGGTACAAAGAGTTTTGCTCAAGTTATTCATGAAGTGGTACTACTTGTTTATGTGTTACGAGTCATTTAAATATATGTCCTAAACTATTTAATGACTAATTACTAATGTTTTTGCATACTAGCTTGAAAGAGACCAAGTCATGCCCAACATACTGGAAGCATATGAGATAACACATACCAAAATTGATAAGACACCAGTGAATAATGTTGCAAAGCAGACTATTGTAAGTGAAAAAAATTACTTTATGCAATTTTTTATTGATTTTTAATTTCAGCACTATGATACTTGTTACATACTGAGAAGCCTTATACTTGTTGCATATTAAGTCAAGATCAGAAATATTAGACCACAAATTTTGAGACTGTACCAGGCAAGAAAGTTTCATACCAGAGATCCAAACCACCAAATGTTAAAAACTCTGATCAGATCCAAACCACCATATGTTAAAAACTCTTTAATGTGCAGCGACTTTTACTTTCAGTTTGTTATTATGTATTGAAGTATTTGTGACTTGTTACATATTGAGAAATTCAGGTAAAACATCACATGTTATTATGTAAGTGATCGAAGTAATTGCGTTAATAGTTGCTACATATTGAGAAATACGTTTAAAACATCATCTTAGAAGTAGTTTGAAAAAATCAGTTTATAATATTAGTTTTATGTATTATAAATTTTCAAATCTGTTTTGATGTTTTATGTTAGTTTAATGTACTACAATATGCTAGTTGATGGTTCATAGATCTTCAAAGTAATGCCATTTGACTCACACTTGTTTAATTGATTTATTTATGCTTTGTAATTAGTGATGTAAAACTCTAAAATTGATATTACTGTGCTGCAACCTTAATTGGTCACTACTTTCGTTTATTATTATGTAGTGACATTATTGTGTTAATACGGATGTTTCAAACATTTACAGTCAAAAATGAAGGAACTTTTAGAGCAACGTGCAACATGGAAAATCAAATTGACTGATGAAGAAATATATGAAAGAGTTAAACCCAAAGGAAAATGCAAACGTGATCGTGGTGTGGGATTAAGCCCTTCCATTACATCAATGTATGGGTCATTCAGTGAAGGAGAACAATTGCGTAAAGAAGCCGAAGAGGCCAAGAAAGAAGCTAATGAGGCTAAGAAAGAAGCATATGAGGCCAATGAGAGAAATAAAGTGCTCACCAAAGAAGTGAAGCGTTTCAAAAGCGAGATGAAAAATATGAAAGTTTATATGGAGAAATTTTTGAACATCATGGGATATGATATCTCAGATTTAATAACTAATGAGGTATTTAATGACATTAATTCCTTTAATAATTTAGAAGAAGTATTTTATATCTTTTAATAAATTTTAATTTACTGTTTTTTATGTCAGGTGGATGAAGAGAGTGATGAAGAGTCAACGGATGGGGAAGAGTAGTGACTTAATTTCTACTTAGTTTTTAGTTTTATTTGATTTAAACTTTTATTGAACATTATTGAGTAGTTATAAATTACTTCAAGTTAATTATATGTAATCATTGGATGATTAAACTTTGCTTTGAATTTAGGTTACACGCATGATAATATCAGTTATGCCTTTTTGTAATGATTATTGTTGGACGGTTGTCATATTATTTGTTATTATGGTTTGCCTAATTGATTTAAAATAGTATTGTGGCAATATGTTTAAATCAATTGAAGCAAGATATAATTATTTCCGTTGAGCATAAA
Organism: Cuscuta epithymum; assembly: GCA_945859915.1. Taxonomy (NCBI): domain Eukaryota; kingdom Viridiplantae; phylum Streptophyta; class Magnoliopsida; order Solanales; family Convolvulaceae; genus Cuscuta; species Cuscuta epithymum. Next base: position 918,693 of record CAMAPF010001142.1, read on the forward strand.
ATTGTATCTAAAAAGCATATAAAAATTGCATTTGAAATGTCATGAACGTTGCCTCTAATGATAGTTTGAGTCACCAAAATGTAGTTGTCACAAATTATGTTCAAGGACGGGATAAAATGATTGCATCAAATAACGTTTTGGGGCAAGATTATGCTTGCTTCAAATGATGTTTTGGGGCAAAGTGACATGCTTGCCTCAAATGATGTTTTGGGACAAAGTGATATCGTTGCCTCAAATGATGTTTAGAGACAGGATGACATGGTTGCCTCAAATAATTTTTTGAGACACGATCACTTTATTGCCTCTAAATGTATATCATTTAGAGTCAAATATTTTGTTATCTCTAAAACTATTTTTAGAGGCAACCATCATTTAGGGACAAACTAATTAGAGACACCTTAGAGACAACCAATAAATTGCGTCTAAAAGTAATTAGAGACAATTTCTCAATATTTAGAGGCAATAACGTCCCGCCTCTACAAACCATTTTTCTTGTAGTGTTAGGGTTTAGGGTTTAGGGTTTAGGGTTTATGGGTTATGGTTTAGGGGTTAGGGGTTAGGTGTGACACCGCACCCGGATGTACTTGAATTTGAAATTTGATATGTATTTGAATTTCTGGCGAATAAAATCGTGTAACAGATTGGGTATATTTAATTAATGCGAGATTAATTAAATTTTTTATCGGGCCCATAATAATGAGAATAGGCTACCAGATATTTAGTTAGGTCGTTGTAATAATAATTGAAGCCCAATAAAGGGTCAACCAAAGTTGATAAAAACATTTGGACAACCCGAGTGTTATTTTGGCCCAACCTACCGAAAATAGCAGGAATAATTGGGAGAAACTTTCTACACCCAAGTGGGACTTTTCCCACAAGTCTTTGAGACTCAAAATAGTCAAAATGGGGCAATTGGGGATGGGTTGTGCGGAGAAATCAAGGAGGAAACCTCCTAGGGACAAAAACCACACCCACCAAGACCCTACCCCTTTGTTTTTATGGGTTGACTTAGATGGATGGAGATGCTCTCCTATCTTGGCATTCATTCGAACCACACAAGAGAGAAAGAGCTCCAGGGAGTTATCTCAACAAGGCCATAGGGTAGAGGGAGCATCAAGAAAGAAAACCCAACAAGAAAGAGCAAGAAGAAGAGGTAAGAACACAACTTCTACTCTTTTAACTAGTATTATTTTGTATGATTTTTAAGAAATCATATGGTGGATTAAACATGAAGTTCTACACGTTTAAAAGTGGAGAATAATGTTATAAAGTGGTGGTATTTAACTTAGAAGAGTTGGTGAATCGATAGGAGTCGGAATCGCCGGAAACCGCCACTTGTAGGGAGCTGTTCGTAGCTGCAGACCACGAAAGCCGCCCACCTTTGGCAAAAGCCGCCCGGCTTTCGTCTGCTGGTCAGATTTTCCACTTCCAATCGGTTTAGAACGGGGATTGATCGAAAGGCTTAACAAAGGCAACTATTTCAGCACTTCATAAGGTGAGGATGGCTGACTATATTGCTTATAATCTTTGGGTTAATTTCATGAGATTACCTAAGGTAATTAAATATGTTTTTAAGGATTATTAATGATTAATAATGCCTAAGAATGAGAAGACTATTGTCTATAAGGAAAAGAGCATAATATACAAATTTGTAAGAGATTGTGTATGATTATGTGATATGAAAGAAATGGTATGGTAATGGAATTAACTATGAAAATTGTGATAAAATATACTTTTACTTCATGTATGAAATTCATGAATGGATAAAAGTGATATTTTTGATATTGGGATTAAATCATATTTGGATTGGAAAATCAATTGAGATAAACTATTTGGTTATGAATTTAGAACTTGGTTGTTCTAAGGTTATTCGACTAGTATCGAAATACTAGTCGGGAGATTTATATAAATAAATGATGGAATTAATCCTAAGAGATAGGATTGTGAATAGATATGCCTTAAGTAGTCTTAAGAGATGCTTTAAGGTCGAATTGTATGAACACTAAGGTGTGTTAGGGGTAGGCCTAAAGGCTATCCAAGTGAATTGATTCTAGGCATAGGATTTGCTTGAGAATTGAGCTATGAAAATAAATTAGAGTCGGACTCTAGGATTACATGGAAATGTAGTTGGGCCGAGCTGTTGGTCCCGTTTAATATGGTAACCAGTCTAGAGGGGGGGGTGAATAGACTGGTTGGTTTTTCAAATTTTCTCTAAGTCCGAAGTGACTTATCAGAGAAGGTCTGATTCTGATGACAGAGAAAGGCTGGTTCTGATATCAGAACTGGCCTTGGCAGCGGATTCTGATCTGTCCGGGTAGCCTCAGAAAAATACTAAGGCAAATGCCTTTCTGATAACTCTGAAAACAAGATCTGCTGAACACAGATTCCAAGTCTTAGAGTTAATCAGTTAATATCCTAAGTGCAGAAATATAAATTGCAGTAAAGTAAATGACACCGGATATTTTATAGTGGTTCAAGGAACAACTCGTTCCTCTAGTCCACTGTTCCACTAGCTTTGAAGTAGATCAGTTACAAAGCTAATTCCTAGCACTTAAGAAGCACTCCTCGTCTTCTTCAAGCCTAGATGCCACCCAGGATGCAATTCCACGTCCTGATGGCTGATCCTTTCACTCAGCTTCCCGGAAGTATCACCACTTCACTACTGCAGTTACTTGGACGCCCTTCTTTTCAGAAGATCCTTTTGAAAAACAGAGTTTTTCCTCCAACTTGCTTCGTTACAAAGGATGTTTGATGAAGTTCTTGAAGTGTTGAAGAACAGGATGAACTTTGCTTGTTTGTTGGGGATGAGAGATTTGGAGTTTGAATCTTCCCAACGTAAGCTTGTCTTGTTGAAGGTTGTAGAGTTTGAATCTCAAGAGAGCTTGAATGATGATGTGTAAGAGTTGTAGCAAAGTTGTTTTTCAGTTCTTCGGTATGTAGCTTATATACGGAGGTTGTCTACCCGTTGGAGGAGGAGACAACTGCATTAAATGCGCGTACAGTTGACTTGACCGCCGTTTTTGGAAGGTTTCTATTTTTAAAATATATCTTCCCGGATTCCTTGGTCAATCATTTGCAATCAATCCTTCAGCGTATCAGGCTCATTTAATGTGCATTAAATGCTTTCCTTTCATGCACAGTCTTGTAGCCGTTGGATGTTTTTACCCGTTGAATTCAGAGCTGTTGGATGTTGCTTGAGATTTTTCTAAGTGTTCGTCGGGCTCTGATCAGGTTCTTCTGATATGTTGGATTCTGAAGGCTTTCTGATGAGTTGAGTTCTGATGGAGTTCTGTTCTCTGACTGAACTCTGACTCTGATAGGTCCGCTGATGAGTACTTCTGATCTGTAGTTCTCATCGGCTATCAGATGTCCAGGTTTATCAGCAACTCTCATGATGCAACTCTGATGGACTTCTGGTAAGAGAACTCTGATGGAGCAGTTCTCATAGAGCAAGTCTGGTCGAGCAGTTCTGATGCACTTCTGATCTGATCCAAAGTAGAGCAACTCTGATCGTCGACTACACTAATACTTATAATTAAAAATTCTAATACATAAAATCTAATTTGGGGGTACTCTAACTTTCTAATCCTATAGCATCATCAAAATCTAGTTACATTTATTCCTTACAATTTCCCCCTTTTTGATGATGCCAAAACCCTTAAACTATTTCCAGAGAAGTGCCTTTCACCATAAAGAAGATAAGTTAAAAATAAATTTTCATTTAAAATCTTGGTGGGCACTTAGCATAGGAAAGTAGTAAGAGTAAGATACAATTAAACAAATAATCAAAATAAGGAATAGCAAAGGTATCAGAGCATACATGGTCAGAGTGCAATATAGAAATAATTTGAAATTGCCATGCAAAATAGAGGCAAGCTGGTTATCTTATTAATGAAAGATATTTAAAGCAACAAGAGGATAGAGTTTAGATATCTTCCTCTTCTAGATCAGCTTCCTTTGCCTCAATTTCCTTCAGATCAGCATTGACCCTAGCTCTGATTGTAGCAAGATTCCTGGGATTCTGATATTCTGACCAGGCAGGTTCAAGCTGGCAATCTAGATAGTTTCTGATGGCTTCAGATAGGTCCTTGCCAGGGATCACTTTCAATCGCCACCAGTCTTCTGCTTCTTGCATAGACCCACCATGGTTAATTATTATTAGTCCATCTTTATCCTGAATGAGATTCTCTTGTTGAGTAGGGGTCATATGCTTCTTCATTTCTCTGAATTGAGCAGCATCAGGTTTAGCCAAGTCACTGTTCAGCCATTGGGCCAAAGTGAAAGAGGGAGTTTTCTTCCCTTTCTTGGAGCGAGGAGGGGGTCTCTGAATACCAGCAGCTAGCCTCTTTTGCCTTGCTCTTTCAAAGTACCTAGCAGGGTTAATGGCTCTGGAGCTTGGACCTTCTGCTTCTCTGGGAAGTGGGACAGATTCTCTGCTATCTTCCCCCTTTTTGGCATCAACAAGATCGCCAAGTAGGAGTCCAATTTTCGAGAATTCTGTAGCATTGTTCTCTTTTATAGCTTCAAGGGTACCTGGCAGAGTCTGAGTTACAGAAGCCAGCCCTTCTATCAGCTCCTTTTGCTTGTCCACAGCCGACTGAATATCCTTGGTAGTAGCTTCAAGGAGGGTCAACTTATGATCCCTGTCCTTTCCACTGTTTATCAATTTGATGTCAAATTCCTTCAAGGTTTTGCAGATGTCCTCTACATCTGTGAGCTGCTCAGCATGCTTATCAGAGGACCATTGAAGATCATCCACAGCATCAGATAGGTCTTGAATAGCCTTGTCTTGAGCAGAGAGAGTCTGAGATTGTGAGAACAGGACCGTGTGCAGACTGGCAACCTCGGAAGCAATGTCATCAACCTTCTCATTGGATGTCTTCATGTAGCTGAAGAAGGTGGTCGACAGTTGTGAGAGGGTGTTGGCGATTTTCTCAAGTCCTGACTCAATGTTGTACTGTACCAAATCCAGATGAGCATCATGCTTCTGATTTAGTACAAGTAGCTTGTTCAGTCCAGCCACCATCTGATCTCCAAAGTCCTCTGCTGATTCCACAAATTCCTGGAAGGGAATGAGGACAGCTTTGGGTGGTTCTGGCTGAGGTACTTGATTGACCTGTGGTTGAGGCTGAGCAGGAGATAGAGGAGGAGTAGGGGTCTTCCTCTTGTTAGATTGGAGGTCACAAGCCAGAGAGGAAGTAAGGAACCCATTATTATCTTCAGTTGAGGAAGGAATCCTTACAACTGGTTCTCTCTTTTGAGTGGAGGCAGCAGAATGCTGAGGGGAGGGACAGTTAGATGTAGGCTTCTGCTGAGGAGAGGGAGATTTGGATTTCTGATGGTTGGGGCTCTGATGGGGTGAAGTCTGAGGGATAGGGGTTCTCTGGTGATGTGATGGAGGAGGAGGTGAGGGTGAGCGGCTTCTGATGGGGGTTTTCTGATGGCAAGGTGAGGGTTGTTTTGGTGTGGAAGATTTCTTAGGTGAGGGAGATGGGATTTGCTGAGGTTGAGGAGGAGATGGGGGTGGAGTTGTGGTTGGTGTGACAGGTTTGGGTGAAGGGGATTTGGGGGGAGATGGAGCAGTAGTAAGAAGAGTAGGAGTGTGGGGAATTACCTCTAAAACGGTTTCTTCAAACTGAGAGGTTCTCCATTCTCTGATGAGGTTCTGCATTGCCAGAGATAGGTCATTGGCAGTTGAGGGTTCACCTTCTATACCAGGGATAGGTCTCATTTTGATCAGGGATTCCTTTCTCTTCTTCTCCAACAGCCATTCCTCAAAGATTGGTATTTCAGCTTCTGCAAGAGCTTTGACTGGCTCTTCTGATGAGGTGTCAAACACCTTTTCCTTTCCTTTGAAACTGGACTTCTTCTTCTCAAGAACAGAGTGTAAGAATTGAATATCAAAGCAGAGAGAGATGTCATCTATACCTGCCCATTTGAGGACTTCCTCTTCCTCTGATTCAAAAGTAGCAGCTTGAGCAAGAATCTGTTGCAGAGGTCCCATTCTCCACTTTCTCCATGTTAGCACCCTTTGAAATTGTCTCTCAAGAGCAGAGATGGGATCTACTTCAGGAATCCCAGTTGAGGAAGTTGGGTGCTCTTGTGGAGAGATGGTGACTTGCAGTGCTGATTCAGAGATGGGCTGGATCTCTGATTCAGGTTCCCCCTGAGCATCAGAGATCACCAGTGCAGTAGCCAGCTCTGGTGCTGGTTCCCCCTGAGGTTCTGATTCCTTGGGGGGAGAGTTGGTCTGCTTCTTTTTCTTCTTCTGGACTTTGATATGAGATTGGGAGCTATCAGAGTCACTCTGAATCACAGCTTTTCTTCTCCTCTTCTGTCTCAACACTTTGACAGGGGCCATAGCGGGTGCATCCTTCTCTGATGCTTCCACCTCTGATGCAACCTCCTCAGTGGTGGTTTCAAGCTTCTTCTGAGGTTTCTTCTTCTTGCCCTTGGGTTGTTCATCATCAACCTCAATTGCGGTAGCTGGTTTCTCCCTCAGTTGTTCTTGTTTCTTGGCTTTCTTTAATTCTGCAGCAATGGCTACATTGAATTTGGGAGAGGCTGTGAGGAAGATGGTCTTTGTGTGATTGACATCAGCAGCTTCTCGGAGCGATATGTTGATATTGGAAATCAGTCTTGAAATGAGAAGTCCATGACCCATCTTGGTTGAGAATTGGCCAGTCTTTTTGTCTTTCTTAGCCACAGACTCAGAGAGGGACTGGAATAGTACCCTTCCCCAGTTGATGTTCATGCCCCGATGAACAGCATAGATGGCCTTAGCATTTGTGTTGTTCATCTGATCAGTTGAGCCGGTTTTGCACCACAGGCACCGGTGCATTATGCTCATCAGACGTTCATAGTCCTTCTTCAGCTGGTTTTTCTTCATGTAGAGCTTATCTACTCCGGTTGCATCCTCCCGGCAGTAGGTTTCAGCAAAAGTTTGGACAGAGATATTCACATCGTCAAGCTCAATGAGGCTGGTAGTATCCTCTTCTTGAGGATCGAGTTTGATGTCGAAGAACTCATTGAGAGCATCAGCATCTATTTTCAGGTCCTTGCCCTGAACCTGCGAGTGGATGGCCTCAGTGGTAATGATGGCATTCAAGTAGAACTCAGCAACGTCCTTCGTGCTGTATTGTTCATAAGGATGAGCAACAATCTTGCTCAGCTGGGAATCATGCATTCCTTGGATGATTTTCTTCATCCGCTTCTGATTTTCTGCCAATAGAGGCAGTGAGGACATGTCAACGCGCATGCCAGTGACGATGTTGTTCACAAGAGTCTTGATTTCCTCCTTGGAGAGTTCGTTGATGTTGATGAACTTCATTTTTGTTTAGTGAAGAGTTTGAGAGGTCTGAGGTTTGAGAGTTTAGAGAAATAAAGCTTGAAGACGAGGAATATAATTGCAGTAGCAATTTAGGTTTTCAGAACGAGTATATATGAATTTGGGTTAGTGGACGTTTGATATAATTTACGGTTTCGAGGTTGCATTTAATGGAATGCGGGCGGAAAGCCGTTTTCCAAAAGTGGTAATAACTACCGGGGGTAAAATAGTAACTTCCGGTTTATTGAATAGTCTCGTCCGAAATTTAGAAAATTTTTCTAAGTCCACAGCCACTCTGATAGGTATTAGCCCTTGTATCAGAGATAGAGATGTTCTGATATGAGGACCTTTGATGAATACCAGGTCTGATCCTTCCTGCAACTCTGACTTTTGCAAGTCTGAGCCTTCATGATTCTGATTCAAGCTTCTGATGGATAAGAGCTTGAGTATCAGAGATGGGATGTTCTGTTGAGTCCACATCTGATACTTCTACAACTCTGATTCATGCATCTCTGGGAAGATCATCCATCATTCCCAATTCTTCTCTTAGCTTGTTAAACCTTGCCTCAGAGAGAGGTTTGGTTAAGATATCTGCAAGCTGGTCTTCAGTTGGGACATGCTCAATTGAGATGTGCTTCTTCTCCACATGATCTCTGATGAAGTGATGTCTGATCTCAATATGCTTGGTTCTTGAATGCAGCACAGGATTCTGAGTGATGGCAATGGCACTTGTGTTATCACATAACAGCTTGATCTCCTTTGCTTGCACTCCATAATCCTTGAGTTGTTGCTTCATCCAGAGCAATTGAGCACAGCAGCTTCCAGCAGCAATGTATTCAGCTTCAGCAGTGCTAGTTGAGATTGAATTCTGCTTCTTGCTAAACCAGGAGACAAGTCTCCCACCTAGCAATTGGCAGTGACCAGAAGTACTTTTCCTGTCCAATCTACAACCTGCAAAATCTGAATCAGAATAACCAATTAGTTCGAAATTACCTCCCTTGGGATACCATAGTCCTGCATTTGGATTTCCTTTGATATATCTGATAATCTTCTTAGCAGCAACTAGATGACTCTCCTTGGGCTTTGATTGATATCTGGCACAGATTCCTACTGCAAAAGCTATGTCTGGTCTGCTTGCAGTCAGATAGAGGAGAGATCCAATAATTCCTCTATATGTTGTAGCATCAACATCCTTTCCTTCATCATCTGGTCCAATTCCTTGAGAGGCATTCATTGGAATTTTGACTGAAGATTTTCCATCTACTCCAAACTTCTTGATGAGATCTCTGGTGTACTTTCCTTGGTTGATAAAAATGCCTTCTGGTACTTGTTTGACTTGTAATCCAAGAAAGTAACTGAGTTCTCCCATCATGCTCATTTCAAACTTCTTCTGCATAACTTGAGAGAATTTCTTGCATAATTCTGGATTAGTGCTTCCAAATATAATATCATCAACATAGATTTGCACTAACAGAATATGATTAGCAACAGAAATTTGAAAAAGAGTCTTGTCCACCTTTCCTTTAGTAAACCCATGGTTCACTAAGAATAAGGACAATGTGTCATACCAAGCTCTGGGAGCTTGCTTAAGACCATAGAGGGCCTTTCTGAGCTTGTAGACACAAGAAGATTGAGTAGGAATGACAAAACCTGGAGGTTGTTCAACATAAACTTCCTCTTCAAGTTCTCCATTCAGAAATGCACTCTTGACATCCATCTGGTAGACCTTGATGTCGTTGTAAGCAGCATAGGCTAGAAATATCCTGATTGCTTCTAGTCTTGCTACAGGTGCAAAGGTCTCATCAAAATCTATGCCTTCTTCTTGACAGTATCCCTTTGCTACAAGCCTTGCTTTATTCCTTACAATGTTGCCTTCTTCATCTGCTTTGTTCTTGAATACCCATTTGGTTCCAATGACATTCTGATGCTTTGGTCTGGGAACAAGTTTCCACACTTCATTCCTTTCAAACTGTGTCAGCTCTTCTTGCATTGCATTGATCCAATCTGAATCTTCTAGAGCTTCTTCCACACACATTGGTTCCATTTGAGATATGCAGCAGGTGAACATGGCTTCTCTTCTTGATGCAGATCTGGTCCTAACACCACTGGTGACTTGACCTATCACTTGATTAGGAGGATGATCTCTTAACCAAGTTAGATCAGGTTCTGACAGTTGCTGTCTAGGCAGCTCTGATGGTTCATCTTCTGATTCTTCATCTTCATCTTTGTCTATCAGAATTGGATTGACAGGAGGAATTGATAATACAGGATTGATGATGACCTCTTCTGATGGTTCTGAACCCTTATCTTCAAGATTAATCTTCTCCAAGATCTCTGATAGTTCCTCTGTAGAGGTGCTATCATCAAACTTGACATGAATGGATTCTTCAACTTGTATAGTTCTCCTGTTGAGTACTCTATAGGCTTTGCTTGAGCTTGAATAGCCTAAGAATACACCTTCATCAGCTTTTTCTTGAAATACTTTCAGATTCTCCTTTCCATTGTTTAGAATATAGCACTTGCATCCAAACACATGGAAGTAGCTGATATTTGGCTTTCTTCCTTTCCACAGCTCGTAGGGGGTCTTCTGATGATTCTTGTGGATCATGCTTCTATTCTGAGTGTAGCATGCAGTGTTGATAGCTTCAGCCCAGTATCTGATGGGCAGTCCTGATTCTGCAATCATAGTTCTTGCAGCTTCTTTCAGTGTTCTGTTCCTTCTTTCTGCAACACCATTTTGTTGGGGTGTTCTGGCAGCAGAAAGTTGATGGAATGTACCATTCTGATCACAGAAGTCTTTGATCACTTTGTTGACAAATTCAGTTCCTCTGTCAGATCTGATTGTTCTGACCTTCATGTTCTTCTCAGTTTGAAGTTGCTTTAACAGAGATGGCAACTTCTGAAGAGTTTCATTTTTCTTGGTTAGGAACATAGTCCAAGTATATCTTGAGTAATCATCAACCATAACAAGAGTATATCTTTTTCCACCAACACTGGGAGTTTCAACTGGTCCAAATAAATCCATGTGGATCAGATTTAGAGGACAAGTAGAAAGATCTCCAGCTATGGGTTTGAATGAGGTCTTTACTTGTTTTCCCTTTTGACAAGCACTGCAGAGGGTCTCCTTCTTGTAGACAATGTCAGGCAGACCATCTACAATGTGTTCCCTTGCCAGTTTGTTGATGGTTTTGAAATTCAGGTGGCTAAGCTTTTTGTGCCAATCCCAGCTCAGCTTTGAATTGTCCTTTGCTATCAGGCAAGTTCCATCTTTTGCTGTTTGCCAGTCAACAACATAGATGTTCTTTCTTCTCCTGGCTGTAAGAACCACTTCTTTGGTTGTCTCATGCTTGACATAGCATAAGGTCTTGGTGAATTCAACTGTGTAGCCTTTGTCACAGAATTGGCTGGCACTCAGCAGGTTGAACTTTAGACCTTTGACATATGAGACATCTTCAATGATTATCTGTTTCTTGATCAGCTTCCCTCTTCCTTTTGTTTGCCCTTCCTTGTCATTTCCACCGAAAGTGACTCTGGGTCCATTGATTTTCTGGAACTCTGATAGGCAACTCTTGTCACCTGTCATGTGTCTGGAGCATCCACTATCAATATACCATTCTTGTTCTGAGATAGCTCCAGCACACTGTTCCTGCCAGATCAAAAGGAGGATTTAGGTACCCAAGCGATGTTGGGTCCTGGGGGGTAATGCAGTCTTGGTAGTTGGTACCATTTTGGTCTCATCAACTGAAACCTTGGTGGATGGTACCCATTGTCCACCTGGTAGTTGTAGTAAACAGATGTATGATTCACTTTGGGCAGATGCTTGTGAGGATCATGCGTTCTGTTTGCATACTTCTGCATAGCCTTCTTTGTTGGAAAGAAGTCCCATATACTATCAAGATCAGAGGAGCGCTTAACTTTAGACTTCTGAGGTTGACCAGACAACCTCTTCTGCCTATAGTTAATCTTCTCTTGATATCTGCCTTTCTGATAGCAGTTTCTGATACCATTGTCATGAGATTGTCTGATAGGGTTAGGCCTTTGATTATTATTGTTCTGAAAACTCTCCCTTTTGTTAGAATTTCTGCCAGGTTTATTAGTTTTCAAACTTTGTTTTGGTTTGGCCTTTAGAGTTTGTTTTTCTGGTATGACCTTCTCATGAACAACTTTAGTACCAGAAGTACTAGCATGGCAATTGGGGCTCAGAGTCTGTGGCACTATGACCTTTTTAGCCTTAGCAATTTTGGTGCTAGGCCTTACAGAAGGCTCACCAGACTCTGGTTCAACATATCCAAGACCAGCGGTGAAGTTATGAGAATCACCAATATTCTTCATGGAAGATTGCATCTTCAGAAGACTATTATATCTATTCTCAAGTTCCTCAATGTCTCTTATTCTTTTAAGAAGTGACTCATTTTCAGCCTTTAGTCTATCTCTTTCCTCAGTTAAGAGATTAAGTTTGCACTCAGTCTCTTTCCTTAGATCAGAGATATCAACTTTCAGCCTACTGTTCTCTTCTTTAACAAAAGAATAAGTGGCTTGGATAGTTTGGAACTCTTCCCAAAATGATGACATTGGATCATCATTTAAGGCTGTGCCTACCGAAGAGGAAATAGAATTAGAAGTAGAGCATACCTCATCATCTGATTGTGCCATGAGGCAGAGGTCTTCAGTCTCTGCATCCAAGCAGCAGAATGCTTCATCAGAGTCGGAGTCTGAGCTGGACTCAGATTCAGAAAGTGGATCTCTCTCAGCTTGTTCTGAGACAAATGCTCTTCTTCTTCTGTGTTGATCATCTGGTTTCTTTTCATCTTCATGTCCTTGCTTCTTGGACACTCTTGGATAGGGGCAGTTTGCTTTGAAGTGCCCAGGCTGTCTGCAGTTGTAGCAGAGGTACTCTCCATTGCTTTCAGAAGGTTTGGTCTTCTGATGAGGTCTTCTGATGGAAGATGGACTCCTTCCATCTTTCTTCATAAACTTCTTAAACTTCCTGGCAAAAGCAGCCATATACTCATCAGATAAAAGAGTAGAAGGGTCAAAGTCACTTACCTTTGAGGTACTGGCAGTGAAAGCAGTGGTAGTCCTTTCATCAGGAACTTCTTCCTTCTCTTCATGCATCTCAAACTCATAAGCCTTGAGATCAGAGATGAGTTTCTCAGTGGCATAAGTCTTGATGTTCTTGCTTTCCTGGACTGCAATCACTTTCATCTTCCAAGCTGAAGGCAGTCCCCTGAGGATCTTCATGTTGACCTCTTTGATGGTGAGCTCCTTCCCAAGCTCAGAAATCTCACTGATGAGAATCAGCAATCTCTCATGCATCTTAGCAATGCATTCTTCTGGTAGGAGTTTGAAGTCATCAAACTTCTTCATTGCAATGGTCAGCTTGTTGTCTCTTTCTTGTTCATCTCCTGCTCCAATCTCATCCAGCTTATCCCAGATTTCTTTGGCAGTTCTGCACTTCTTGATCCTGTTGAAGTATCTTTCATCAATAGCCTTGTAAAGGATGTCCTTGGCTATATTATCTAGATTGTACTGCCTCTTCTCTTCCTTGGTCCATTCTGACCGGGCTTTCTCAATCATCTGGGGCTGAAAGTTATCAATGGAGTGAGCAGGATTGATCTTCATGAACTGGATAAAGGGGCCATTTTCCAAGACTTCCCACATTTCATCATGAAGGGCACATAGATGTGCCTTCATTCTGATCTTCCAATCATCATACTTCTGATCTGTGAACATAAGATGCTTTGCAAGAGAATTATCCATTATAATAAATAAGGAGAGGCTAAGAACAAGTGGATCTTTGTTCAGAGAGTAACCTAAAAGATTACAAGAACAAGGAGGCTCTGATACCACTTGTTGGTCCCGTTTAATATGGTAACCAGTCTAGAGGGGGGGGTGAATAGACTGGTTGGTTTTTCAAATTTTCTCTAAGTCCGAAGTGACTTATCAGAGAAGGTCTGATTCTGATGACAGAGAAAGGCTGGTTCTGATATCAGAACTGGCCTTGGCAGCGGATTCTGATCTGTCCGGGTAGCCTCAGAAAAATACTAAGGCAAATGCCTTTCTGATAACTCTGAAAACAAGATCTGCTGAACACAGATTCCAAGTCTTAGAGTTAATCAGTTAATATCCTAAGTGCAGAAATATAAATTGCAGTAAAGTAAATGACACCGGATATTTTATAGTGGTTCAAGGAACAACTCGTTCCTCTAGTCCACTGTTCCACTAGCTTTGAAGTATATCAGTTACAAAGCTAATTCCTAGCACTTAAGAAGCACTCCTCGTCTTCTTCAAGCCTAGATGCCACCCAGGATGCAATTCCACGTCCTGATGGCTGATCCTTTCACTCAGCTTCCCGGAAGTATCACCACTTCACTACTGCAGTTACTTGGACGCCCTTCTTTTCAGAAGATCCTTTTGAAAAACAGAGTTTTTCCTCCAACTTGCTTCGTTACAAAGGATGTTTGATGAAGTTCTTGAAGTGTTGAAGAACAGGATGAACTTTGCTTGTTTGTTGGGGATGAGAGATTTGGAGTTTGAATCTTCCCAACGTAAGCTTGTCTTGTTGAAGGTTGTAGAGTTTGAATCTCAAGAGAGCTTGAATGATGATGTGTAAGAGTTGTAGCAAAGTTGTTTTTCAGTTCTTCGGTATGTAGCTTATATACGGAGGTTGTCTACCCGTTGGAGGAGGAGACAACTGCATTAAATGCGCGTACAGTTGACTTGACCGCCGTTTTTGGAAGGTTTCTATTTTTAAAATATATCTTCCCGGATTCCTTGGTCAATCATTTGCAATCAATCCTTCAGCGTATCAGGCTCATTTAATGTGCATTAAATGCTTTCCTTTCATGCACAGTCTTGTAGCCGTTGGATGTTTTTACCCGTTGAATTCAGAGCTGTTGGATGTTGCTTGAGATTTTTCTAAGTGTTCGTCGGGCTCTGATCAGGTTCTTCTGATATGTTGGATTCTGAAGGCTTTCTGATGAGTTGAGTTCTGATGGAGTTCTGTTCTCTGACTGAACTCTGACTCTGATAGGTCCGCTGATGAGTACTTCTGATCTGTAGTTCTCATCGGCTATCAGATGTCCAGGTTTATCAGCAACTCTCATGATGCAACTCTGATGGACTTCTGGTAAGAGAACTCTGATGGAGCAGTTCTCATAGAGCAAGTCTGGTCGAGCAGTTCTGATGCACTTCTGATCTGATCCAAAGTAGAGCAACTCTGATCGTCGACTACACTAATACTTATAATTAAAAATTCTAATACATAAAATCTAATTTGGGGGTACTCTAACTTTCTAATCCTATAGCATCATCAAAATCTAGTTACATTTATTCCTTACACGAGCCCTTGCCATGTAACGTGATTAGCATGGAAACGTAGTTGGGCCGAGCCCTTGCCATGCATTGTGATCTTCATGGAAACGTAGTTGGGCCGAGCCCTTGCCATGAAGTTATGGTTGGTATGGAAACGTAGTTGGGCCGAGCCCTTGCCATACAAATTTAGATATATTAAATTGAGTTAAAGGATTGTATAGAAATGTAGTTGGGCCGAGCCCTTGCTATACAATCGGGACTCGAGGGAACCCTATGGGGTTGTCGTGACTCATGGTCACGGAAAGTGAAAATGGTAAATTCTAAATGAATATGGGCCCACGGGCCGACTACTTGACTTTATATGAAGTAAGTATATTTATATTTTTCCGGCCACTCCTAGATTCCTCGAGAAGTCTATAATATCTTGGTAAAAGACCTAACAAGGTTTCATAAACCAAAAGTGGTATAAACATCAAAACCTTCCGAGAAGGTGTTTTCCGGTGAACCGGTCTTACTCCGGTCATAACTCCGTTCATGGTTATTAGCCAACCCTTTGGATGATTAAATTACTATATTAAGGTCTTATACTACACTTATAATCGTGTAGGATATCCACTTTATTCGTTAATAGGGTTTATAAACAATTTTGGGTAATAACTAGAAACCAAATACAAACTGTTTTGAGAATCCAGATTTATACCTCGTGTGTTTATCTGCCCTTTTTGAGCTGTAAACACCTCGTATCCTTAAGTGCAGCACCTCGTATGAAAGCTCTCTTCAAGACCTATCTAATGACACCTTACTCGAGCTTATTGGATAAGAGATGCGTGAGATATGAAGTGAACAATCTCGAGGGTTGAAATTGTACGAACTGGTTGGCAGCCTCCTCTCTTCTTGCTTCCTTCTTTCCCCTTGTTCTTAGCTCGAGTAGAGCTGGTGGAGATGATGTTTTTGAGACTCCTTTCCTCCCTACTTGATGCTAGGGCCGAAATAATAGGAGGGTGGGTGAGTGAGATGTCCTTGTTGTCTCTCATGTGTGAATGGTGTGGGGGAGAAGTTCATTTGATGACTTGATTAATCCCCCCATCATCTCAATTCATTTCCAGCTCTCCAACATGGTCCTCCTCACTTATTTGAGACCATAAGTCGTGGGGTGGCCCCCACCCATGTGGGAGGTCATCCCTTTATGTCCCAAAGTGTACAATTGGTCCCGAAAGTTGTATTTTCTGGACTGTTTTAATTATATTTTATTTTATCGGGTTAAGTAAAATATATATCATTCTTCCAATTAATATTGGACTCTAAAATGAATATATATTACCCAACTTCAATTTAATGGTCCCCGGAATTTATTTCGGGCTGTTATCTGATTAACTAACTATACCGATAATGGGACCTTGTTTGATCGAAAGGCCAACTTTATGGCTCAACATTAATTTACACCATCATATAAATAGTATCTAGACCGAGATGAATATATTATGTGGTCCTCAAATATCGGATGGTCGCCGCCCACGTGTGGGCCCAACGTGTATTTTACTGTTGAAGTAACAGTAAAAATGAGAACGCGTTGCCTCGAAAATTCACTCGTCATTTCTCATTACATAATATGTGGTTTCATATTTGGTGACACTTTAATAAAATGTTACACTTATTTTTAAGTGGCCCGAACTGTATGAACAGATAACATCTTATCTGTTTATTCTTATACGAAAATATCTTCAAGGTAGGGTCCTCCAAAAGCACCCACCTCTAATATGTCAATTTAATCAATATTATTCATCCCATTATTTTGGTTTCTTAGCATGTTTATATTTCTTCTGTTATAAATTCGTAGTCCTACGAATTATTGACAGTCCGATAATTAAGGACTCCTCACTATCGAATAGTGGCCCTGGCCCGCTCGGCCGTCCAGTTGTCGATCTTTATAACAATGGGGTCCACGACCCATTCCTACTATCATAATAGTATCGTTTTGGAAAATAGTAATATTTTATAAACTTGAAATACCACGTGTGGTCCCACGTTTAAATTAATAACCCTTTATTAATTTAAGACAAAAATTTTTTACTTTCTCATTTATCAAGACTACTCTTAGTCTTGATTTACCTTCTTTAACCAAGTACTTTATGAAAAAAAATTTTATCTGGGTAAAATTCGGGTCCGGTGTTACAAGTTCACCCCCCCTTACAGGAATTTCGTCCCCGAAATTAGCGTCTCAACCTTGAGAAACGCTTCTCCCTTCATTTTCTGAAGCTAAAAAATTTGAACATAAAAATATTTATGGAAATTAAGGTTTAAATTATATTCAAAAGGCAGAATATTGTTGATTAATCTCCACATGAAGAAGGAGATCTTTTTGGGAGTATCAGCATTCCAGATGTACTTGGCAGCACTATTAAGATCATTATTCTTTCTCATGACATCATAGGCACTGCTAAAACTAAAATTACCATTACTATTCGGTTGCCAAAGGAGCTGATCCTTATTATCAGAAAAGGTTATGTGTTTGGCACATATGGTAGTAGTAACATGAAGGGGCAGCAACTGGGCAACATTGTTAATCAGATTACCATTCACAAAGGCATCGACAATAGAAATATTATTAAGACTAACGGGAATGTCCTCAATGGTATTCACAAGGGGCCCACAGTCACACCAGTTGGAGTACCAGAAGGAAGAAGTGCCATTGTTAATATGAAGAGCACTATTATTATTGAATTCTTCTTGGACAGAATGTAGGGAATTCCACTGGACCGACTGAGTAATACTTTTCAAGGCATTCATCCAGTTAGCCCAGAGTGTGTTTCCCGTTTTGATTTTCCACCAAAGTTTAAGGAAAAAAGCATTTTGGATGGTTTTAAGATCCCTAAATCCCAGACCATTCTCACTGGTGGGGTAACAAATCTTTTTCCAGGCACGCCAAATGTGTTTTTTATTATCCGGATTCCTGTCCCAAAGGAAATGAGCACACCTTTTTTCAATAAGGGAGATGATGGAGCTAGGAATTTTGGCCACGACCATATGATAAAGAGGGACAGTAGTAAGAACGTGTTTAATGAGGATCATACGACCCCCGACAGAGAGCAGATTATGCTTCCAACCAGCCAGTTTATTATCAATGTTGTAAACAATATGATCAAAATAGCAAGCCTTCACTCTACCTTTATGAATGGAAGAACCAAGATACGTAAAGGGGTAGGAGCCTTGATTTATTTTTAAAACACTTTTCACCATATTACAAGCAGATCTAGGGGCCTTGTTAGAAATGATGAAAAAACTTTTCTTAGCATTGATAAGCTGCCCAGAGGAGGTTTCATAATCATGAATCACCTTTTTGAGAGTATTTAAAGGTCTTTTGCTAGCTTTGGTAAAAACAATCAGATCGTCAGCATAAGAGAGGTGAGTGATAATAGGTAAACCAGGTTTAGTATGGAAAATATGATCTTCTTTAGTGCCGAAAGCACTGTTAAGATGCCTAGTAAGAGCCTCAGTAACCATAATAAATAGAATCGGGGAGAGGGGATCTCCCTGTTTCACACCTCTAGAAGGTTTAAAAAAACCTTGGGGGATGCCATTAATAAGGATAGAGAAATAGGCTCCGCTAAGGTTGTTCATAATGAGAGATATAAAGAGGTCATGAAAGCCAAATTGTTTGAGGGTGCTTTTAATGAAGTGCCAAGACATCCTATCAAAAGCTTTTTGCATATCAAATTTAAAAAGAATATTATGACCTCTGATTTTATGATCAATATGATGAACCAGCTCTTTAAGCATAAGAATATTATCAGAGATGTCTTTACCCTTTTGAAAAGCAGATTGTTCATTGGAGATGATTTTAGGAAGAAGAGGATTAAGCCTAAGAGTCAAGATTTTAGTGAAGATTTTGTTTAGAAAGTTACTAAGGCTTATAGGTCTAAAATTAGAAAAATGTTTTGCATTGTTTTCTTTAGGAATGAGGCAGATCAGAGTATGACCCACAGCACGAGGTATAGGAACACCACACATAAATTCACAGACAGCATTGAATAAGTCATCTTTGATAATATCATAGCAGTGGTGATAAAAGGTACCATCAAAACCATCAATACCTGCAGAGCTCTCTTTATTAAGGCTGAAAACAGCATTCCTAACTTCAGCCCTACTAACAGGTTGAAGCAGAGCCTGATTATCAGTGTTATTAATCACAGGTTGTATAATATTAAGAAAAGGATCAGGGTAGAGGTTAGGGAGATTGGGTTCAGCAGTAAGGAGATTAGAAAAGTAATTGACTGCTTCAACACAAATAGATGCATTATCCTCAATGCAAGTGCCATCATCCCTTTGAATACTATCAATATGTAACCTGTTGTGTTTGGCTTTCATAGAGGTATGGAAAAATTTTGAGTTTCCATCCCCATCTTTGAGCCATTTTACTTTAGCCTTTTGTTTGTAAAAAATTTCAAGGTAAGAGTTATAGTGGATGTAGTTAGCCTGAGATTGATTTAGCATAAGTTTGTCATTTTCGGACATAGTGGAGGCCACCTTATCCTCCCAAAAGGACAGATCAGATTCGGCTTCAGAAAGTTTGTTGAAAATGTTTCCAAAAGTAGATTTATTCCAAATTTTAAGATCATTTTTCAGTCTTTTGAGCTTAAGAGAGAATTTTCTCATCCCAAAACCCTCACAAGGAAGATTCCAGGATGTCTGAACTTTATTAAGAAAATCAGTGTGTTTGGTCCACATATGCTGAAATCTGAAAGACCTGGGGCCATCTTTAGATAAAATATTCTCCTTCACTAAAATAGGATTGTGATCTGACACACACCTATTAAGTTTTTGAATAGACAAATTGAGATTTAGATTATCAAATTCAGGAGAGGCCATAACTCTATCTAATTTTTTAAGAACAAGGCCTTTTTTTCTTTTACCAATCCAGGTATAGGGGCTGCCCTGGAAGTCAAGATCTCTGAGATAATTATTGTTAATGAACTCATTGAAATCCAGAATGTCATACTTGCAAGGGATACAATTACCCTTATACTCATGCAGATTACTGATCACATTGAAATCTCCAGCTAAGAGCCAAGGTTGATTGCCAATAGAAGCCTTAAAGTCAGACAAGTTGGTCCAGAGGTCTTGCCTTTTCATCCTGTCATTGCTAGCATAGATAATGGAAAGAAAAAAGGTAGTATTGTTATTTTTATCCTTAAAGGAGATATTAACAGATTGTTGTAAATCAGAAATAATTTGGATGTCAGAAGTGTTGTTCCAGAATAACCAAATCTTATTATAATTATGAGCATAGGAATTCTGAAAATGAAGAGCATACTTGATAGAGTGGATCTTATTAGGCCTGATTTTAGGCTCAATAATGGCCACAAAGTTTATGGAATGCAGTTTACAAAGAGTTTTCAGTCTGTCCTGAGATTGTCGATTACCAATCCCAAAAATATTCCAAAAGAGTGCATTAATCATAAAAAATGGTAGTTTGGGCAGATTTCTTGGGCCTCAATTGATAGGGTTCTCTATGAAGAGAACCATTACTTTTATTAGGGGCAGAGGCAAAGGTAACTTTTTGATGTTTGGTTTTTTTGGGAAGGTCAACATCCGAATGGTATGTTCTGTTAACCTTATCCAATTCCAATTCTTCTATTTCTCCCTCTTCTAAGTCCTGATACAAAGTAAGGTCATTAATCTCAATTGTAGTATCCATCAGATGAGGAATAGTATCAGGGGGTTCAGTTTGAGGGATTATATCAGGGGGGAGCATGGGATGGGTTTGCATTTCAGTAGGGATCGGGGAGTTCAAATCAGGCTGATTATCAATATTTAAGGGTTCAGAGATAAGACTTCCCTCTACATTTATATTGATTTCTTCTTCACATATCTCAGTGACAAACTCCTTTGTTGTGGATCCATCTAAATGTTGTAAAGCATCTTCAAAGATCTCTGTTGGAATGTCATCATTTTTTCCTTTATCCACACCTGAGGGTTGACCTGCTTCAAAGAAAGGCTCTTTTCTTTTCCATTTAGTCACCGGGTTAGTAATGGTACTGACAGAGCTATGAATCACCATTTTACCTTTGTCTCTAGACAGGTTAGGGTCTTTAGGGTTATCCTTTACACCCTCTTTAAGGGATTGGGACTTTTTTGGGCAGCTTCCTTCATTGTGGCCGATATGAAAGCAACATCTACAGTAATCAGGAAGCTGCTCTTCTATAGTGATGTACTGCCAAAATCCCTCGTAGCCGTCGTCAACGAGCCAGAATTTCTCAGGTATTGGTTTGAGCAGGTCAATTTCCACCTGTATTCTGGCTAACGACGGCCGATTTTTGTTCAGCGTAGGCTTATCGCATCGGAGGGGTTGACAGAAATTAGAACAAAGTTCAAAAAGGAAATCCTCATCAAATAAGTGAAAAGGGAGATGGGGGAAATGAATCCAAACAGGGACGAATGAGGATTCTCTATCGGGGTGGTATCCAGGATACCACCTAGAGATCCGCATCGTAAACCCGTGTATAATCCATGGATGCCTGGAGCGGCAACGAATATACTCGTTTTTGTCCGAAAAGGAGATAAGAATCTCACTTTTATACAACAGACCAATAGTAACGGATTTGAAATTAAGAGCCTCAAAGACCTTACGGATAGAAGATAATGGTGGTCGGCCGTTTATGAAGGATCCCACCAGAGAGTACTGAAGGTCCGCCGCTAGTAGGTCCGACCGAGCTTTTGGTATCTTGACCGAGAAGCAGCCATTATGTTTTCCGACCACCAGCTTCAGCGATGGGTCATCCTTGGGGCTAGGCTGTTTCCTGGAATCGGAAACCACGGAAGCCCAGGTTTTTTGTTGTGGCGGTGGCTCCCCCATGGAGGGGGAGAAGAAGAAACGGAGGACCAGAAAGATGCTAGAGATTGGAGAGAGCGAAATTGAAGAGAGATAAGTGACCGTTGAAGTAAGTATATTTATAAAACAGGGTAACCGGGGGTTACGGCCTACGATATAATATCACTCTATTTGAGGGTCTTAAGAAATTGAAACATTGATTATACTTAGTATAGTTGTCATTGTACTTGTCAAATGCTTCCAAGTACTGACCTCCCCTTCACGGGGGAGGCCACCTCACAGTTTCAGGTAGAACTTGAAGAGTTGCTGCCACCCCCCGTTGCTTCGGGGAGATCAAGGGAAGAAGACGTGGTTCGTGCTTCTTCCGTTTCTGTTTGAAAACAATCTAAATAATGCTCATGGATATTATTTTTGAATAATCATTCGGGGGCTTGTATGCCCATGTTTGCCGAGTGTGGCATAAACACTTGTATTAAATGTTTCCGCTGCTTAAACGAATATTTTACATTATGCTTGTTTATGGATGTACTATGTGTGAATGGTATTCAAGACGCCTTGTATAGTATGGATGAGTTGGACTGCGGTTGACTATTCGTACTGTACGGCGGGTTGTTGACGTGTCCGGATAGGTCCGGGGCGTGACAATTTAATTGGTATCAGAGACTTAGTCCGTAAACTTCATAATGAAGCTTCAAAATTCCTTTTGAAAACGATTTTTGCAAACCATGAGCATAAAGTTTTGTACTTATAGAACTTTTGGTACTTGAGTTGCAAGGTCTCTAATTGTTAAGATGATACCCTTAACAATTGGCATGGCGGCGACTTGAGCCAAAGGATGTCTTAAGTACTTATCCGTCAATTGACATTTCATACGAGTCTAATGACTCATTCTCAATTTCTTTCAGAAATGGAACGTACCGGGAAAGTAACTAGAAGGAACCCGACTGGCCAGGCACCGAGAGGGTCCGTGCAAGGCAGTAGAGGGGCTTCTAGAGTGTCCAGGGGACAAGGCCGTGGAGGCCAAGCTCAGACCGTGAGTGACGGTCATGTTGAAATGGTAAATGAGTCTTATGAGTCCGAGGAGGATTCAACGTATCAACCGGGAACAGAGCCGGTTGAGACCCCATATGATGGGGAATATGACGATGTGAGTGAAGAGAGCGATGATAATGACGCGCTTGAAAGAATGGAGGAACTACTCCGACAGTATCAACAAGATCGTCAAAGGCGCCGGGCAAGGCGTGCTTTGGGAGGGGCTTCAAGAAGAGGAAGCCATGTGGGATCTAGAGGACATGTAGAGTCCCGAGTAGATCGGGGTGCTGAGGTCCCAATAATAAGGATCTCGAAGTACCTCAAAGAAGCGAGAGATTTGGGGTGTAAGCCGTTCGATGGAACGGGAGATATCTCCGTTGCGGCAGAGTGGGTCAAAAGATTCAATGAAGCGGCTCTTGATATGCAGCTGCCGCCAAACATGAAGATGAGAGTAGCAACGAGGTTGCTAGAAGGAATGGCGTCCACGTGGTGGGACGGAGTCAAGGGGAAGTATGGTGAGAATGTCACTTGGGAGAATTTCCGGCAGGAATTCTTCAACCAATACTACTCCGACTTTGAGGTGAACTTGAAAAGGAGGGAATACACCAACTTGACCCAAGGAGGCAAGTATACCGTGAGGCAACTTGAGCATAAATTCAGGGAGCTTGCCGAGTTCATACCGGAGTATGCTTGCGACGAAAACCGAATGGTCAACCACTTTTGGGATGCCTTGGATTTAGACGTGCGTGAGAGGGCAACACAATTGCCTAACATGACGTTTAGTCAGGTGGTTGAACAAGGTTTGAAAGGAGAGAAAGAATGGGAGGAAAGGAAAATGAAAAACGCTGAGGAGGCGAAGAAAAGGAAATGGGAGAGCACCGGCCCTCAAGGTTCTAGAAAAAGGGGGAACCACGGGGGAGGTGGATCTTTTAGAACACCCGCACCCCCATCTAGGGGAAATCAAGGCCCAGGAGGGCAAGGTTCGAGGTCGCAGGGCTCGGGCGTAATGAGGTGCAACAATTGCAAAAGAAACCACTCGGGCAAGTGCCGTGATCCCCCACGGTGTTACCAATGTGGGGAGGCAGGACACTTGAGATCGAATTGCCCACAACTTGGGCGAGCCATGGGTGCAGGACCTAGCAGCGGGACTACGGCAAGTAGGAACCGGGCAGGAGTACCTCATGGGAGCACGGGGCACGGAGGGCCAAGTACAAGCAACGCACCCTCCGTGAACCAAGGGAAGGCCCAAGCTAGGGTCTATGCAATGACGGAAGCCGATGCTCGTGCTAATCCGGACTCGGTTGCGGGTAATTCCTTAAACTTTTGACGTTAATCCTTGTGTGAACAATATAAGTGTTTAAAATGTACAAGTTGTAAGGCCTTTGGCCAACCGGGTATGCTTTTTAGCTCGAGGAAGGGAAGTTACATCCGCCTGGGACGAATGTCGCCCGGCGTTGACGAAAGCCGCCCGGCTTTCACCTTCGAATTATTTGATAAAATCCCACAGAAACGAACGTCGCCCGCCTTTCGTGAGCCTCGGCCGGCTTCTGTCCAGGGATTTTCAGTGTGTAAACTTCGGCGACGAACGTCGGCCGACATTAATGAACTCCGGCCGGCTTTCGTACTGAATTAATTTGGAAATTCTACGGCGCCGAAAGGCGCCCGGCTTCTGCAACTAACGCTCGGCGTTCGTCGGGCTGAGATATCCTTCGCATATGAAACCCGGCCGGGTTTTGAAGAAACCGGCCGGCTTGTGTAATTAAATGTTGAATTAAGCTGCGGCAACGAAAACCGGCCGACTTTGGCAAAGCCCGGCCGGCTTACGTAACGGTGAGTTCCGAGGTAAATGAAAAGCGGCCGGCTTTCGCGAAAAGCGGCCGGCTTTCCCTCTGTGAGGCATAAAACTGGTTTTAAGGTGGGAACCGGGATGGATTGAGACGAGGCGTTAAGCGACGATCATCTAAACCATAGCCGGTGTACTCTATAACCTAGAAATGAGTCTATTAAATAAGGAGGCGTGTCTTACATGGTTTATGAATGTAGGAACACTAAGGATTAATGGGAGAGACACAAGAATCCTTATTGACACCGGGGCGCAACGATCATTCGTGAGTGAGGCGTTTGCCGGGGAATTCAATGAACCGCTTGTACCGATGGCTCAGGCCCTACTGGTATCCACACCACTAAGGGAAGACATCGAGAGAGATAGCCACTATCCATCGTGTGAGGTGGAAGTGGAGGGCCAAAACTTGTCGTGTGATCTCGTACCGCTGAGTATGATTGAGTTCGATGCAATCCTGGGGATGGATTGGCTTGAGAAGCATCATGCTAGGGTCGATTGCTACACGAAAGTACTTGAACTCGAAGGCGATGAAGGGGTAACCTTACGCTTCGAGGGGGATAGGGCAAAATCCAATAGTTGTATCATATCCTCCGTGAGAGCTAGGAATATGATGAGGAAAGGATGTCACGCATATCTAGCGTATGTGGTGGACAAAACCAAAGAGGAGACGAACATCGGTGATGTAAAGGTTGTGTGCAAGGATCCGGATGTTTTTCCAAAAGACTTACCGGGACTTCCACCCGATAGGGAGATTGAATTTGTGATTGAGGTCGAGCCCGACACCAAACCAATCTCCATACCGCCATACCGTATGGCACCCGCCGAACTTAACGAGCTGAAAACCCAACTGCAAGAGCTTTTGGATAATGGTTTCATTAGACCAAGCCACTCCCTGTGGGGAGCACCGGTTCTTTTTGTGAAAAAGAAAGATGGGACACTTCGAATGTGTGTCGACTATCGTCAACTGAACAAGGTCACAATCAAGAATAGGTATCCTTTGCCTAGGATTGATGACTTGTTTGATCAACTCCGAGGAGCAACTGTGTTTTCAAAGATTGACTTGAGGTCGGGGTACCATCAATTGAAGATCAAGGAAGATGACATACCAAAGAGTGCTTTCCGCACAAGGTATGGGCATTTTGAGTTCCTTGTTATGTCGTTTGGGTTAACAAACGCCCCGACGGCATTCATGGACTTGATCAACCGAGTATTTCATAAATACTTGGACCGATTCGTGATTGTGTTCATAGCTGACATCTTGATTTACTCGAGGAGTGAAGAAGAGCATGAAGAGCACTTGATACTTGTTCTTGAGACACTACGGGAGAAGCAACTCTATGCCAAATTTTCTAAATGTGAATTTTGGTTAAAGGAGATTGGCTTCCTCGGGCATGTGGTTTCGGGATCAGGAATTGCTGTTGATAACAATCATTGAGTACCACCCCGGTAAAGCCAACGTTGTAGCAGATGCGCTCAGTCGGAAGAGTTCGTCTGGGGCATTGCTAGCTAAGTTGAGGGCATTAAGAGCCCAGCTGGAGGTGTCCAACGATGGTGCCTTGTTAGCTAGATTCGAGGTGAGACCTACATTACTTAATGAGATCAAGAAGGGTCAAGAAACTGACGAAGAACTTATGAAGGTCCGGGAACGCATGCAAGCGGGACCGGTGGAGGATTTCAGGGAGAGAGACGATGGTCCCTTATTATTTCGTGACCGAGTGTGTGTACCATCAGATGAGGAGTTCCGTAAGTCCATCTTAGAGGAGGCTCATTCATCGGCGTATGCTATGCACCCGGGAGGTACGAAAATGTACCGTGATTTGAAAGAAAGTTACTGGTGGTCCGGTATGAAGAGAGAAATAGCCGAGTACATCAGTAGGTGTCTTACTTGTCAGCAAGTTAAGGCGGAACATCAGCATCCAGCTGGGTTATTGCAGCCACTTTCCATTCCTGAATGGAAATGGGAGCACGTGACTTTGGATTTCATGGTGGGGCTACCACAGACGGTGAGGAATTATGATGCCATATGGGTTGTGGTTGATAGGCTCACGAAGAGTGCACATTTTCTACCTATCAACACTACCTATGCACTCGAAAGGTTAGCCAAATTGTATGTGGATGAGATCGTGAGGCTACATGGGGTTCCTATAACCATTGTATCCGACAGGGATCCACGATTCACATCACGATTTTGGCCGAAGTTCCAAGAGTCTATGGGAACGAGATTGAAGTTTAGCACTGCTTTTCATCCACAGACGGATGGACAATCTGAGAGGGTCATACAGATTTTGGAGGATATGTTGAGAGCTTGTGCATTGGAGTTCCAAGGAAGTTGGGACAACCATTTAGCACTTGTAGAGTTTGCCTATAACAATAGTTATCAGGCGAGTATTGGTATGCCTCCATACGAGGCATTGTATGGGAGGAGATGTCGTACACCGCTGTGTTGGGACGAGGTTGGCATGGCCAAACTTGAGAGCACGGAGTTGGTGGAGATCACCAAGTCAAAAGTGAAGATGATTCGAGAGAGGCTTAAAGCGGCCCAGGATAGACAGAAGAGCTATGCCGATAAGCGCCGAAGAGCCTTGGAGTTCAAGGTGGGAGATGAGGTATTCTTGAAAGTTTCACCTTGGAAGGGAATCATCCGATTCCAAAGCCGAGGAAAACTTAACCCACGCTACATCGGGCCATTTGTAATTCTTGAAAGAATTGGGGCCGTGGCATACAGACTTCAGTTGACTCCGGAATTGGAGAAGATACATAACATGTTCCATGTGTCTATGCTAAAGAAATACATGTCGGATCCGTCTCACGTGTTAGAGAAACCACCCGTGGAAATACGTGAGGATTTGAACTATGCCGTACGACCAGTAAGAATACTTGATAGGCAAGTAAAGAAATTGAGGAGCAAGAAAGTTCCGATGGTTAAAATTCTTTGGAAGAGTGACCGAGTTGAAGAAGAAACTTGGGAAACGGAAGCCTTGATGAAGGAACAGTATGCATTTCGGTTTGAATAAGCATTTGTGAATTTCGGGGACGAAATTCCCGTTAAGGGGGGGTGAACTTGTGACACCGCACCCGGATGTACTTGAATTTGAAATTTGATATGTATTTGAATTTCCGGCGAATAAAATCGTGTAACAGATTGGGTATATTTAATTAATGCGAGATTAATTAAATTTTTTATCGGGCCCATAATAATGAGAATGGGCTACCAGATATTTAGTTAGGTCGTTGTAATAATAATTGAAGCCCAATAAAGGGTCAACCAAAGTTGATAAAAACATTTGGACAACCCGAGTGTTATTTTGGCCCAACCTACCGAAAATAGCAGGAATAATTGGGAGAAACTTTCTACACCCAAGTGGGACTTTTCCCACAAGTCTTTGAGACTCAAAATAGTCAAAATGGGGCAATTGGGGATGGGTTGTGCGGAGAAATCAAGGAGGAAACCTCCTAGGGACAAAAACCACACCCACCAAGACCCTACCCCTTTGTTTTTATGGGTTGACTTAGATGGATGGAGATGCTCTCCTATCTTGGCATTCATTCGAACCACACAAGAGAGAAAGAGCTCCAGGGAGTTATCTCAACAAGGCCATAGGGTAGAGGGAGCATCAAGAAAGAAAACCCAACAAGAAAGAGCAAGAAGAAGAGGTAAGAACACAACTTCTACTCTTTTAACTAGTATTATTTTGTATGATTTTTAAGAAATCATATGGTGGATTAAACATGAAGTTCTACACGTTTAAAAGTGGAGAATAATGTTATAAAGTGGTGGTATTTAACTTAGAAGAGTTGGTGAATCGATAGGAGTCGGAATCGCCGGAAACCGCCACTTGTAGGGAGCTGTTCGTAGCTGCAGACCACGAAAGCCGCCCACCTTTGGCAAAAGCCGCCCGGCTTTCGTCTGCTGGTCAGATTTTCCACTTCCAATCGGTTTAGAACGGGGATTGATCGAAAGGCTTAACAAAGGCAACTATTTCAGCACTTCATAAGGTGAGGATGGCTGACTATATTGCTTATAATCTTTGGGTTAATTTCATGAGATTACCTAAGGTAATTAAATATGTTTTTAAGGATTATTAATGATTAATAATGCCTAAGAATGAGAAGACTATTGTCTATAAGGAAAAGAGCATAATATACAAATTTGTAAGAGATTGTGTATGATTATGTGATATGAAAGAAATGGTATGGTAATGGAATTAACTATGAAAATTGTGATAAAATATACTTTTACTTCATGTATGAAATTCATGAATGGATAAAAGTGATATTTTTGATATTGGGATTAAATCATATTTGGATTGGAAAATCAATTGAGATAAACTATTTGGTTATGAATTTAGAACTTGGTTGTTCTAAGGTTATTCGACTAGTATCGAAATACTAGTCGGGAGATTTATATAAATAAATGATGGAATTAATCCTAAGAGATAGGATTGTGAATAGATATGCCTTAA
>CAMAPF010001143.1:0-7500 GCA_945859915.1 Cuscuta epithymum
AAGCCCCATAGTAGGCATATCTTTCCGGCATAGCAAACACCCCTTTTTTTAGTCTACTAGTCATTCAATACTATATACCTTGACATGAGACAGTCTAGCTCACTTCCGTATCGCCCTAATAGGGTGAAAGGAATTTTTATTTGATTCTGCGCGCTCAAGACGCTTGTGGTGCTAACTAAGTGTATTGAGAAAAGGAGGCTCGTACTACGTTCGAAACCATTTCAAACCAACCGAGACATGCCTTTTTCAAAGCATGGGTTCTAAGTGGACCCGTCAAATTGTCCTACCTGGATTTGGTGGCTATGAATTAGCAACACTCGTCACACAAGAACTGCTAGCTGCCCTATGTTGAGTAAGGGCGGCTAGCAACAATCCGCGTTCAACCCCCTTTGGGTCAAACTCCTTCGGTTTGGTGCGGAGTTAGGAGCGACCTGCGAATTCGCATTCATTATTGTGCCGTATAGAGCCTACCTAGTAATAGCGTACTAACCCCTTATCGGAACCATCGGACTTGATTGAGCATTCACTGTCCATTTTGCGGGAGTCCCATCCGATCGGTTAGGCTTGCTTGAACGTCTATGTCTACTACCACGATTCTCAATTGGATTCCCCACCCCTAACAACGGGGGTACTTTCCACTACCTTATCAATCATAATAATAAAGAAATATTCTTTTCCTCCGGTTGGTTTCGACGCAATAAACGGGATTGTCACGAGCTGGACCCTGAATTAGATAAGATTAGATAGGGCCAGCATCTCTGGCGAACTACCTTTCATTCTTATCGTGACTAAAAAAAGAACTTTGAAGCCCTGGATTGCTTCCTTGCATGGACGCTAACACCTCTCGGGTAGACTACGACCTCTTTCTTGAGTTTCTATGCTTTCCTATTCGTGAAAGGAAATCGCCGATTCCCTGACCGATTGGTATCCTAGCTCTTTCAACATCCGCTCCATCCAACCGGACAGAACGAAGACAAGGAACTGGCTTGCTTTATTCCCCTCCTCCTAGAATGCGCTTAGCTTAAGACTCTAAATGGCTGGGGTCTTTTTTTACTTTCATTTGAATTGAAAGGATATATTGCAAATAGCTTCTCACACGGAAAGAGGATACCGAGTTAGCCTCACCAGATAACCATGGACAGAAAGAGACCCCTTATCCCCTTCCTTAGACCAAACTTCCCAGGGAAAGAATTATCAGAAAAGGCATAAGCACTCGAAGGGCGAAGCACTGCTATCGGATACGCTTAGTTTAGGACTGGATAAAATAAAACGAATCAAATCCATCCATTCGCATTTGAAATAGTGCTTCTTCCAATAGTACTTCCTAGCTTACTTGATACAGACTCCTACCTTAAAAAGCAACTTGATTCCTCACAGGCTTGCATTTTTCCTGCTTGATCACTGGGTTTTTGGTAAACTTCCTATTTAGAGTTCATTAAGGAAAAATAAGATTTGAGTATTCTCCCAGACCCAGACGTTATTAGAGCACCTCTCCAGAAACCTATGATAGTAATCCTACACCCTCTCATGAAAATAAATCTCTAGGGAGTCCAACCGCAGGTAAAGGGGGAATAGATTCTCATTTTTATGCAATTGAATCACTGGAACTAGCATTCAAACTAGTTCTATAACTGGATCAATGGCTAGTAAACCTGCTATACCTGCTGGATTGAAAACTGGATATATATTTAGATTTGCCCTAACGCTTTACTTTCCTTTTCCTATAGCTCGATAGCTTTTCAAATATTATGAACTGGACTCCTATAATTCTTATAGGGAACTCTCACTTGAGTAAGCGAATTATAGATGTATGGGATCCGTCCCCTGAGCCAACGGTTGTTAGCACGACTTCTGCTTTATAGAATTGATTTCCTGGTTCTAGCCCTTTGGCTTTTTAAGAAATAAGGCTTGGTAGCAGCCTTGCCTTCGGGAAGTCAAAGACTGTCTTTTCCTTCTTTCCCATCGGGATGTCCCTTCTATCCTTGCTCTTACAGAATCCGCTGCACTATTGGGCTCACTTGAATCTGGGTAAGAAGACTAGCTTTCCGTACCGACAAAAGCATAGTCTTCAAAATATTACCGCGTAGTAGGAAGAGATGGTGCTATCCTATATATAAGAAAAGGGCTGATAAGATCAGCGGATCTGTCTTTCTATTCATTTAGAGCCCCACCCTTTCTTTGAACCTTGTCAATGATCGAACTTAAAGATATGAACTGAGTGCCATTTGATGAGTAACTGAGAACAAAGGAGAAGGATATGGAAAGAATGAAGTAATGAAAGAGGAAGTCATTGCTAGTAGTAACGACTTGTCACGATCCATTGGTTCATATAGAATCCATGTCCTAGGTGTATCAAAAAACATTCTTTTCACTAAGCGTATATAATAAAATAGAGTGAAAGGGTCCACCCCGAAACCAAGGGGGGTACTAACTAACAGCTTAGTCCTCTCCGAACCGCAGGAGATAGTTGCCCATCATACGGCTCACCAACTGAACTTGCCTATATGGGAGGCTCGCTCCGGGCAGGTTCGGATCACTTACAATACACGGGCTCTACGAAGGAAGGGGGTTAGGAGCGTTTTCAATATGTAACCAATGAAATACTGTATTTGTTCGATGAGAAATGCGAGTCTATTTTGTCCACTTTCTGCATCCCCCTCTATCAAAATGATCAAAAAGGAAGGCGAGCTTGCTTCTTATTCCCGTGTTTGATCTCTTCCATCTCTGCCTGGCTCGTTGTCACCTATGTTGAAGAAAGGTTTGGAACCTTGTAGAGAATGAAGAGGGGCCAAGGATCTTCCTCTAAACAGTGCTTTTCGAGGCTCCCCCCTTAATAAGTAAGGCCCCGTTAGCCTGGGGGATAAATAGTAAGGATTGAAGCCCCCTTAGCTCTGGACAGGGGTGAGCTTTGTCAATGTGTAGAGCCCTGTGTAGTGTGGTGTAGTAGTAGGCACTTCTAGGCCCCTTCCCGGCTACTGGATCACTCCAGTGCTTCGGGTACTACGGACCCTCTGCCATCCATTGCAGCAGAGCCGTTTCATGAGTGGGGGGGAGTTCTTTTCATTCAACGTTGAATGCTTTTTCTATATCAAAATAGAAATAAGATAGCATAGATGGATGGATCTATCTTTCTATTCATATATGACTAAAAAAAATGTATATTTAGAGTCACCCCAAATCCTTTCTTTTGTTTTGCCAGGAAATACTGCTTTGGACCCAGGAAGCGAAGGGAATTAGCTCGGCTGCTTCTCCTCCACACTTCTTTTTATCCGTGCCCGTTCCGCATGCGCTTCGCGCGCCATTGGCGCTTTGCTCTCCTCTTATTCTTCATTGGACGGTTCGGATGGACTTCGCCGTTCTTTCCCAACTAAAATAGAAAGGGCTGTATCACATCGAGATGTCGATTCGTTTTCCGCCCCCAATGAGATGGGGAATTTGTAACCCCCTATTTCCCTTCATCTTTCTGAATCGAGACCCGGCCCGGCTCGCGTCGTTCCAACAACCGGCGGGGAGCACCTCAGTATACGATCGCGCGGAGTAACTGGGAGTCATTACACCTAAGGCCAACTTCAATTCACCAAACTCAGGTTCATCTCGTGTAGTGATTGTGGACTCGTACAAGGATATTGAGTAGACGGTTTCTGTATCAGACTCGACCCTATCTTTCGTAGCATGCATTCCCATCCGTGTCGCAACTGATTCGGTAAGCTACGTGTCCGGTGCACGGAGAACTGCCTTCGGTCCCCCAAACTGACTGACTCGTGGAAACCTTCCGGCCGCCCAACGACCTATAACGCTAGTCACTACTCCCACTGGGGCTAGGAAGTAAGCCCCACAACCCAAAGCGGCGAAGAACAAATAGAATTTGCTACAAAAGCCGGCTAACGGGGGGTATTCCTGCGTATGAGAACATAGTAATGGAGAAGGTAATAGCCAAAATAGGATTCGTTTTGGCTAGAGCGCCCAAATCAGCTATATATTTGACACGGGTTTGGCGTAATGCTAAAACTATGGCGAATGCATCTATCGTCATTGATGCATAAATAAAGATACCAATGAGTAGTGATTGAATTCCTTCTATGGTTCCACATGAGAAACCAGTACGAATATAACCTACATGTCCAATTGAACTATGAGCTAGAAGTCTTTTTACTTTCGTTTGGGCCATGGCGGCCAGTGCTCCTAAGATCATAGAAGCAATGCTGCAGAAAAAGAATATTTGTTGCAATGTAGCTCCATAAGAACCATAAATAGAAACACGTGAAATATTAGCAGAAATAGATATTTTAGGCGCAATAGAAAGGAATGCTGTAACCGGGGTGGGTGAACCCTCATAGATATCAGGTGCCCACATATATAGAGTCAAAAGGGATATGGAGTCCGAAGGGGAGGGGGTTTTCTTCGGGGCTCGAGAGATGGAATAGATAGGGCCCCACAAGTTTTGAATTCGTCGCTGGGGAATTCACACGAAAGGGAACGAGGAATTCTCAACGAAAAAAGTGCTCTCTGAACCGAACGTGAAAGTTGTTTTCCATCAGACGGCTGTTCCCGTAACTCTACTCTCGACTTGGATTATATATCCAAAAAGGTCCGCTCTCGGCCATTCCACACGCTGCCTAGCAGAGGCGTGGTTATCTTAAGTGGATTCTCTCTTTTGTAGTAGATGCCGAACCCGCTGTGCCCCATTGACTAAGAAGGGGGCGGACGCAGCAGCTACATGGACCCCTTCCTTTCTGTTGTTGCCAGCGCTTTCCCGGCCGAGCCGGAATTTTGAAAGGGCAGGCAAAGCCCGAAGGCTGCTATCCCAATAGGCCAGCGGGCGGAACTCGGTAAAAAAAGCGTTTTCCTTCCCTTCGTCGAGTCTTTCCTTGAATGGTTGGGGGAAAGCATTCCCGCTCCGTGGGCTGAACTTGGTGGGCATTCTTTCCAGCCTTAGTAAAATAGGGGGTGGGTTTTCACATAGGCTCAAACATGATTTGAAGGGTCCTAGCTACGCCATGCGTTCAATACAAAATATGGAAAGCTGCAGGGAAGAGGGCGCAGTCACTTTCATTGTTGCACTAAAAAAAAAAAGAAAGTAAGTAGTAGGGGCTTCATAGCCACTTTCATTCTAAAGGAAAGCGAAGAACCAACCTTTAGTCAATAGGAGCCCTACTTCCCTCTTTCCGACCTCATCACTTCAATGAAAGGGCAACCCCATTTCTTAGTCACCGGGCTGAGCGCACCTTTGGTACTTAAATAGGGCGAGCTGTTTGATAGTGAATTCGTTTGGTAGGGCGACGAAAGGCTACTTCAATCTAGGAAACAGCCGGAAACTCGAGAGGGTCGCCTTTGGCCGGTAACAAAAGCCTCACGACATAATAAAAAGGAAGGAGTGAGGCTTACTGAATCCAATTCATAACCCCGGAAATGAAACAAAGTTCGTTCCCTTTCGTCAAGTAGGTAAAGTAGGCATACGAACCACTTTGCCTTATACTCTATTGGAAAACAAAGCAAAGAAGGAGGCGGAATGGAGAAAGGAAAGGGACAAGGGCGGTCTTGCTTGGCGCGAAGGCTGCTGGTTCGGGGGTAGAGTACAGTACTAAAGGTCCTCGGACTTCCAGGCGGTTTTTCTTTTGGGAAGCTGTTCACCGTTGGATCTCGCCAATACAGCCCCCCTATAGTTTTCGTTACCGAGATATCTTTTTTTTTATTGTTCCCAGGGATTTTTTGGGGAATCTGCTCCCATGCTGCAAACAGTCAAATCTGAACCTTGTCGCTCTTCTTTCTTTCCTCGCGAGCAGGAAGCACACCAGCAGCGTGCGTTGCGTGATTCTACTGTGTTTTTTGCACTTGACTGGGTGGACAGTTGACCGGAAGAGAACTTCGATTCGCCCGGCCAGCAGGCGGGGCGGCGTGCTTATCTTGTGTGACAACACTACAGAGCGAGTGGCTCTTCTAGGCGGGCAGCTGTGTGACAACACTACAGAGAAAGCGGCGCTTTCGTGTAACATGCTATGGTCTCAACGCCCTTACGAGGTAGTGATGAGTTTCACGCGCTCTAAGCCCGGCCCGCGCGCGGTTAGGAAGATTGGCCGCAATCTGAGCGGTACCACCCACCCTACCCTACCACCTATAGGCGGCCGTCCATCCTACAGCTACAGCCGCCCGAAAAGGAACTGCAGTGATCTTGAATAGGAATCCTACAGCGATAAATAGAATCCCCATAAAAATACCACTAGATCGAGCACCAGTGATTTCGTATCCGGTCAAAATCTTGGCTAATTGATCGAAGTGGGTAGCTCCAGTAGACCCATAGATCATGGAACAAATAGGGTGGGTAGGCCCAAGCACCACACTACACGTATAGACGCGAACCCCCCCTCGTTACCGTACGTGCGACTCTCACCGCATACGGCTCGCACAAAGACTCCTAAATCCATCCCGAGCCTTTTATTCCACCTCTCCTCTCCAATCCTCGATTCCACTTGCGTTCCCCAGGCGCTATGAAATGGGGGTATTTCCTTCGCCTATCGTATGTATCGGCTTGGCTTCGTCCCGAACCAAGGAGGCATTCTGGCGAACGCATGCGTGTAGGAAGGCCGACGACTACATAAGCTAAAAGACTACGACTACAAGACAAGCCGGAAGCGACTCGCTTCTATTCTCGTTGGGATTGGATATAGATGGGGAATCTATAGATCGTAGTAGTTCGCCAACCTCTCTAACTAACATACGATACAATTGAACTTCACGGCACGGCCAAAAAAAAGAAAGAGCTTCGCTCGGTTGGCCTTTACGCTGATGAATGCCTCTTTTCTCTTCTCTGAAGTCTACAACAAACAAGTGGGAGAGGTAGGATTCGAACCTACGTAGAAAAACTTCAACAGATTTACAGTCTGCCGCTTTTGACCACTCGGCCACTCTCCCCTTCCCGGGCCGAGGCCCCCCTCAATGGGTTCTAATTCTAAGAAAGGGGGCGCCCTGAATCAATCAAAAAGCTTATTTATTGAATTGAAGGGAACTCAGACTATTAGCTTAGCTAGCGTTCCGGGAGAATAGAGTCATTTAGTCAGTTCATAACTATCTCTGTAAAGCAAGGGGTAAAGCTTCTACGATAGCTTCCCCCCCTCATGTAGTCGTCGGCTAGGATCAAGGGTTCGTCGCTTCTGGCGAAGCTGCGAGCCTACTTCAATCTAGCTTACGCTTACCAAGCCTAATCTACTAAAATAGGGCTACAGCAAGCTTTCCCCCTTCGTTTGTTGTGGGTCGCGCCTCACCGCAGGCACTGAATGAATGAAATGAGTGGAGATCTTCCTTCCCCCTTGCTAATTACCAAGAACTTCGTTGCCACTAGTGGCGAAGAAAAATTAGACCATCCCACCCAAAAACAACTCGGAGCCTAAAGAGAAGAGAGTTCAGTCTACAAGAAGCTGGCGGAGCTTTAGCCATTGGGCCACATCCATCTATCCTACCTAAACAGTCACCCTTTTATTGTTCGTTCTTCGAATGACGCTAGTG
>CAMAPF010001143.1:10000-30000 GCA_945859915.1 Cuscuta epithymum
ATCTTGTGCTATACTCCGGTGATCTCTTTCCTACCGAGACACGCAAACTCCCATCGTGTCCCAGATCACATTCCGTGAATCGAAAGGGAAAGCCTACTCATCTATCAGCTCCTCTCGTAGATCGGTGCGGTTTTACGAAGCGTCTAAGCACAGTTCACTCGCGTTGATCAATCTTCAGTGTTGCCGCCACTCCTTAAGGTTATCTGTTGTATCATACACTTCTTTCATTCTTTCCCACGCTTCATACCTCCTCTTTCTTCTTTTATATTAGCACAAACAAATCTCTTTTTTTCTCATTTTGTTGTGAAGTGAAAAAGGTAAAGGGCCAGGCATGGTGGGGTAGGAGCATCCAGTCGGCAATTTTTGGCTTGACCAAGAAGTCTTATGTCCTCCGAGTCGCACGGCGTTTTTAACCGAAATAACTTCTTGCGCAATTCATGCGTTTCTGTTTTTATGACCAGAAATTGTTTCTTTATTTTCATTTCAAATTGTTCTCTGGACTTTTTATCAATATGAGGTGATCGTAACACAGTATATAAGACTCGTGATTCAGGCAATCCAATCTTCCGTGTGTAAGGCGGAAGCCCGTTTTCGAGAAATGGGTGATAAAAAGATCTAATTACTATGCGTATCTTGGTGGTCGTTACTTTTGGTGGTCTTTCTTTTTGGCTGACTCCTCTTCTTGTTCTATTGATCAGAAGCATCCAGCAGCACACGCCGATTTAGAATTAGATGATAAGGGCTAAGGCTCCCCCTATCCCCCTCCCCATCAAAAGTGAACCGTATCAATGAGTTGTATGTAATATACACTCTCAACCCCGTGTTGGGCCAAATCATTCTAGATGGAAGAGAGTAATTCAATATCATTTCCGGGGACTAATGTATAAATAACGTCATATGTTCTTCTACCTGGTGGCAACATTACATCATTCTGAGTGAATAAGGGGGATACTACTTTATAACTGAGTTGTTCTTTCATAGTCTCGGCGACCGATTCTTCGATACGACTTTGGTAGTTTTCTACTGTTCAATTTCGCAGCCTGGCGACTCGCCAGCTGGCTATAATTCAAAGAAACGAAGGGAGAACGAGTCCAAATGAATAAGATGATGAAGCACCAAATCAGACATGGGAACTCTATATTAGAATTACGGGAAAAAATGAAAATGTTATAACTCCTGAAAGTCGATCCGATCAAAACCTCACATGCGAGTAAACGGAAGATATGCTTTCCAAGCCAAGGAATTTGCAATCCGCAGACTAGCCCCGATCGGACTTCAAAAAGGAATTGATTCGATTGCCCGAGTCGAGGAAGCTTTAGCTGATGAAAGGTACGAAGTGACTCGACTGAAAGGAGAGGGATGATCAACTACACACCCGAAGCTAATACCAGCGAATACTTGTTCCTACCCGAAAAAAGTACTATTGAAACGGGATAATCAATTTTGTCGTGTCAGCCATGAAGAGATGAGTTCGGAGTAGCGGATCAAGGAAACTTCCAGGTTACTTTAGTTCCTGAAAGGGTGTAGATTCGGAAAGATTCATACAAAGAGGGGATAAGAAGGGATAAGATAAGACCCGAAGCGGATAGTAGAAACTCTTTGAGTTCAGCATAAATAAGTACCCCAGAGGCTACGAGAAAGATCTGAGGGCGATCTCGCATTGCTGCCTCACAAAGCCCTTCCTGCTTTCTAGACGCAATACTTCGTCTAGCCCCGGTTCCCCCTCGTAGACAAGACAATTGCTAGCCCTTGATACTCAGTATATCTTCATTCCGTCATCTCTCCAGAAGAGCCAAATACCAGCTCCCCGAAAACAACGTTCTACTTGAATGGGGAATAGTCGATGCTCCGTCTTTCCTCTCTGCATTGGAAGTTTGACTGTATGGTCTTTCCCTGATGGGATTTCTGCTACGCACCTTTCCTCCCTTTTTCTCTTTTGAGGATCGAATCAGTTAATCGAAGGATTCCCGCAGGGATCGACGGCGTCGTACTCATGCTCTCGTAGGCTATCCTTACTAATATATTATTTCGAAACTAAAGCTTCCGCATTGTATTTTTCTTTTTTGGAAAAAGTATCTTGAAATGTCGATTTAGTAGCCTGCTTTCTTTCTCAGGCTAGCATCTAGGATAAGTATAAAGCATCCAGGAAAAACCAAAAGCGGAGTCAAAGTACCGCTCCTTCAATCTCGCTTCGGAACCGATCTGAGTTATTTTATCTTTTCCAAGCGGAGGGCTAAGAGAATAGGAAGGAAGATCACTAATACCTGTTAGCGCTATGGACAGATTCCTAGCTTCTTATTAGATAAAGAAAGGAGGCTTTTAGTTATATGCTGGCCTTTTTTACTTGTTTTCTTGCTCAATAGAAGCATTATAGCCTATTTTTATTTATAGAGGAACGGAGTAGCTCGACCAGGAAGGATTCACTCGTCTGAGAACCGCCATTCCCGTACTATTCCTCCCCACTCAAAAGAGCGATTGAGAATCTCGAGAACCTAAACAAAAATGCAGAAGTGAGCGTACCCCCTCTCTCCCCCTTTTTTCACCTTGAATTGGTCAAAGCAAAAAATATTCTGAATAGAAGGAAAGGAGATACGCGACTATAGTATAGGTGTCGGATGTTTCCGTGAGCAGTAAGCAGCAGATCTCCCCTTATTTTGGGAAAGCTGGTGGCCGCGTGTGAATTATTTCAAGGCAAAGGGCGGCCTTATTCGACATTGTTGTTTACTCTGATCCGGTCGAGGTGGTTTTCGTTTACCAGCACGTAGGTGGTATAAATTCCTATGACCGAGTCTTTCTGGCCCCTGTGAACATATTTTATTAATGTATTAAAGAGGGCCTCTCTAACCGGTTCAAAGTGGTGGGTGTCCACTAACGGCCATTCCTGGCTCGGCTCCGATAACGCAATTCCGGGAGGAGTCGGTAGTTGGGCACTGGATCCCTTCGGACCTGGAGAACGTGTGACGCTGGGTCGGGGTTTGGTGAACCAACTGGTCGCTCCTCTAGTTGAAGTATCGGGCCCCTTTTTCGTTGCCTAGGTTTACACCTTCGGAATACCCCAGAAGGGAATTTTATCTACTCCCCCCAATCTTCACTTTACGCCACGCCGACTCCCCTTTCGTCATAAGGCGTGGAATTAGACCCAGGGGAATCTCTATAGGAACTAGTCCCTTAGATTTCGCGCATAGGAGATCGAGACACAGCCCCAGGGCTATGGGGAAAGATGTAGATCGATCGCCCTAGATAGACAACTACATAGAGGGTCTCTACAAGCCTATATATTCTTTGATTTCGTTCCCCCACAATGAGGTATGCAAGTTTCACATCTAAGTAATACCCTAGTTGACGATATATATATCTATTTAACAAAAACATTCTAAGAAAAGATATGAATAGATATCGGTAGTTGTCCGGTCGTACCCAAACAATAATATTCCAGAGGGAAATGCACCTAAGATCAAATATTTCGAGCCGGCTTCCGTGGAAAATTCAGACTTTCTTTTTGATGCTGCGATCACATAAAAACATAAACTTTGAGGCTCAATAGCTAAATACATGGCAATTGAATCATAAGCCGAGATCATAAAGAGCATACCGCGAGTAGGAAGTGGAATTAATACAATGGATTCAAAAGCATCAAACCTCTCTTGTTCGAAATAATCGAAACACATCGAAATGGTACCAGCCGTACTTAATAATAGAAGGATTTGGCAGAAATATGTAAAATTGTCCCTCCTAAAAAGATTATTCCAGAATAAATGGGCAATAGTTAGGAGAGGTGCGCCAGCGGCGAGCAGAAGCAAGGTTATTAGATACCTCAGGAAGCCCGGCCAGAACCACACGTGCAAGTTTCCCTGCATGTGGCTCGTCCGTGATAACTTCTTTGGATTTGCGTGAACTAGCGGACCGATCACTAAGTGGGCCTCCAGCATGAGCGAACCCTTTCGGAACTGGTTAAGAATGGGCGCAACTATCCCAGCCCGGATCCAGCCAGGTTCTATTGATCATGTCCCCTTCCCAACAGTTGTACCTTGTCTTGGGGCGTCTTTGGCTTGACGAGAGAAAGCTCGCCGGATCAAAAATTCTTGATATTCCCCCGTCCACAGAAGAGGAAATCGCAATGCATCTTGCTCAGCAGGCATAGCTTGGAGTGAGAGTGTAGCGGGGCCCACGGAGCGGTAAGGAAAGTGGCCGCCAGAGAGGAAGCCAAACCGGCCTATTAAGCGTAAGCACAGCTAAGCTAATATGCGCCGGAGAAAGCCAGGTGCCGTAGGTAAGCTCTATTTGGCCCGGAGCATTGATTCCCCATAACGAATAGGCTAGCTCTATCTCTAAATAGGGTTGGTAGTGGCCTGTGCTCGAGAAGGTCCCTCAGTTCCTCGGCAGCACCTCGAGGTGCATTTAGTTGTCTTACATGAGACTCGGGATATTCCCCACTCCATGGCATGAGACCTTTCGCTCATCCATTCCGCCCGCCCGTCCAGACGCTAAGCCCTTTCTCATTATCATCTACCGCCCTTTCTTTCCTCCCAGCTATTCACGCATGAAGATCGTCGTATGTATGCTCGACTTGGGTTGCCGGTGCTATAATAGGTAGAAGTACATTATGGCAGGATCAGTCACCCGGGCAAACAACCCTCCTCCAAGAAGAATTGTGCTATGCCCCCCCGATCCCTATAGAGCGAAAGAGCTGCCTGGTGATCCCTAGGTTGCAGCACGTCCGGTCGTGAACTCCTCGCGCTGCTGCCGCCGTTTCTAGGACCGACCGACGCCTCACCTGCACAGGTACCTACGTAGTGTAGTGTCGGTCGCACATTAAACATAGCGTTCGGACTCATGTGCCTTCCAGAACCAGGGGTCTTCGAGCCTGCTGCGTACGATTAGCCAGCCTTGCGGCGGCAAAAGGATTATACGTCCCCCCATGCTACGGTTCCCTGCGGTCCAAACCCGGTGCCGCATTAGGTTAGGGAGCTGGACGATAATAGCTCCTCCGCATCCCAAAGCGCGCTGCCCTCCTAGGCGCGCAACACTAAGTAATCCAAGCCAACCCACATTACTGACTAACGGTGGATAATCATATTTCTTAGAGGTACTAAATACAACTCCATGAATGAGCAAAATGAAGGTAGCATTCATTATAAAGATCTCCGGGGAAACCGCTAAAAAAAGATTGAACATGTTGAGAGGATCCGAACGAATTCTGCTTTCATTTCCCCCGTATGGAGCACTGAGTTACTTACGTTACGGTCTTCAGCAGGCAGGCTGCACTCTAGGCGGCTAGGAAGGCTCGCTAGACCATCAGCCAGACCAAGAATGAATGTGTAATGATGGTTATTCCACACCAGGCTCAATAAAGAATTGAATGTGGAAAGGGGATCCTAAATAAAAAAGGAGTCCATGACCCCTCTCCTTATCAGTCGAGTAGGAGGTCGAATTCCAAACCTTTTCTCTCGAGTATACCCATTACCAAAAAATGGACGTCACTTTGGGACACATGCGGATAGCCCCCCCGCTTGGCTAAAAGTCAGCCAAAAGAGCTCAAACTCTTTCCACTTAGAAATTCTTTGATAAGAAAAGACGCCACTCTACGAGGGAAGTCCTCGGGTCGAGTCTTTGCGAGTTCATCCCAAACAAAGCGAACTCCTTCCGGTCGGGAAGATGCAGATAAAAGGCCAATAGCCTGATGTAAGCTTCTACGGCATAAGCTTTAGATCTATCAACGAATAATATACATTTCATAATCGTTTCAATCTTTTTATTCGAAAGATCAATCCGTCAATAAATGACTAACCCAGATGATAGGACAGGGCTAAAGCTTCGGTCATACTAGATTACGAGGCTTACCGAACTACCTTTGCCCTAACTCAGAGAGAGAAGGCCGCTCAAGCAGAATCCGAATACGACTTTCGCTAAACAAGAGCTCTTTACTGCTAAGCTGATCACAACTTCACATTAAACAACAGCAAGAAGACGACTCTCAGTATGCTGACCACGGACTGACTATAGCACCAACAGCTAGCTTGCTTTCACTTGGTATCGGATCTTTTCTCAATGATGAATTTGCCCTTCGACGG
Organism: Cuscuta epithymum; assembly: GCA_945859915.1. Classification (NCBI taxonomy): domain Eukaryota; kingdom Viridiplantae; phylum Streptophyta; class Magnoliopsida; order Solanales; family Convolvulaceae; genus Cuscuta; species Cuscuta epithymum. Next base: position 16,072 of record CAMAPF010001143.1, read on the forward strand.
GTACTCCTACTACTTATAGTTAGTCTACCTACGTCATTCTTTCTTTATCTTTCATAAGTCAATTTCCCACGGTCAAGCCTAGTGGAGCTCCTAGTCCGACAAGACTAGCTTTGACCACGAAACAGAGAACAAGGCTGAAAAGAAGCTTTCTTAACTTTGACAATCCGTGGATGCGTAGTTTGAAAGTATTTACACCTGAACCTTTTTTCATTATAAATGGCTTAAGACTCGACCTTAAAGGTGACAGTTACATCTATTGGACCAGACGGAAATACAAGCTTTCTTGTAGCGGTTCGACGTATTCTTTTGCTTGAATTCGACTAGATCCCTTCCCGCCTAGTAGTTCTCACTGGTACTGGTAGGCTACCGGCCCTAACTATTTTTATGGGGTGGTATGGGCTATTTATTGTACTATTTAGCGTTTGATATGACCTTTTAGAAGATATATTGATAATCATGATTCCTTAATGAATGACCTTCCTCCGGCTTTCCCTTCGTTTGTTGATTTCAATTTATGGGTTCTGTGTAAAAAAAAGGTGATTCAATCCACTAGTGCAACTGAAGGAATTACCTGTCATCTTCCTTTTTATCAAGGACTAAAAAACTTAGGATTGATAAGGGACTTTCTTTGAGTTGTTTATTTTGGAGCTGGCAAGAGAGCTTTAGGGATGTTCCAAAGAACGTGAAGCGGGCCAGAGCTAGAGAACTAAAGGTTATTAGGGTTTTATTCCTTTACAGGAGATCCCTTTCTAGTCGTTTTCGCTCTGGTAAAACAAACTACTTGTAGGAATGCTAGGAGCTAGAAGGAGAGTTCGTATACGCCCATAGGCAGATGTGCAACAACTAATTCACTGGCTTTCTAATCGGATCACCAATTCCTTTAGCAGAAGCTCCTCTTCATGGAGATACGGTAAGAATAAGAATCAGAAACCAAAGACTCAGCTTTGAGCTTCTTTTTGGGAAGGGGAGTCAAAATCTCGTCCTTTCCCTCTCCCTTAACCGTTAGTCCGGACAGGAAGAAAGAATTCACAACAGAGTACACTAAGACTGTAACCGCTAGGAGGTATACCTATACTGACTGATACATCAAGGATATTCTTATTTTATCTTACCCTCCGGTGAATGAACTCAAGCTTAAGTGTTACCGGTCTATGAACTGATACAGATTCATTGAAATAGCATATATAGAATGAAGGACTGATACCGAAACAAGAACAAGCAATTGAAAAGAAAGAGCAACTATTTCATTCACTACAGAGTACAGACAGATTGAACTTAACATTTCATTTATTTTATTCTATTCTATCTTTAGTTACAGTCCGCTCTATAAAGTCACTGATAGCTTATTCTCGCGATGAGACAGAGTACACTGATATCGATGAGAGGTATAGAATTACAGCTTATTAGAGAAAGGGGTGAGATGTAGAACCTGTACTAGATTGAAAGAATCAATGGCAATAGAATTCCTGCTCAGGTGAAATGTAACTCTAAGGCACTTGTTGATGCGCTACTACTATCAGTTCTACTTTAGCAGTTAGGATTTATTTGACTTAGCAGCCTTAGCTTTAGACTAGCCCTTCTGGAAAGAGATTCAATAGCACCGGTCAAAGAGCTAGCAATGACTTTATTCCCACCCGGAGTGATGGTTAGGCCACGGCCAAGAGAACCCTTCTGATACCGTAAGATGCGTTTTACAGCCTGGAGATGTACGATGGTGAAAGCGTGCATGAACTGACAAACTTGATTGAAAGCATAGCTGATGTCAGGTCTGGTGAGAGTGAGGTACTGAAGGGCGCCAACAATGCTACGAGATTATGTTGCATCAGAGAGCTTTGAGCCAGACGCAAGGGGTGTGGGACATGGCTTGGAGTCTTGCATATGAGTGCAAGTAAGCAAGGTGTATTTAGTCTGAGTCAAGACTAGAGAAGTCGATGTACGTTTGGCTTCGATTCCCAAGAAAGAAATTCTGATCACCAAGATCTTTCATGGCAAAGTGCGTACCCAGTCGCTGAATGAAAGAAAGGAAAGGAGACGAGAGGAGACTGAGGCAGGACGGCTGAAAAAGATCCTGCTGCGAACTGCTCTGTGGCTGGACAGGAGAGAGGTCAACAGCGGTTTTTTTCTCTCCATCAACGAGCTTCTTTATGAAGTAATGCCCTGAATATATATGAATATAGTAAGATCTATAATGATAAATGAAAAGGAATGAGTATAATGACTATAAAGAGCAGCTGTTTGATCTTTGGGGTTGGCCAGTCCTCATGGTAACCGTGGTGGATCTAAGGGGGTCGTTAGACCGTAGCTTGGTAAGCTATGCAAACCCTGAATAAAGGAATTTTCATGCCCGGACATTGCCCTATGGCCCACTCGCTGACATGGGACCTACTCGCTGATAGGACTGTAAGAGGATCGGAAGAACCGGAAGACTGACTGGTTGGTCTATGTGGGCTAAGAAAGACTTATTCCTATGGTTTATAGAAGGATCAGCTTCTCTTCTCTTGTCTCTCAGGAAGGGTTATAAGCCTGGAAAGTAACTTATAGTGGGCCTTCTATAAGCCGGGATTTCTTCAAAGGACAGTACGACTGCTCCAAAAGACTAGCTGCTCCTATTGATTGAACAACTCGAATTCGAAATGAAGGCAAAGCGTAAATGAACTCGATCCAGTCTCGGTTCAGCTACTCTGCTCTTAATACCTTGCTTTAAAAAGCTTGCCCCAAAGCCCTATAGGCGAGATCTAAACCGACCAAGACCACCCTTTCGTATAAATAGCTCTGCTCTAGCTTCCACATCTGCACCGGCTGCTAAAAGTCTGTAATTGTGAAGAAGGAATACCAAAACACCTAGTCGATGCTTGAAGTATGGTGACACTAAACTAAAGCATTCATAAAACGAATAATTGATCCCGATCGTAGATTTTAGTTTCCGCGTACGCCCTAGTTACTCACTTTCCTCCCTTTCCTTGCCTATAAGTCTTCGGCAGGCTTTCCATCTTCACTTATCAAATCCACACTAAAATTATGACACCTAAAACGCTTTGAAAATGAAGCACCACCAGAATCGGAGACAAGATACTTAGGTATAGAAATATCTACACCAAGATCTGTCACGACCTGATGATATACGGACGCAACCTTCCTATCAGCGATACATATGTCATCGCCTAGGATAGCGTACCTGTCAAAATATCTGCCCGGATACACCTTCTCTGCACAATACTGAAGCACTAAATGGTGACTCAGTGTGAAGAGAGGCCAAGACGACAGATAACCCAATGGCTGCCCTGTCTCAAAAGAGACAACGGGTCTACCACGAGCGAACGGATATTCTACAGGATCACCCCGACCACCTTTACGGTGAGGGGCCCTGCGGAATGGCACTTCAAATAAGGATAAAGAAAGCATGGAGGTTACGAAACCTTCAACTTCTGATCCAAAGGCCAAAATGTCTCCTTGTAGATTAATCGGCCACCTATCTGTGGCAGATTTTCAATCATAAGATGAGACATGTTCCGCTCCAACCAAACGGTCCAGGGGTGAGACTTTCCTCTCTTCTTTCACTTTTCGAAGAATAGTACTAGTATTTTATTTTCCAGGATCCGCAGGTCGATGAGAAAAGGTCCTGGCTAGTGGTCCAGAGGCGCTGGTCAAGCATACCTCCCTGGAGCTGGTCGAAGAAGCTCTATAATTCTTGTGCACCAGACCTCTGTCTCATCTCGTAGAGGCTACTCGCTTGTAAGTAATCAACAAGTTCGCTGGGTACTTTGATGCTATCGTACATAAAGTGCGGAACTCCATCACTGCCAAGGATGAATATGAAAGAGTGAAGGACTCTCATTCCCAACTGGTGACCAGGAGTAAACAGATACTTCCGGAAATAAACCAGTACAATACGCAGACAAAGAGGCTAGTGACCATGAGATGGTAGAGGAAAGGGAAGGCCTTAGGAAGCTCGAAGCAGACCAGTACCCGCCTTCCTTCTCTGCTTCAGGATAAACTAGATATGTGAGTTCGGGTTTGGATGCTTACCTAATCTTTTTCCACCGCGGTTGGCTCTTTCGCTTCTTCGGTTTCCGTTCTTCTTTTTATTTATAAATCTTGCACACGGAGAAAGAGAGGGAGTACACAAGAGAGGAGCCCATTGAGGGGAGGTGAAAATGACTTCTTTTTTTTTTTTACAATGTAAATGTGAGGAGACGCGGGAGCTTTTTCTGGAAATCCATTCATTTCAGTTTCAGTTGAATATTTTGAGGATTTGAAAGAGAAGAGTTGAAGTTCCAATTCCAATAGAATAAGTCAATCCGGAAGTAAATGAGTTACCACCCTTAAGTCAAATTCTTAATTCCAGTCATTCTATTTTTTTAGGGTGTAGGGGGGAATGACTGGAATTCATTCCACTATATCAATATATAGAATAAAGGAATGGCTGACAAAATAAAGTAGCCGTTGGCGTTGGAGGGGGCGGTGGTTTAGTTATTTCATTAATAAATAGCCGGTCAATACGGTACGTCGGTTTCCGTACTTCTATTCAACATATAAAGTATGCTGGTTAGCTCATCTGGTAGCTCGCCTTCTTCTTCTAGTTCTAGCTAGCTGGTTGCTGCGACATAAGGAAAACTTTAAGAATGGGTAGTTTTTGCATTTTGATGGGGATTCAATTTAGGGATACCACATGCACATGAATAAGCAGAAGCAATCGCGGGCAGAAGACTCAATAGCATTGGAAAAAGTACCAACACAACAACTCGTGCATTGTAACGGGAAAAAGTAATGAAGTGAAGGTAGTGAAACTCTAGTAGTTAGTGAAATGCCTGAGATATATGATCCGAGAGTAGTAGTCTACTTGCTTTAGAGAAGAGGAGAGAACGACAACGCTGATTTTGTTGGAAGGGGTTTTAAACAAAGTGCTTGGTTAGACCAAAAGGAGAAAGGAGTGAACCCACAGATTCGATAGAGTACGAGTCGATTGTAGCTGATGTGGTTCAGTGTGTGCTTACGGGGACAGTTCGCCCGCCCCTACGAAGAGAGATATCTGGCCCTTAGAGAGTTTCATGATGGGTGAGGGCTAAGCCTAGACAGCCAATGAATGGAAGTTCTCGTTCTCCTCTGTCTGCTCTGCCAGGTACCCAAAAAGAAAGAATAGGAATGCAAAACAAACACAAAAGATCCCCATAATCCCAGACTGCAGTTACTGTTTGAACTACCACTCCAAATGCGTAACTCAGTCAGTATGTAATTCTATCCACTACCCAATAGCAATAGAAGCATAATTGAAATTGCACTAACCGGAACAGGAATCCAATCCGCAAAATGTCTCAACAAACGGTGTTTCGTCAATTGTTACTACTGGTTTTCCGTAACAGAGGCTGAAGCAGAACAGTGCTTTCTAAAAAGCCTACCGTAAAAAAGAGTTACGTATGCTCCTTTAGCTGTATAGCTACTTATATAGCCTAAAAGAAAGATAAACTGCTAGTCACCGCTCTTCCCGGTCCGGTTGCTGCTATGGCTGCTAAACCCTGGTTTTGTACATAAAATCGTTCTGTTATGTCGAATCACAGGTAGCTAACGTTCCATAAAGCTCGTTTTTAGGGCCGAAATAAGCATTCGTCTATCAAGTAGCTCAGCCGAGACAGACGCAGACGAAGACGAAGAACAAAGCAAGAAAGGATGGAAAGGTGGGTGAGCGGTCTTTTATCCCAACAACGGTAAGCGGATAGGCTAACTAAAGCACCGGTAAGACCACACCAATACCGCTTCCTGTCTTAGTCCTTTCACAACCGATTCTGTGCTGCTCAACCCGCTCGGTCTTTGACCGCTTTCTGATCGCTGGTCAATGAAAACCCTAGACCCAACGCTCTATCCTTTACTGGCTGGTTGCCCCACAGGTTTGGAACCCTCCTTGCTCTTTTCGGATGGGGAAGAACAAAGAAAGTTAGACTGTCTCTGCCGCACCGTAGGGCTTTCAGGTAGAGCTGCCATTTCTATTGGCCTGTCCTGTGCCAGTCAAGGTAAGGAGTTGAAAAGGGCATTCATCCGTCGGATTAGTCTAACTCGGTAAATGCATGGATTAATGTTCTCAATATGAGTTATTTCTTTCTTCATTGGGTGAGTTGGGATTAGAATAAAGTCTCCGTAGGTCCGCTACTCCCCCTTTCGTTCAATCTTCACTATGCCATGCTTAACAGACAATGGATTATGATTATCGGTCTATTTTCCGATCTTTCTTTTTAAGGAATTCAATTTCATAACTTGAATGAATTGTCCGAAGCCCTCCCCTTTGTTTAAGTCTGACTTCCCTTCGCTTCGGACCGGAGCGGATACATATCATTAGGGTTTTCTTTTTATTTACTTCTCTCTCTATCAGTAGTCCGCAAGCGGGTAAGTGAGCGAATAAGTTCCAGACGATCATTGCATAAGAGCGAGGGACCAGTGCAGGCCCTTAAGTTCCAGTTTTCAGTTCACATGTTAGGGTATAAAGCTATCTAAAGGAGCGTTAGAATCCAAACTCCTTACAGGGATCAGATCAGTCCAGTAAGTAGGCCCAACTCCAGGCTCTTTCATTCACCTTGAAAACCGAGCTTTTAGAATAGAATGCTTCGCTAACCGAACCGAGACAGGCATCAGATGCTACAGCAGGGGTGAATGTACCAGAAAAGGAATTCAAAGAGGGGTCTTACCTTCATTCCTTAGTCTACTGTCTATCTTGCTCTTACTAGAAGGATCTCTTAGGACCAACCCTCGACTAGGTCACGGCACATGAGAAACTAACCCCATCAAACCTATGCTACTTCGTCCTGGTAATCTGTCACCACTTTTGTCCTAAGCGACAAGTAGCTATATACGGGCACTGGTAAACACACAATGCAGTTCATACACTCATGTCTGAGGTCAAGGCTGGCAATTTTTCATTCGATTTTTTTCCTTTTTCAAGAGATAAGATTTTGTCATATCCCTCTAATGACACGTAGCCCCAGAACAGTGGATGTTGTAGTATACTTTCACTAATTATTGGCCTGCCAACAAAATGAGAGATTACATGTCTCACGTTACACTTCACTACTTGCCTTGGTGGGAATTATGTTTTCGTAAACATCCCTACCCCTATTACAGGAATAGCTTCCGGGACGCCTGTTACAATTTTCTTTCTTTATCAGGTGAGAGCTTATACTAAGTCCCATATAGCCCCTTAGATTTCTTTATAAGGGGGGCCCACGGAGCGGTATAGTATCTTTTTCACTCGCTCTTCTCTGGCTAGGATGTCACTTATATGGCTATCCTTTCTGAAGCCCCAGGGTAATTAAGGGACTAAGGCCTGTCAAAGAAATCTCGATTATAAGACCTAATCCGGCTTTCCGTGCGATATCTCCTTACTTGTTCCAAGTCAGTAATGGTCATTACCTTACTCTATCAAGTAAGTAAGTAAACTACCTTGCGTCAGGCCTATCTTATGCACATTACAGTAAGGAAGGAAGCTTCAGAGCTGTAAAAGCTTAATAAGCACATCTCCAGTAGTACACTTAGCTTACACCTTATTTCAACAGAAGCACATTTTGACGAAAAAGTCTTTATTTATATTAACATAGCATTAAGTAGACAACATTTTACACTAGGCCATACATGCAAACATAACAAATAACACCAAACAAAGCTAGTTAGCATAGATAGGAGTCTATCTCCAGTAGGCACCGGAATAGATCTACACTAAAAAAAGACAAAGAACACCAGACATGAAAACCCAGACACGAAACCTTATAAAACTAAAAAGAGTCGACGGACTCTTCTATTCTAGTCTCTCCGGTTGCGGGTGAGATCATGCACAATGAGGTATTTACAAGCTAGGGATCACCAATTCCTTTAGCAGAAGCTCCTCTTCATGGAGATGGAGGAGGGCCCGTTTCCTGTCTTCCAGAGCGCTAATGCGGTCCCGGATCCGTTGCATGGCTGCAGCCACAAGCGCTGGATCGATGGGAGGCAGGTGCTCCCAAAAGGCATCCAGGGTTTGCTGCCGTCGGTATCGATGTTTTGAATTTATTGATCAAAGCCACCAACCAAACTCAAAAACGCATTCCTTCCTCCATTCACTAGCAATGAGCCCATTGGGCAGTCTTTACCCTTGCTCTTTGGTCCCCAAAAGCTACTGAAAGTCCTAATCGAAGAGCCATATATTCCCGAGGAGACAAACAACCAACTAGCTTATATCCTGAACTGCAAAACTGCTCCGAGTGGTTAGCGAACTATTGAAGTAGATAAGTTCCAGTCCGCATTGAGGAGACAACCCCAAGCAAGCAAGGTGAAGCAGAAGCAGCAGCTCTAACCCATTTTACCTTGGGGACAAAAACAAGCTCCAAAGAGAAGTACTTTTCGGGACTTCTCTTAGCCATTTTATAGTTGTTATTCCCCTCCTTCCTCACTACGCTTTGCTTGACTTGAGTTGGGAAGAGTCATATTCCTATTATCAAACTCCCCGTAATGCTTGTATTCCCTTACTTAACGGAAGGAACGGTTCCCCTACTCGCTTGCTAATGGACTATGGCCGGAACGAAGGCACGAACGAATAGAAGAACTAAGAATAAGAATTACATAAGTTCGGAGATAGATAGTCTCGCGCAGGAGTTGGTGATAAATCAAACTCCATAGCCTTTCCTTGTAATGCATATGTAATAAAGAACATAATCAGATACGTGCGTCGCTAAGACTAGCTGTTTTGCTGTTGAACGGAGAGTAGTGGATGGGACAAGGGTAGACCCTGGCGAGCACCCACCTCGTGCCTAACTAACATATTAAGCATTTTCTAGGTTCGGGGGGAAAAAAAGAGAAAGATAGAGCCAGTAGTAGTTTATTCTCTTAGCAAGGGCTATGAGAATGTTCCCTTCACTTTAGACTTCGTATATGAATCCCTCTCATTGCCACCCGCGTCCAACCGGCTCGCTCGCCCCTAGTCAGCTAGTGGTCCGCTAGTCCTAACAGTTCTCTGTTCTTTAGTGGGAACGGCTCAGCTAAGGCATAAGGCTCCTACTGCATACGGATGGACGGAAGGCCTTCTACTACGCCGCTATGGCCCTAAGAATCAAAACTGAAAAGATGAACATGGCTGAGGTATAAGATATCTATTTATTCCTAACCCTACCTACCCTAACTACCCCTGTTGATAGCAGGAGCATATAAAAGGGGAGTATCGCTACTCGACCCGTTACCGAGAGGTAGTCATGGGTATTCGCCTAGCCATTAGCTGAATAAAGGCCAAGTGCACCTCCGAGGAATAAAAATAGGATATCTTTTCTGTCAGCAATGACCGGTTGTTTTCCTTTATTGGCTTATCCTCACCTGCCCAGGGGATGCTTCAATTGGATCTGTTGAGGAGGCACACGGATAGTATTTACTCTATGTGGAACCTCTGATTGTGTTACTGATCCTGTTCCCGGGGAGTGAATTCTTGTACTCTTAAACATCTGACGGAGGATCCACTGCGTCGTATAAAACAGAAATTATATTAAGATCAAATGAGTAGCTTGGAAAGAATCGAACTTCTACATTGGTTTGTTCTTGTTGTAAGCAAACCCCTAAAACGTTTGCATGACCACTTGTGGCAATACTTGATGAGTAGGGTGGAGCCCTTTGTCCAGCTCTTCACTGAACCCTCGTTTTGCTCGGTAGTAGGCCGGGGAAAATGATGGGTGTAGATCGGGTAGGGGTCGGGGGGTGCAGGGAAATGGTCCTCGAGTTAGCGGGTGCTCGCTCAGCGAGAGCTGGAATGTACTTCCGTTTTGTAATGGGCTAATGGCTTTCTTTCGGTCAACCTCGATATGAGGGATATACGCGTATGTGGGTTCTCGTAGGGATGGATAGTCGTCGAAGTCATAGGGATGAAATAGAAAACCCCTCTAAGAAAACGTCTTTAAGCGAAAAGGCTACTTTCCCGAGTGGAGACGGCCGGGGGAAGTGCCATGAAGAACCCAACTTTGCCTTCTAACCTTCTTTCGTTGGAACAAGCGTTGGAGCAGGTCAATCTTAATAGGCAGATCCTTAAAAATGAGATGAGTTGACCCCTAAGGTCCAAATCTCCGGCTGAATCCAATTAGTCCCGCTTCGCCTTTGTGTCCACAAGACACCATGCTGGGCTTACTTTACATTTCTTTCTATTGAGGTCGACAGCTCCTTCTTAAGGATCTCATAAGTATGAATATTGATAGCACTTCTCTATTTCCCTTACCTTACCGCCCGCTTCTTTAGACCTTAAACGTGCTCAACAGGCAGCTCAGGGTGGCACTACCCATTTCCTTTTCTTTCTTCCAAGCAACTACCAATCCCCTCTGCTGCGAGCAAAGCTCCGAGCAACAGTTCCAAAAGAAAAATGGTATGACAAGGCATCGGTATAGGTCCTAGGTTCGAAACCAGGAACCAGGCCGTCCACTCGGTATGTGAGAGCGGGCCATACTTCGTGTCGAACAAGTCCATTGCCTGGTGGAGAAACGCCTACCGGCCGGGAAGTAGTTTTCCCTTTTTTAGTTGCGGGAGGATCCGAAATTGCTCAACACTAAAAGGAGAGTACTGAAAGAAGGCGCCATTACTACTTCACTGGGCGTATCAATCTATTATTCTAGAAAGAATGCAAGTTGATTCACTCTCCACTCTTTGCTTTACTCCCTCCTGTGCCCACTTAAAAGCAAAATAGAAAGGCGGCGATAAGAAGCGAAACCTCTATCATGATGCACTGAAAATGCCGGTTAGGGCAGTAGCGGAGAGTACCAACTCTCCGAGGACTTTAGAAGGAGGGGGCGCTGCTTCACATGATTTACGAAGAAAGACAGAATACTGAGTAGGAAATTCCAGCTATGCTTAGGGTGTCACTTGTTGTTCTAGAGATGCTAGCTCAACCGGAACTTCTAGGTCATCGAACCATGTCACGTAACCTAAAACCTCGGTTCGCTGGTAAGCCCGGTTTCATTCAAAATTTCCGTAATTGAAACCCGACAGCTGATCCCTATTTAGCTCAGTAGAATATTCCATCTAATTCCGAGCCATATCTCATCCCCTCTTTCTTTACTTGGCTCTCGGGTCCTCGTACACTGGCATAAGAATCTTTCTGTGGATTGCACTACCTAACTTCAATTTCCCTTTATCGGGCAAGAAGAAAGAGGAGTCATTTCGGGTCAAGATAGTCAATACAATTCGTCGGGCTTACTTCGATCGCTCGCTAGCTCAATATTCATATATCGTTATAGAAGACATGCGCATGTGTGTATACTAATGTTAGGGAAAACTCTTCTATGGCCAATCGCCTCTAGGAAGAACGCACATTTACGACCTTAAACGTACAAACATTCGCGAGAAAGACTACCTCCTTCGGACCCTTCATTAGCGTCCTATTTTTTTCTTTGGCTTACCCTTTGTGGATCTCAATTCATGAAACCCACGAACTAGGAACACTTCTTTAGTATTACGAGAGATGCTTGCCTCTTTGATCCTACCTTTATAGTTTCACTGAAACTAGGCGTCGTATGAGCCAATTTCATTACGAGCTGGAGGGGATAGCTGGAACGAACTCGTTCGACCAAACTACCTAAGCTCAGAGATCTTGCTTAAGCGTAGCTGGCCTAGCCCACGAGCTAATGACCCTTCTGAACCTACAATCGCTGACTAAGTATGGACCTTTCCCCTCTATTTTTGAGACGATTCTCTTCGTCCCCGTTTTTTTGTTCTTGATAAGAGGAACATGCCTCTCCCGGCTGAGTAGAGGATGCAGCCGGAGCCCCGCCTACTGCATGGAAGAAATATTGCCTAGAATAATAAATCACTTAGAACAAGTTGATAAGAAAGAGAATTCTAACTAGATTCGACTCTGATTTCTGGCCCTTTTCCTGACCTATCTATCTATTGATCTCACTTGCAACTTCTATCCCGGGTGGGTTCTACTTACTTATAGGTAACAGCTATTACACATGCTAATAGAAAGCTCTCGGTAACCTCCTCCTTTTGGATGTTCGCTGAGAGGGGGACTTCGAATTGATAGGAACCTCTGGGTGTGCCCGGTCGTGGTGACACAAAAAGGCTCACTCCGCATAAGCGGCTGCGTAACCGAGGTAGCAAGTCACAACATATCAGTAAGGGGCTGGTTGTGAAATACTATTCCCACGGAGAGGGTTACTGTATAGGATGTGCTGAGCTAGCAGAGTAGTGGCAATAAATGAATTCCTTTCTGCGCACTCAGGCTGGAGCTTTCTATGTGGTATTCTATGACTGGGCGGGTAGGGCTACCCACACATTCTTGTTTGATTGCTCACTAACCCACGTAGCCTTAAGGGTGTCGAGGTCATCATGAGGCGCTGATAAAGCAAGTATATTCATATTTCCATCGGCCCTCCTTAAGTGGGGGAAACCTCTTTGCAAGCAAGTGAAGAAAGCCATGCGGTGGTGTGGACGATAAGTCGAGAGATGTAGAAAGAGAAGGATCTCGCTTAGGCGGAAGCGGGTGCGCCAACTCCTGTTCACAGGCGGGTAAACGTAGGTCTTATTCCCTGCATTTTCCATCTCCAGAACGCCAGACCTAGTCGATAGTTTAGTTGCCCTAAAGGCCCAGCAAGCATGGTTGGGGTAGGAGTAAGTGGAGGTTAGGTAACCCAGGAACTGTGGGCCAGAGGATTCCGTTAGCGGGTTGATTCCGTCAATGTAACCAATCGTCCTCGAAAGGGCGGTTCAAGCCAAAGCTAAGACTCTCCCCTTTCTTTGAGCAGTAAGAGCGAAGATGTGGGTATAATCTCCTAAAGGCTTTCTACCTTGCCCGTTCATTTGGTATTAGCTACCGATCTCAAGTATTGAATGCCGGCCCAGCTGTTTAACCAACGCCTCATCTATTTAAGGAAGGAACGACCAGACGCTTGAAGCTAAGAGAGTTCTAATGCCGTTCTCAAAGTCCTGGGTATTCCCATCACTTTAGCAAGACATAGGGGTTATGTATACATTCCACTGGATATGGAGAAAAAGATCAAACTGGGGATCAACGGAGAGGTGAGGTGGTCTCGTCAATAGGTACCTAGTACATCATGCCTACGGTCGAGAAAGCAATGGCTAAGTAAGAGAGGAGTTCAGTCTCCCGCTAGAGTTGCCTATGATCTTCTTTCTTTTCTAAGGGCGGGGTAGTAAGAAAGTGTCGGTAATCCGCCGTACTTTGTAGGGGGAGGATCTATCTCGGCTTTGCCTACTGTGACTTCGCCGAAAGACGACCCCCGGTAAACCCGAAAAGAATATTGCCTGCTCTTCGTAGAGCAACTATGTCACTTCTGTCTATTAGTGAAAGGCTAAGGCTCCATCCATCCGAACTTTCGAATGATTCCTCTATCGAAATCAGTTTGTTAGAGAAAGCCCTAAGGAAGGGTTTTCTCGCTCAGTGTCATCGTTCCGATGATCACCTTCAGGTCAGGATACTGAAGTGGAATGGATTGCATTTCAATCTTGCCTATGATGTTTATGATTTTCCCCAGCGTATGTAGATATCCTATCCTTTCAGCGGCTGGCAAGGCTTTCATTTACGGACCGGACTACTACGTGTCGGTTCCTTTTCAATCTAAAAGAGCAAAAGCCTATTCTCCCACCTACCAGCAGCCTAATTCCCCCTCTTTCCAATCCTAGCTCTACGGTTGATTCGAGAAAGAGGAAGAGGACATTCGTGACCAACCTCAGAGACCAATCCAAATCCAAACCTAACCTCTTTGCTTCTTCCTCTCTAGGCTTAGGCTTTCACGGGAGCTCTCTCTTCCCCTCTATCAGAAGATTGCCTTGTGTGGAAGGTTTACTCTTCACTTAAGTCAATGGGAGGAATCTCCTTATCTAATTTGTATGGCACTCTAAACTATCTTTCTTACGCGAGACATAAAGGAAAGTATAACTACCGGAGCTCTTTCAACTTGTCCTGTCTTTGGATTGGATAAGTATTGC
>CAMAPF010001143.1:35000-54993 GCA_945859915.1 Cuscuta epithymum
AACGAAATAAAGCGTTTCTAGCTCTAGTTTCGGATGAGCTTCTCCCAATTTTGTCTAGTAATAGAATAGGGCGGTTTGCTCTTACCAAGACTCCCCTTTTTGCTCCGTCCACGGAGCGTATGAATTTCCTGAAATGTAGATAGACCAAAAGAGGGAATGAAGGGATAGGAATAGGAATTATAGTACCATTGGAAAAAGGGGCACCTGTGGGAACATCTCTACTGACGAACCATTTCAATAGTACGGGTGCAGCCGTGCCACGAGGCACGACCATGAAAGTAATGAAAAAGAAAAAGTTATGTAGTTGGACCATAGAAATTTAGATTCTTTCTTCAAAAGGTTCCGCTTCTTGCAAAAAAAAAGGAAGAAATACTTGTCTACAATCGCTGGTTGGGTTGGTCCAACCAAAAAAGAAATGGGATTTTTTGGGCGTTCTTATTCTTTTTCTTCTATTACGATAAAACTAGTTGGATGAAAGTGATTGTAATGTTGATGCTATTGCTATATTCAAGAATAGAATCTAACTCCAAATACTACCTTATAAGACTCCACATCTTGTAGAAGTTGATTAGTGATTAGTCCCATTCTTTATAATTGTCTTTCTCGTACTGTGTAAACGAACTGAAAGTCTGAATTGTGTACTCAACAGGAAGCGTCACAGCCTAGGTTTGGGCCACCCCCGATGTCGATCTGCAGTAATAGTTTTCGAAAGTCGTTTTCCCCCTAGAGCGATTTGCCTGCTTCTTTCTAGGCTATAGTTTACCTGTATCATGCAAATGTCCAACACTTAGGTGCTTTCTAAGATCATCCTATATGAAAGATGTATGACATGTGTGGATAATGAATGACTTGCATGGTATGCAATCTGAACGTCCACAGAGTACAAAAGGTAAGACCTAATAAGATAAATGAGCTTAGCACAACACGATATGGGATAGAAACCTAATCCTAAAAAAAAGCCATCACTGAACAATCATAGGAATATAATAAATAGGTTCAGACCAAGTGACAGAACTCTCTATGAGTTGGGCTACATAAAAGATCCTATTCTAAAATGGATGTAGCTTAACTAAAGCCCAATGCAGGTTGAACTCTATGGAATGGTTTAGGATATCGTGCAATTCCAGCTCTAGACAAGGCAAAGTTCTTTACTTGAAAGAGGTAAGAGAGATGAAATTGAAAATGAACTTTTTCGCTTCGCACCTTTAGGTGATGAAGAGGAGACCCGGGAATGCACCCTGATGCACTTGTTCTATTAATAAATGGGCGAACTCATAATGAAATCGCGTATATAGACTCTTATTTGAGAAGATGAATTCAATAGACTTTGATCTCTACTGCGATTACTCATATATAAAGATCAGGCTTAGCCCCTGCTTCTCCTCTTTCCTTTGCCGAGACAGTTCCGGTCCTTATGCTTGATGTTGATGGAAGAGAGGTCGGTTCAGATGTAGCTACCGCTTCCTTTTTCTTGTTGCTTCTTCCTCTGCCGAGGTATATGCTGATTGAGTCTGTCTTGTAGTCCTCAACAAGGAAGACAAGGAGATACTAGTCTAGGAAGCGGTATGGACAACTTGCTTTTCTTAATGGCTTTCGTTATCTGTCATTTCCATTCATAGGATTCGCTAGAAGAACCGGGCAATGGCGAGTATCTAGCTAGGTGCTTTCCAGTTTCTAGTCCTCGGTTTTGGCTGTCTTTCTCTAGCTGGTGTCTGTCGTTCATAGGCGAGCGAGTGAATGCTTTTCCTCCGTGACTTATGCGTAACCAGTGGCTTTCGCTGGGAATGGACTATAGGCCTATGAAGCCTTGGTCTAGAACGTCAATAAGATAAGAAGGTTTTTGATCTACGAGAGTCCACTACAGTGAGTAAAGATGGAGACTCAGCGATGCATCCCCTGGTGGGTACTATCCTCTCCCTGTGGATGAGGGGGAAGTGTCAGGCCAATCGACCATCAGGTGAGGAGAAGAAATATCGAAAAGATTGAACGCCACCATTTAGTAGTGATTCGGGGGAAGGGACCTTAACGACAACCAAAGAAGTGCGTGCATTTCCCGATCTTTTAAGCCCTTCATTCAACAAAGAAACTGAACGCATGAACTCTCCTCGGGATTGGACTCTTTCTGACAGCCCTTTTGCCAGCGTAGCGCATTGATTGGCGCATGGAAGTGGGGAATGAAAAAGACAGAGTGGCCGCAGGAAAGGAACTGGCTTCATACTATATAAGTAAAGGGATTTCCTCTTCCCGGAATGAAAGACAGAGAAAGGAAGGCTACACATATGAATAGGCTGGCCTTATTGGGAATAGAATAGGCATGAAGCCAAAATCTCTCCTGTTGATGGTGAATAACCAGTGAATGAAATAACCCTGATTTGCCCCGATAGAAGACTGCTATAGAATTCACTGCTATTACAGCTGTTGTCGGAAGAGAAGTAGGGTAAGACCCGGTCAATTAAATATGAGTTTTCCCGTCAAAGTCCTAATCAAAGCAAGGCGAGCTTTTCTCAGCAAAAGGGAATTTTTTAGCTAAAGGCCATAGGCTCTTATTTTCTCTGTCACGGCCTATGTTCTCTTATCTGCCTGGCAATGAAGAAAAAAGCTATTTAGCTGGGCACCTTGGCACTAGGATGTGAAGCTGTTCATGTTCAGCTCGGAGGTTAGGAAGTTGCCATGAAAAGCGTTCGATTTGAAATGATTAGATGGCTGGGTCTTCGTAAGACCTCTCTTTTCCGATCCTCCAGACAGTCTTCACTCATTCACTTCCAGGAGTGGAAGAGCTAAGCGTAGCAGTCGTAACTCCTTGAGGGTGAAGGAAGGAAGTTGACTTTGGTTCGGCGGTTTCGTATAGTTGATAAAGTCTGCCTTTAGCGGACATTGCTTATCTTAGACTTTCATCGAGATTGGCTAGAAGGGCTTAAATGCTTTTTTAGTTGATGGATCCGTTTAAGAAAGAACAAGAGGCTGTTATTCCATTCCATTCCTGTTGATGCGGGAGAAGAGGTCAGTGCTACAATAGAATCTTATGTTGGCAGCTACTTATGCTTTGACATGCTCAAGCGGAACAAAACTGACTCATTTGTATTCAATTTATCAATGCGAAAGCATAAATCAAACTTACTTACGCGAAACACACAGACTGACGGCCACCAGAGATACTCGCTTTTTAGTCTACGGTTTCTCGAGCTCAGCAGAAAGGGCTCCTCCGTGTTGAACCGATTCAGGGCATGCCCCTGAGACTAGTGCTACTCCCTGCTTTCGATCCAGTGTGAGTTGCAAAGCCAGAGCCTATTGTAGTTGCAGTCTGAAAGTAATTAGTAATCCCCTTCTTCTCCCGGCTAGCCAGGCGCAGTTCTAAGGGCATCTAGGTCTATTCCTGCCAGCGGGAGTTCTCTTGCAGCCCATACATATACTTTCATACCTTCTCCTTGGAATATAGTTTCAGTACCATATGGGTACTATTGGTCAAGGTCGTATCGATCGGGCAGGCTAGGTGAAAAGCTTAGGGCTAGGGCACAAAGGTAGTATGCTTCTGACTCGGACAATTTCTTGATTTGGGCTAACGATAAGAGATTCTCGGGGAGGTATAAATAAAGAAGAGATATTGGTAGCTGATGGACTCGTATAAGGGTTTGGAAGCTCTTTCCCAAGGCTCGAAGACCTGTCTTTATTTTGCTTTTCGGAAGTCTTGCCTTGTCCTGGATATGAAACTAATTGTTCACCACGCCGTCTGGGCTCTTTTCTATCGGCCGATTGCTTATCCTTCCTTCGCCGCAGATGGCAGAGCTACCGCACTACGTTCCGTTGATTGATGGGGGTATTGAACAACCAGCGCAAAAGACAGTAAAGAAGCTCAGCTGCCAGAGTGGATCCTATCCCGGCCAAAAAATGGGGAGTCATCTGTATAAGGAGAAAACGGAGGTGCTGGTTCGAGGTCTTGTTAGAGCCTCTTTCCGACGACAGAAAAGGGGGAACTGCAACCCCAGGACAGGCTGGAGCAAAACCCCGGAAGAGACTCCAACTCCAAGAGTCACTGCATCTCAAACCATCGGTAAGTCATTTTGAAGAAAAGGGCTTAGCGCGCAAACGCAGCATATGAATTATCACCCACTGGTCAAGGGCACGCTCGCAAGGGAATTGGCTGCTGGCGGGGAACTTCTAATGGCTTCAAGGGGCACTTATACTAACTCGGCTGGTCCTAACGAAGGAAGGAAAGACGCAACTGCAACTAGATTGCTGCGAACTGTATTGCTGGGAAAGACCACTATAAACTACAGCCACTGGGGTATGCGGGAGTCCCCAGGCGGGCATCTTGGATTTGGAGGGGCATCCTCTCCTCCAGAGATGTGATCCGGAAGGCCCTCCTATTCATAATTGGCAATGGTAATTCCACCAGAGTTTGGGTCGATCCTAAGGTTCGGGTTCCTTTCATGCTGCATTTCAAACCTGTAGCCAGATCTGGATAATCTTTAGATCCCCAGTGTTGAGGTTGTGACCTAATGATTCCAGGAGAGAAAAGATGGGACAACAATGTGATTGAATCCCTATTTTCTCAGTTCCGGATTATGTGGAGGCAATTCTTATAATTCCAATATTTTATTATAGGAACTATCCACTTTGATTATCTCATACATATTGGGGGATTCAGTATCAACTACTCACCTTGGTCAAGCCTTTCACTTTCAAATAGAAGGGCTTTCCCCGATCTGACTATTGGCTTATATAAGCCATTGAACTTACTTGAATGACTGAATTTGTTCCCCTTCCTGTAGGCATTGCGCACGGCATTCCACCAAGCAATCCATTTAGGTGATGAAAGACTTCAATTCATGCATTTCTAACCCGGATTAGGGGTTCGCAGTGCTTACCCGATAAGTGTTTCCACACATCATCTCCTTACTCCTGTAAAATGCAAGTTTGAATCGGGACTGGCACAATGACCAAGCACCATAGCAGAGGGGAAGAGTCTATCTATTTATTAAATGAAGAGACGCCCTAATTATGCATTTTCTTTCAAAGCGCACTAGGTTTCTTTCTCGACTATACTGGGTGGGGGACCATCATCACTAAAACCAGGAAGGAGAACTTAAGCAAGCCCTATATGAAATAAACCTAAAAAACTCTATTTGACTATCGAACGGCTCTTGGTGGTTTAGGTTTAGTAGGAGCATGGCTTAAGGTAGCCCCTGACTCTCGGTCTTCTGTAAAGGTAGCGAAGTCACTAACTATAATTAGGGAAGCGCTAGGCTAGACGAAGGGATCGATCCTACACCCGGTTCAATTCGTTTTGAATTCAATCACCCGGAAAGTCAGCATCTTACCCGGCAATCTATTCGTATAAATGAGTTCTCTTTCTTCATATTGATGGATTTCGTTCCCACTTAAATAGAAGTAGAGGGAACCCTCTACAGGAATAAAAAATCGAAGAAGGCACTGATAGTGAAATTGGGGCAAGAAGAAAGCCGGGCTAAAAAGATTTCATGATTGCAGCTTATTGACCGCAGCTACAGGACGAGAGCTAAGCTCGCCAGCCAAGCCAGTCTTCAAGAAAAGAAAAGTCTTGGCAGGGAAGATAGACATCCAGTAGTGCAATTTACTTTCAAGCATCGCATCGTACTCAAGTTCGCTTGTCGAGTTCAATATACTCATAATCCTCTCCCGATGGTATCTCGCCCCAATCACCTTCAATAGTGAACATGGTCATCTTTAGGTATTCAAAAAACGTGTCTTTGTCTCATTCAAATGGGAGTGGAGTTCACCTATCCAGGTGTTCCGATATCAAGGTTGTTAGCGCTTTTCAACATGAATGAGAGAATCCAGTGTCGTAGAAAAGTAAGCCAGCATATGGTTTGAAGTCAGGTGGGTTAGCCCCTTTTACATTGGGTTAAGCCAGGTGATCGGGTATGCCAACGCAAGTGCAGACAGTTTGATGAATTAGAACGCTTGCCCGTCTTTTTGTACCAAGAAACCATGAATTCTTTTTCTTTGTCAGTGGGGGTCAACCAAACGCTATCCATTCTAGCCAGCACCTCTGGGAGAAAAAGCGAACTGCCCTTCGTTCTTATCGTGACAAAAGTTCTGTTAGGTTCTTAGTAGCAATCGGCGACCTTTTCTTCTTTTACTTCACATAGCTTTTCGTCTCCTTGATAGCTGGAAGTTCTCCAAAAGTATGAAAAGCTGGAGGACTTTGTACCATCCATTCCGGTGTGGTTGGATTCTGTTCAACAGCCCAAGGACTTGGAGCACATCTTTTGTTCTTTCCACTGCTTGAAGTGATTGTTACGACCACGAAGAAACGACAAATCCCAACTACGGATATATAAGAGCCAAAACTGCTAAGGGCATTCCATCCAGCGTAAGCATCTGGATAATCTGGAATGCGACGTGGCATACCCGAAAGCCCTAAGAAATGCATAGGAAAGAAGGTAAGATTCACCCCGAAAAAAGTGATCCAAAAATGGATTTGACCTAAAGTTTCAGGGTATGTCCGACCAAATATTTTACCTACCCAATAGTGAAATCCTGCAAATAAAGCAAAAACGGCTCCCATAGAAAGTACATAATGGAAATGTGCAACCACATAATAAGTATCATGTAGAGCAATGTCTAGCCCAGAATTTGCCAGAACTATTCCAGTGAGTCCTCCTATGGTGAACAAAAATATGAACCCTACAGCAAATAACATGGGTGTTTTGTATTGTATCGAACCCCCCCACATGGTAGCGATCCAACTAAAGATTTTTATTCCTGTGGGGACAGCTATGATCATGGTAGCTGCGGTGAAGTAGGCACGGGTATCAACGTCTAAGCCCACAGTAAACATATGATGAGCCCAAACAAGAAATCCAAGAACACCTATACTGATCATGGCATAAACCATGCCTAGATACCCGAAAACCGGTTTTCCCGAAAAAGTAGAAACGATATGACTTATGATACCGGATCCCGGCAGAATTAGAATATAAACTTCAGGATGCTCCTCTCTTCTACTAATATATATATAAGCGGATGAATAGAAGAAAGGTGGACTATATCATCAACTTTTTGATTCCATTTGTCTAGGAAAGCTAGCCATGCTTTATGGTTCATACTGTCAGGTTTCAATGCTTTGAGATCGTCAAGACTTTGATATTCCTCAATAAGGAAGAATCGTCGTGATTTATTACTTCTCCAAGTACTTTATTGAAAGTCAGAAAGCATAAAAAGCACATCTTTTCTACTTTGTACAGACCAGTTATAGTAACCATTTTGACTACTATCAAAGTAGATATTGACTCCAAATACTACCTTATAAGACTCCACATCTTGTAGAAGTTGATTAGTGACTCGAATACTTAGTTGAGGTAGTTGATGCTTCATAGCGTACTTCCACATATCCACTCAGGGGAAGGTCTTTTCGTAATGGATGACCCTCGAAACCATCAGCATCAAAGAATCCTGCAAACCAATTTGATTTAGCATCTAGTGTAATAGGTAGAATGACAGGGATATAATGTACTTGACAGACACGATGTAGTTGAAGTAGTCGTGCTGAATGTCGAATATGACCATGAATACAATTCATTAGTTTCATCATACCAAGTTGATTATGTAGTCGATAACGATAAGCTTTAGCACCTGATCGCTTCCACCAAGCATATGTTGGATATATCGTAGTAGTGGTAGATCTTCGAGTCCCATAGTAATTGAAAGAGAATTAGATCCTTGTTTACTAACTTGAAGAGTTCCATCACCATCGATCATTCCAGCTAGCCACTCACAGAAGGATTTAGGATAAGTTGTTGCGCGTGTAGTCTCTGAGGTTCCTACTAGACTGCTTTTATGTCGTTGGTTACCTGCTGATTGTGTCTTAGATACTCCATTTTGACTAGATCGGGGTTTGACTAGAAAACCACTTATGAACATAGTAGGAGTACCATTAAGCAGACAGTCCCAGCATATAGCGCAATGCGTATTCAGATTTGAATCTGAAAAGGGCCATTTCAAATTGAAAACCGAAGAACCGAAAGAGATGCTGGTATAATATGGGGTCTCCCCCTCCAGCGGGATCAGAAAAGGTTGTATTAAAGTTTCGATCGGTTAATAACATGGTAATTGCCCCTGCCAGTACCGGAAGTGATAATAAAAGTGGGAATGCTGTCACTAGAACGGACCACACAAATAGAGGTGATCTATGCATAGTCATACCAGGTCCACGCATGTTGAAGATAGTTGTTATAAAATTGATAGAACCTAAAATGGATGAAACACCAGATAGATGAAGACTAGAAATTGCTGAATCAACTGCTCCACCAGAATGGCTGGTAATACCACTTAAGGGCGGATAGACCGTCCACCCAGTTCCGCTACCCACTTCTACTAAGGCTGGGCTTAATAGGAGCAAGAGACTTGGAGGCAACAACCAGAATGAAATATTATTTAATCGTGGAAATGCCATGTCAGGCGCACCTATCAGAATCGGAACAGACCAATTACCAGATCCACCTATCATCGCCGGCATAACCATAAAAAAGATCATTAAAAAAGCGTGAGCCGTTATTAAAACATTATAAAGTTGATGATTTCCACCAAGAATTTGATCGCCGGGTCGTGCTAATTCCATACGAATCAGTACTGAGAAGCATGTGCCCATCACTCCAGCAATGGCACCGAAGATGAAATAGAGAGTCCCTATATCCTTGTGGTTAGTGGAGAACAGCCATCGGACCGGATTTGTCATAAAATTTAGATTCTTTCTTCAAAAGGTTCCGCTCCCCCCAAAAAAGAAGAGAGACTTGTCGAATTCAATTGCCTTGGTTTTTTCCAAGAAATAAGCGTGGTAACAAAAAAAGAAAGCTTATGTCGAGTCTTCCCGTCAACACCCTTACGGATCAATCTTGCTTTGCTTATCCGCGTATTCCCATACAATAGAATATAGCTTTTCTTTATCCCTTTTTGTTTTGAATTGAAACGGTATATGGTTACCGTTATTGTAGTGTTCCAATTGTAGGGTGTTGACTCGGTTAAGGACCTCTCTGACAAAACCCACTTTGGCCTCATCGGTTCAATAAACTTCAAAAACATTTTAGGTGAAAGGGTCGTCTTCCGTCCTATATGAAAGAGGTACATCAATTGTTGTTTAATATGGGAGCGTAGACATTCCGGCGCAACGTGATTATCCGGCAGAGCGAGTGCGCTCTCTAATTCAGGCTTGGAGGAGGAGGTAGACGCTACCTCACCCGAATTATCTCCTGCTGCGCACTCTGCTATTTCCACCAGTGGAAGGTTTGGGGCAGGCGGCGCAGCCCCTGGTTGGGGGGAGGGCTCCCTACTGGGCTGTTCCAAGTCCCTAAAAAGAGACTCCCCGCTTATGCCCGTTTCGAGCGAACCAGGAAGGACTCCCTGAGAAGGCAGCGAATTTATTTCTTCCCCCGGTTCAGTGGTATTTCCAATAAAGTCTGAAAGACCATGAAAAAAGGAAGATCCGGAATTGGAATCCCGCCGGGGCCCAGATGCATCCATCATCATACACGATGAGGCAATTGTCCCGACGGCAATCAAGTCCAATACCCAATCTCTGACGATCACGACCACTAAAGTAGTGAAAATAGATAAAAGGAGATGAAAGATCCTTCTAGGCATATTTACTTTTCGGAAATAATTATACATAGCGAGAAAAGATAATAGACCGAGAGTAATAAGCACGAAGTACAGTGGATTTAAAAAAAGATCCCTAGAAGATATACGGGATAAGCATGTACTAAAAATAAAACTGAAAAAGAAAGGGGCAAGTCTTTTCATGACTGGTCTACTCATTTATCTGAAAATGAATCACACCAAGGTGAAAGGATTCGAACCTAAACAGACGCGCTGACCAGACTGCGCTACACCTTGTCTTACCCACTCACTAGCTCTTCGTCGTTCGCCTCACCTCACTGCCGATCGCCGCGCTCCTTATCTACGCTAAATGTCCGTACCGTACGTTCTTTTTCGCGAAGAGCGACCTCGACCGACCGAACGAACGCCTTATCAAACATACTTTGATTTTTGTCAAGGCTCCCGCGGGCAGCCGTACATGATACCCGACGGTTTGCACCCGCCTGCGGCGAAGGCCTGGTCAATCGTATACGATCATAAAAATCGGAGTCGCTAACACCCATTTTGAGTTGCCTCGTCCTTAGAGTCAAGCTGGATCTTCATTCTACGATAAATCTGCCTGCTGATTGTTCAAGTGGGCTGCGAGCGAAGGGAATAAACCCCGAGCGGGATCATAGTTCCCCCTCCTTTTTGGAGGGAGGGGGAACTATGAGCCTACACAGGATACATGACCGACACTGAGCACTGCAGCAGCGAGCGGGTTAGCCAAGCAGCAGCTTCTTACGGGACGACTAAGTGCGCTGAAACCAACCTGCGGTTGGATAGCGACTTCCTGTGCTAGTAGACGCTACTTTACCCCCCTTACTGGAGGACCCGAATGAGGCCGCTTGGCAAGAAAGATGATTTGCCTATTCTTCATTTCATTTATTAATGAATTCCAAGCTTCATTCAATTATCTGTCCCGATAAGCTGCATTGAAATAGGTGTTCAGTTCACAAGCTTCACCCAAACGATTTCACTCAAATAGGTGCGTGACTCTATCAAAGGATGGAACATAACTCCAGTTAGCTCTAGATTCTCCTTGTAGTCGTTTCATTTCATTCCACTCCTTTGGTTTCTTTTTCCATATGGTAAGGTTGGTGCATTGTTATTGCCCGTAGCTACCTTCATTAGGTGTCCCCGACTGAGCTTAAAAACCAGCCTGGTGTACATGCGCCGGGCTAGTCTCCTGTTCGAATAGGTTTTGGGTAAGCAGAATTTAGGCGAGTTGTTGGAATCCGCTTTGCGCAAGCTTTCCCGGCATTTTTTGGATGAATCTGTCAAATATTCTTTTTTGTAAGGTTCGACTTAAAACGGACAAGAGGAATTCCTCGCCGAATGGAATGTAGCAACTAACTACTAGCTTAGTGAGCGGATCTAACTCTTTGTTGGGTAACTAGAATGGAAGGAAGAGAGAGAGCCTTGGATTGCTTTCGGCCAGGCACTTTCCTCATTCAAAAGCGCAATCACAACTGTCGAAGCGAGTGCTCTACTTTCTCCGAGAAGATAGGATTAGGACAAAATTCCCGAGTTTCCATAAACTGTCACGCTTTCAATTGGAATTAGGCACGAATGAGTCCTGACTCTTTCGAGTAAGCAAGCGCTACGCCCCTTTGAAGATGGCCTCCTACTTCGCCCGCTGTAACTCTTCTTCCGCTGCTTAATCCCTTACGCTCTATTCTCCGTGCTTGTCCGTTACTCCTATCTTAATTTCCCCAAAGAGTTCTATTTGTGTAATAAGTTTTAGCTTTTTTTTTCCTTAAAGGTAGGATTCTTAAATTGAAGACTGATAGATCCCGTGCTTTCAAGTATCCCTCGTCGATTTCCATGGATAGTATCTCCCGTCCGTCTGGCAGCCGTCTCCCCGTTTCTTTTATGATTCTCTTTTCTGCTTTCTTTGTGGCCTTGCGAAATTCCCCTAGTCTCGGTCTTTTTATCCTTATCCTTAGAGTGTGTTCGTGTATTACTTGTACTGCTTTTCAGTGATGGGGGTCTTCTATTTCTTATTCTTTATAGCTCTACCCGCGGGGAAGCCCCAGTAGCCTATCCTCTTTGTAGCTTGAGGATGTAAAAGGTCGTTCTTGTCCGTTCTGTCTTTCTCTGAGAGCGAGGGTTGTAGGTGTAGAAGCAGTCTTGTAGCCTTTAGTCGGCTAAGAGCCATTTCGGTATCGTGCTAGTAAGGTAAGCGCGGCTTGGCAGCTGTCGATTCTGTTAGCATTCCAAGTCTTGGATTGGTCCATTCGTTAAGCATTGGAATCGGGACATCTCTTTGCCCGCTATTCCTTCTCTTTATGTCTATCCCATATCATTTATCTCTTAGCGAGTTAAGTTCCTCATTAGTCTAAGCCCCTAAGGGAATAAGCAGTTTGCGCTAGGTTATGAAATAAAGGGTGAAAGAATGGAACATTGCTGGTGGAAGGTTCAAGACAGAAGGAAGACTGTTCTCAGGACAAATGCCACAGACGGAGCTCTTACTGTTCTAGACTAGGCTGCACATTCATAGGTTGCAACCCCTTTTGAGTCAAAAGATATCCACTTCGGACTGACGCTATTTATTATTTCGGGGAAGAGCCGGTGCCTATAATATGCCTTATCTTTGAAAGGAAGTGCCATACCTAGCCAACTCTCTTTATTGGGGCCTAGCCTGATTGCCCATTAGTAAGGAAAGGAGGATCTTGACGTTTCATATTAATAGGATGCTATCGAATAGAGTTTTGTCGCTAAACCGGAATAGTGAATACGAAAAATAGCAAGTGTGGGACTGATTACTGTTCTCTTGATGCGTATTTGACTCCATTATTCCTTTAGATTCTTATTCTCATAATCTTATATTATTATGAAATATGAATCTTCATCTTCATTCATATTCCCTAGTCTAAGGCTATTAAGACACCGAAGGAAGAGGAAATGAAAGTCTTAGAATAGGAAAACCTATTCTTTTACAACCGGAAAGAACACCTGATCGGCTTTTCCGGTGTGAATATAGATAAGAGAAAAAAAGGGAAAAGTCTTTATTAACTGCAACAGTGTTCGTGGCACTTGCCTTACCCAGCTTTTAAGGAAGTCCTTGAAGATGATTTCAAGTTGATTGATATTGATGTCTCAACTTTGGATCTGTTGTCGGTCATAGGAAGTATCTTGAAGCGGGATTTTTGCCCACTTCTCCACGGCTCGGTCCCAACCAAACCTTACTCGATAGTGGAGGCGACTAACAACTGGCCACTCTGGTGTTTCACCCCGGATGCTGCTTGCTCCTGCATCAATGCCCATGCTTAAGCCATGTCTTGGTAGTACCTCCACCCACCCGAATGATCTACCTACCTTACCCGAGCCCAGTTGATAGTTCTTACTCGTTTTGATGGATATTTCTTCCTTCCGGATATACGGCCTTTGGACCGGCTCTGCAGGCAGGTGATCGTGGCCAAATGAGTTGTTACAAATAGCGGATCGCGGGGTGTGTGATTGATACATGTGTACGTTTTACGAGAGCTCAGATGACGGAATGGTCTATCGAACTAGGAAAGTTCCCTTTTTAAGGATATTGGTACGTTAGATAGTCTAAGCAGCGTCAAAGTCTTTCCCGGTCCAGTGAAAGTCGCTTCTTCTACTTCAGAGGGATTTCATAAGTCTCCTCTCCCCGATAGCCTACAGCTCGCGTAACCCTATTTCCAGTAGCCAATAGAAGCGTACGGGCTGAATGAATAATTCAGGCAAGGCAGCTATCGTTACTTTATGCCATTCCAGCTTGCACCCCCTAGAATGAATAGGGCTTTCTTTCGAATTGGATTTCCCGACTTGAGAGCCTGAAGCCCTAAAGACCAAAGGAGACTGGCTAGAATGGATAGCGTTTGGTTTACCCAATTCATGTTCCTCTGTCAAGATCAAGATGAAGGGGGGGAGGATGAGATCTTTTGGCGGGTGAGTGGGGGTCCTTGGCTAAGATGGAATCTTCACCTTTGCTTTCAAGCTATCAAAGCCGGGAACCAAAGACGTTTAGGATCGATTCCTTATTCCCCAAAGGGAGTTGTTTCCGACCCTTACATCATCCTAAAGAGAATCAAGATATCCCAGGAACCAAGCTAGGGATTCATGACTAGCGAAAGCCTAGCGAACAAAGAAGCGCTCATTCTTCTATCGTGTTTACTCTCCCTTAGCCCACTCCTACCTAGGCAGGAGGAGATAGAGGAATTTTTGTCTTTGGGCATCCTCCTCTTAGTCTTCCGGTGAGGAGTAGGTATATCTTGACTTTATAGGTTACGGGAATAAATATCTGTTGGAGTTCGAGTGGAAGTTGCCCGGTTCAAGTACGCTAAATGCGGTATCAATAATGCATGGCCAACCAACTTCGTAGCTCGATCTTATACTTTTATAGGTAACAGATTTAGACTTACACAAGTTGGAAGATTCCATTCACGAAATTTGAAAAATAGAATGCGAGACAGAATGGGTTAGTTGTCCAGTTTGGTAGCCGAATCTCCCGTCTCCGTAATTCTTGCCTTACAAGAGCTGCACTAAACAAATGGAAAGGCTCTAGGCAGCCCGAATGCAAATGTTCATATATCATATTGCCAGGAAGGGTCCGCAAGAGAAGAGAGAGCGGTGGACAAAGTGGTTTGGGCTCCCCTACTTCCCCGATTGGAGAAGAAGCAGTGCAGTGCGGTTGTGTTTGATCGAGCAAGCAAAGGAAATGGCTGATTCACCCTCACTAGGAACTCTCTATTATTTAGAGACGTTATTTAGTGACAAACTCAATTCCTTCTCTCCTTTCAGTCGAGTCTATTCTCACCTCTCCCTACGGTCGAGTCTATTCTCACCTCTCCTTTCACTCGAGTCACTTCTTTATGCCCTTACACGAGACGCAGATAGCGAGCAGACAGCTAGATTCTTACTGAGAAAACCACCTTTCTTTCTTCATATGGGATTCTCCACATGAGGAGCATTAGAAGGCCATATAGAGCCAAATAGAATATAATATAAATTATACATTCTCGGGGACCGGGGTTTAGCTCTTTGAAGTCCCCAGAAGGATAAATAAACATTCTTTTCCTCTCTTTCCAGACGTCTCATCCCTTTCTTCTCCTACCTCTTTAACTAGTAGAAAGGTCTCGCTTCCTCTTCCTTTGGTCGAGTGAGTCAAGCTTCCTAGCTTAGCTAAATCATCTTCATTAGCAACTCTAGATAGGACTGCGGAGAGGACAACCCAGGACCAGAGAGGGATAGCGGGGAGATTCTGACGAGTTCAGATAGGCTTTTGAACTATAGGTTAGACCTAAGATTCGTCGAGGAACTCTAAGCTCCTTAGCTCATGGAACTCTCTAACTCAAGTAGTCTTCCTATAAAGCTACCGTATAGATGTCCTATAGAGCTCCCGTAAGGATGTCTTATAGTGAGTATAGTATGCTCTATTATTCCTTAGCACTTCGCTAAGCGACATCAACCTCAGCACAAGAGCTAATCCTTTAAAGGGAGATCGTTCAGAAAGGGAGGGCTAGTGGACAACTAGCTAAGCGAATCAAATCCCGAAAGAAATCCCACGATCACGAGGAAATAGTCCACGCTTTGTGCTAGTGCCGCTACCTTTCTCGCCAAAGCTATCGCTTTCTCTTCTTAGAAGGAAGAGGAAAGCATAATGAGCGGTACGTTTCATTTATTTTTGATTTTCCTATGGCGTTTTCATACTCACCCCTGAAAGTGAAATAGAGATAGAGATAATCTATTAAGTTGGAAGGCGGAAAGAAGCATGGAAGCCCCTTATAGATTAGCAAAAACAAAGAAACTCTTTCTAAATAATATATTGGTTGTTGTGAAGTGAAAGGGGAGGAAACTCAACTAGTCCCTATCTCCATAAGAGGAGCAATACAGGAAGAACCACAGCTATTTCAAATAAGCGATTTTAGCCCTTTCCTTATCAGTCGAGTGGCTTCCGCTCCTTATGTGTTGGAAGTTTGATCGGAAGATAAGTAGGCAAGGCCATCCAGATAGATGCTTTTTGACCCGGCCTGAAAGAAGGAATACGAGGCGCAAAGCGTAGTGGATATACTATTCCTGCTATCTGACTTCCCGAGGGAGAAGAAGACGAGTGGTCGAACACACTCTCGCATTATGCTTGTAACAGATATGCCAGATGGGAATGAGGAAATCATACTGCCGATTAAGCGACTACCCATGAATGGGGATATCACACTGCTTATTTCGCGAGTAATCCTTCATATCATGAAAGATAGATAGACTACTGCCCTTTATGGACTTTTGCGACTAAGCATTTCTGATATTCAAGATGAAATTGAATAAGATAATACAGATGGTAGCGTAGAGTCATTTTATCCAAGCCGTCTAGATGGACCTTTCCTTCTATCTATTTAGATTGTACCCAGTCTAAGTCTGAGTATTCATAAAGGTGCAGTTCGCTTATTCCCATTGATTGAGTAGTTGATAGGACCTCTCTTGGTGGAAGTGAGTAATACTTGACTGGGGGGTAACATGTTCCTTACTTAACCAAGGATAGTTTGGCGTTGATTTTCAATAGCTTGAGCAAAACGGGTTTATTGCCTAGACAGCATTGATTCCATCATTTGTTGGATATCGGCTAGACTAGCCATGGTAGGTTGAATGGTTTGTTGAATCTGTATGGGAAATAGGAAATAAAAATACATTAGAGTTGTGAAAAGGGACATAAGATTTGGCAAAAGGACAACAAGAAAGGGTTGAAGACCTCACACTCATCCTTCTCATAGCACCGACTAAAGACATCACAAGGACTAACCAAAAACTAGACTAACCTATAGTCGGAATCTATCTAATACCTAGTTAATAGGGGCATTTCTATCGAGTAGTCACTCATTCTGTACTGACTCGGAAATAACATATACAATGCATGATGAAAACATTTTCGTGAACACGCGAATGGTTATGCAGTATTATTATTATGGTACATACATCCTAAGGGAAGGTTCTTTTGTCATTACATGGAAAGGTAAAAAGGGTGGTTCCCCATCTGTGACTTGTCGCGTATGCGCTGTGAATGCTTCATTTAGGATTATGAACCCCAACTTTGAGAACGGGCATTTTCGGGGGACTAGCCTCCTTCCTTCTTTCTTCGATCGGAATACGAATGAGATCAAAAAGGCCATCATTGGGGCAAACGATGCAATAGCTTCGGTTAGAGCAAAGCCCAAAATGGCATAACCAAATAATTGTTTAGCCAATGATGGATTTCGCGCCACGGAATGAATCGAGGAACTAAGGACGTTTCCAATACCGACAGCAGCTCCCGCTGAAGCAATTGTAGCAGCTCCGGCACCCATTGATTTCGCACCTTCTAACATCTCGAGTTTAGAATTATCCTCACGCTTTTTAATTCACTTATGTTCAGCTATAAGAATCATTTCTATTGCGAGAATCTAATATAAGAGAGAAGGACAAAGGGCTGACATCGTTCATCCCCCAATTGTTTCCCATTACAATGAGAAAGAGGTAAACGTTCCCCCCCATAAAAACACTGAGAGCCCAGGCGCATCTGACTATGAGTATGTTATAAACCTCCCATACGTGGGAAACCAGATTCGGATTTGTGACAACCCGAACCCAGTTGTCAATCACAAACCGGAAAAGAAGGGAAAGAACCCAAACAAAAATGACCAAAAACTCCCTAACTATCAACTTCAAAATTGGAAGCCGATTTTCCCAGTGATGAAATGTAGACATTGGTCTTTCCTTTGTCCTTCCCCCTTATTCCTTTCTATTGTCTTATCGATTCCTCGTCGATTCTTCCCCTCGTTCCTTTCTATTGGGCCGGTACACTTCACACCAGGCCAATCTCGATTCAAGTCAAAGCCTCCTGACGTGAACGGACGCCATTGCTTTGGCTCCAGTCAGTGAAGACGGCTATCAACCTCGAATCAAAACCTTTCTGTTCTCTTATGATATTTCGAGTGAAAAGATCACTCCCAAAAGCCAAGCTTGATCTTATATACGATACCACTAGCGGACGACTATCAGCATCCACCTTCTGCTTTGTAGTAGTCAAGGAAGATTTTGAACCCAAGGAACTAATGCCACTGATAGGAAAGACATAGACTCTATGCCCACTTACCGCTCTACCACTTCAATTCAATGACGGACTGAACCTACCTTTCCCCATTCGACCTACCTGAGAACACTAACGGAACACTCTTTGACTCCCACTGACCAGCGGATTCCTGGTGTTGTTTCTTCTTCATTACCATTGATTATTCGGGATCCTGTTGGTGCTGATCGGCAGCGAATATCCCCAGCTGTCCAGCAAGTGGATGGTTTTCAGGACGTCGTCAGGTTCTGGTCAGCAACAGATTGTTACGGCGTCCGCTGATATTGCAGTTCAGACGCGACCAGTTATGGGCTTCAACGGAAAATGTTCATATATCGTCCTTGAAGGAGGGTGGGACAAGTTATTCGGCACGGTATCTGAGGTTCAATCAGTCTCGAAGGATGGGCTGGGGCTTTCTCTGCAACACCAGGTGCAGTCTAGTGCGCTTGTTGAGGGCAGCTTCACGGATCCTGAGTCTGATGAGGACCCGGTGCATACTTTCAATTCCTTTGGGGTTCTTTAAAATATTCAGGATGGTATGGATGGAGACTAAGGTGTCTCTGTCTCGGTCTCCTCCCGCTACGTCATCTACTTCGCTACCTAGTGAATATAACTCCCCTGCTCTTCGTCCTCCTTTGAGGCCTATGAATAGATCCCCCTTTATAGATGAACCTATAATCCATACTCTGAGCTGTTTCATTGCAGTATGTGCTATAAAATGGAATGTTGATCCAACTCTCTTAATAAGCTATATTCAGTATGTATTAAATAATAATATACCATTTGATAGTCTCAGAGATCTTGTAATGAGTGGTATCTTCGATAGGTATATTGAAGGTGGGGCTAGCCTTTCGTCTATTACTGAGGTGGTCACTCCTTCATCGAGTGTGCCGGATGCTGGCATCCCTAGTCGATACATAATACAGTTTATCACATACCTATAGATCAATCATCTGTTTCTGATGTACCGAATCAGCCGTTAGGCAATATTGACACTAATAATAGTATCGGCTTCAAGTTATTTATCGGGACTGCTCTGCCCGTGGTTGCTCTTTCATTCTATAATGGTTCTTCCGGCGTAGCCTTGCCAACTTATATTCCTACATGAACTGAAAAAAGAAAATAGAATATGATTAGTGAAAGAATGATGCTGATCGGATCGTATATTATCACAAAATTCGGATCTCTTTGAGTTAGAGGATATGGAAATGAAGGTTATTCAAATGGAGGTGAATGAGGGGTCCTATGTATGGGGTGAGTTCAAATTGCTATTTATTCATAAAGATGAGATGGAAGAAGTGATTCTTTTTCAATATTTGTTCGTGTAGTCGATTCAGACTACTACCTCTCTGTATATATTAGACCCCGTGATAGACTGATTCTTATGGCTCTAACAGATTTTCTTCTCAATACCTTGACTTATTCTTATTTTTTGGATTCATCCTTTGCCTATCTAGAAGATCGTGATCTGCTTTCTTACATATCAACAATTGTAGGCTGGGGTCCTGTAGAAGTAGTTATCCTTGTTGATCTAGAAAGGTCAATCTCTACGCTTTCCCGTTCTCGTCTCATGGCTAAACTCTCAAGCGCTGTGAGGGATCCCTTTATCGTCCAACCTTTTCTCCTCTTTCTTCAATTCCCCACTACTCACTAAAATGGGTCCTACCCCTGATTTTGGCTCGGAAGGCCTTCAGGTACCGACATCAGTCCTGTCTTGCTTAATATCTTTTTAGATCACTTTGATAGGGCTTTCCGATCCCGATTTCCCCAGCTTCCTTTCGCTCGCTATTGTGACGAGATTCTAGTCCCAATCCGCGTAGACAGACCGGAGGATGGATCTATAGAAGATATAGTTCCCATTATGGTCTCATTACTAGAAGAATTCGAATTGTCTGCCCGTTACCTAATTGACTTATGCCTACTCCGGATTAGTGAAAATAGCCCTAGCTAGATTATCAAGCTCTCCTCCCGTAAATGCATTCTTTTTGAATGAAGACCCTGTAGCTGTAGCAAAGGAAGAAAGCGTAGAGGCTCTGCCTGATCCCCTGAGATGGAACAACTTCTGACCCTAAAGAAGGGCTGGCTAACGGAACTATAATAGAATATATCATTCCTGCAGGACCTCTTTCTCTCAATAGGGGGCATTTCTATCGAGTAGTCACTCATTCTGTACTGACTCGGAAATAGGGGAACTTGCTTATTCGCCAGCTTGGGTTTCGGTTGCAGATGCGATTGATTATGCCATTCTTGCTTTCGGTGGAATAGAATGATGAAGATCTAGGTATGCACATGATGAAGGGAGAGGCCAAGTGATGG